>JASDDO010000019.1:869049446-869629294 GCA_030015575.1 Agapanthus africanus | reverse complement strand
AAAAATTTTTAGACTCCAGAAAATTTCAACAGAAAACTGATGCATGTGAAAAACGCGGATTTTGGAATTTTGGTCGATCGGAAATGTAAACACATTAGGCAAAGCTAGACTAGGTTAATGGCGAGTCTCTGATACCAATGTAATTGCACGGCGGCACCGCGGCCTCCATCCCGAGGCCAAATGTGGAAGCGATGGTTAACTTTAATTTTGCAAACTAGCAAACCGGCACCACCGCGCACTAAAACCCGGATCGGGCCATTAACTAGTCCTAGCTAACTACAAGATGGAGAAGAGAGATATACCGAATGATCTAAGTCCTCCGGTCTTCTCGTCGTCGTCCCGATCTCCCGCGGAATGTCCTGTCTCCACCTCGTCGCCGGAAGTGCACCACATCGTCTGCATCTTTTACGAGCTCCCACCTCAATACCGAGGCAACTCGGGCACGAAGCTGACAAGTCGACGTGTCCAAGATTTGCTGTAGAATATAGTGTAGATTACTATGTCTCTTTTTGGGGTTGTAGGAATTGCCATATAGGTGGAGGAATGATACAATCTCATGGAGATGGAACTTGTGGGATTTTTCCAAGAGCAAAAGAGCAAAAATCCCACACTAAAATTTTGGACAGCCCCTAGCCTTTCTTGGCCAGCCATGGCATGGTGGGAGAGGAGAGAATGGAGTGTGTATCGAAAGAATGAGAGTGCCCCCCAATAATCCAAGGGAGAGAGAGAAGAGGCAATCATGCAAAGAAATGATCACTAGGAAAGTCCAACACTCAAACAACAATCATCACACTTCATCATCAACAAGCATGATGACAATCAAAGGCCAACACTCCATCACAACCATCATGAAAACATAAGTCAAGCCATCATGGTCAAAAGAGGTCAAATGATGGTGCAAGTATCATGATACAATTATATGCAAAGACCCCCTCCACAAAAGCTTGTTTGCACAAATGCAAATAAGCCCTCCTCCACCAATCTTCGGCCAATGAACGATACAAAGGAAATTGGCCGAAACGGAAAGAAAACTGGCAACTCCAGAAAACTGGTCCCATAATAAATTACAGGAAACCCCGATACTGTGCATACACACCCGCATTTGTATTCCGACCGAAATACAAATGCAATGAGACAAAGTCTATACTGTACTATACTAGGATCCAGCTTAAACCAAAGCCGGCTAGTAATATCCGTCCGATCCTGATCCGTGCAATACCACACGTTTCTGATCGAACTCTGCCATATATCCATACGGCCTCTACAGCGATTCGCCCGAAAGCTTTAGTAACTGAATGTGGGGGACTCTAAAGACTCGTCAACACCTTGGTTGTGGATTTAACCACTAGCTCGTCAGAGGTATAAGCCAATACGTAACGGGCCACCAGCTATTGACCAAAAGGGACGTCGATGAGCGAACACATCCTGACACCCTACTGAGCCTGTCAGTGACAATATCCGTACAGTCCGGTCCGTTCTTCTATGAGCATCGCATGGCGGGCCTAGGGGGTTGGTGAAAGTCAGACCCCCAAAAGCGGTACAAGTCATGTCGGAGTGTATCCCAGAACACCCTGAGATACTACTGGAATATCTACCAGTAAATCTCCTGCCTCGGCCGAGGGCTTCGTGTAATGGCTCTCCTAGACACAGCGCGACCTCACCCCCAATACCGGGAGAGACGAACCCCTGAAGATCCGCTCACTGCCTCCATGTGGCTCGGGACTGTACCCAACTAAAACCTGTTTGCACGTCTCCGTTGAGCGTGGTAGGGTAGTAATCAAAGTACAGTGGGAACCCACACAAGACAAATGACGATCCTCATGTCGATGAACTAACCTGTACACATGTCACCAGGGAACTGCCATCTGACGTCAGGTATA
The DNA here is from genome assembly GCA_030015575.1 of Agapanthus africanus. Lineage (NCBI taxonomy): Eukaryota > Viridiplantae > Streptophyta > Magnoliopsida > Asparagales > Amaryllidaceae > Agapanthus > Agapanthus africanus. Next base: position 869,627,414 of record JASDDO010000019.1, on the reverse strand, counting down.
AAACCAACTAGCATGTTCCCGGCGAGTCCTGTCCGGTGTACTCATAACCCAATGAGCACATGTATACATCTTAGGTGATCCAACTGACACCAATGGCTTGTGAGACCGGCCACCGCCCCTCGTCGGGGTCTCGACTGTATACACTAGTCTACTCTGGAGTATCGATGCCCTATCTCGAAACTCCTATGACTAGGGACCTTTTAAGGATGTGCTTATAGACCCCAGCTCCCACGTATATGATCACCCTCATACTGCTGGTGGTCAAGCAAGAATCCTAGGGGCTCTATCAACGTGTAATAGCGACATGTCAGGTCACCTAAAGCAGTACACGATGATAAAGATAAACCAGATAGCATACTATCATTTCGAGTAAGACTGTCCTACCGGGATAGGTCCTCCCTCAATCATTGCAATCACGTGCCTGTGATCCAATAATTGACTCTGAGGGCACTATCTCCAACACGGGAAAAGAGCCGAGATCCCTTCACCGGGAGTGACCTCTGTAGCAAAGGTTTTCGTCACTATATTTTCATAAAAGCTATCCGTTCCTTCAACGACATCAAGTTCATTACGTTAAAGGTTTTTACCAGAAACCATTCGTAGCCCTCCGTCGTTTCATATGGGTGGTCAATAGTATTCAAGCTGTATTTGTTGGCCAAAGTCAAGGCACAGTGTTTGGTAGCTGTTGGGTATTCATATGCAGCATAGATAGATGCGTTGGTTTGGGGCAGTCGTATAGCCTTGTTGGCCAAAGTCAAGGGCTTGTACGGGTGGGCTCAAATTAACCTGGAGAATGACGGGTAGAACTTGACATGTGACTTATGATTTATTGGCCAAAGTCAAGGTCATAAAAGCATGGGGTAAAAATCACATCGGGAGTTTCAAAAGAACTGAAACTTGCCAGATATGCGCATACCTTCTGGAGTGTGGTGACGTGAGCGGATTCCGTCACGTTATCATGCGGTGATAGTTGGATCCCGATTCCCACTGATGAGTTAGTTTACTGCTCGGGTGACCCCGACTAATTCTTCTTTCAGGTTTGGAGGAGAATTTGAGGTGACAGTGGGAGGTTTCCAGATTAGATAAATTGGTAACCATTCTGATCTAGGTTAGAGTGCACGCTGAGTGTTTCTTTTCTCTCTCTCTCTTCGGCAGCGACCATTGACCCGACCCTAAGACTATAACTCAGTGACCAAGTTAACCGAACCTTCTTAACACTGGCTTTTGGATTGTCAGAGTTGCAAACCTCATTGCCACTCCTACTTTTACCCTTTTCTCCAGGACACCCCGTATTACTACGAACGTCCACTTCCATTGGACAAAACCATCGTATGGTTATATACTAACTCGAAAGGAATTTATTCGAGGATGGTTTCCGGTTCTGGAGAAAACGAATAGGACTATTCAATTGTCTTTTCCTTTTACCTTCTCTCAAGTTGAGAGTACTCCTTAGTTTAGGAGATAGTACACCTATTACGCAAATTGGATAGTCTTCTTCCAAACCTCAGGCTGGTGCCGAACGGTAGGGAATGAAGAAAACCAATTAGCCTAACGATGGTGTGAAGAAGGTATTATGTAAAGACAAAGAAAGGGATTAGTAAGAGGGCAAAGTAAATTGCGACTGCTATTCACGACCAAACCAAGTATTTCATTACCACTCCCACTTCACCTTTGTATTTCTCCAGGACACTCCGTATCACTACGAAGATCCACAGTTTATTGGATACTCCATCGTATGGTTATATACGAACTCAAAAGGAACTTGTTCCAGTTCGGGGATGGATTCTGGTTCAGGAGAAATAGGAATAAGGTTTATTCAGGTGTCTTTTATCTTCACCTTCTCTCGCATTGTGAGTGTTCCTAGGATTGGGACAGTACACCCATTATGCTTATTGGATAGTCTTCTTCCAAACCATAGGCTGGTGCCGAACGGTAGGGAAGGAAGAAAACCATTTGGCCTAAAGGGGTGTACAGAAGGTAATGACTAAAGACATATGAAGGGATTTGGAGAGATGGCAAAGAATTATACGGTTACAGTCGTGAATCTAGAAGAGGCATTACTAGGAATACCGGGATACCTCATCGAAACATTTCAATATTTCTGTTTCACTGTGTACTGTTAAAGGAAAACTGATTTCCCAGTTAGACACTTGCTCCAGGGTATGTATTTACCAGGTATGATTCTCACATCTGTATGGTCTTACAGATGATGAGTGGGAGTAGGTTATTGGGAATTAGGTGATCATCCTCATTATATAGGGATTCGTTGTAATCGGTGATATTTGAGGAGATCACCTGGGCTGTTTGCCGGTCGGCAAATATTTGGTTTTGAATATCCGCTGTTATGCACCAATTTCAAATTGATATATCTGTACGTCTATTTTTATAGAGTGAGATATATCTTTTTGAAATTATGTCTATGACATTTACCTATATCAGTGGATGGTTAGGTAAGGAGCATTAAACAGCGGTGTAATTCTTCTTAACCATAAGCACAGTTTTCAACCTACGACACACAGTGAATGGGTTATCAGACTCAAGGGACTTATATAGAGTATTGTATGTTGTCCAGGGTCCATCAGGACAGAGGGGTTGGTCCTCGTACTATATTCGGTTTACTTATGATTTCTCTAATTTTTAGATAGGTGTTTCGTGGAAACACAGGGTCCGAATTTTGAGAAGTTATAGGTATTTGAATAGAGTAGAGAACCAGGTGTAGCAAGTATCAGGATTCTTCAAAGTGATCGAAGATGTAGATACTTGTATATGGTATTCAGTTGATAGTAATGATTAAGAGAACTTGCTTCTCTTTCAGGTTACTCATAATTGGAAGCATTCCTAAGTTGTGTAACGCTGATCGGCCTCCTTCCATTTAGTTGACATGCACTGGAGACAGCTGCATGATTTGAATCTGGTTCAATTAAATCAGTGCCTCTGGTCCTATATTGGATATAAAACAGTTCGTATCTTAACGATGTTAAGGTACGGGGAGTTGTCCGGCTTATGATTAAAACCAGACACTGGACAACTCAAGACACGTTTCTGTAATGGCTGTTTGTGGGTTGACCCAGGCTATGATGAGGGTTGACTTTCTACCATAAGAAAGATCAATAGTGATATTGTTCTTGACTCGCCACAGTTTTAATAAAAATGGATTTTTTTTCAGAAAACAGTAGTGGGAGTATGGTAGAACTGGAAGTAATTCCGGAACCACAAACGATTACTGAAGATTTGATAGGAACCTAAAGATTCAATCTGGTTTGACATTCCATTGGCCACTCCGCAGATACAGTGGGTAACCTCAGGCACCCGAGAGGTACTCCGGTAGCCTCAAGGACGGTGACAGGGAAGTTCTTGTTTACCCACACTTGCCATTGCTGTAGTTCCAAATTGCGAGACCCGGCAAGAGGATGAGTATAGCGTCGTTCTAAACTAGCTTTAGAAGTGTACGTCTATATGACTCTGCCAGAGGGTTGTCGTAGTCAGTGGGAGCAGCGGAAGCATTGGTGGACAGGTAGCTTATGTCTATTTATAGACTAAAGCAGATATAGCGGAGATAGATCATCTATTTCTGATATGACAGTCATGGGTTTGACTTCATCAGAATAGGGGATGGATCTGTTGAGAAGACAGTAGGGTGTGATGTCCTGGTATTTGGATGACATACACAGAGTAGGAAGTGATATTCCTATACTACAATCGGTTATACTTTGGTCGTCACACAGTAGTTTCTCCACATGGGACTTGGACATTATATCAGACATCCTGGTTACTAGATCTATGGTTTTGGATCTAGATTTGGGTGGTTTCCCAATCAGGGTACTTAGACAACATTCTAAGAGTATTTAGAATGGACGACTCCTGGCACAGTAGTGTATCTGCAGGTGATGGAGTCACCCTCTCTAAAGGTGTCTTATAGACTAAATGGGAGAGGGATGTGCATGATTGGCAGATCACTTGCTCAGGCAATTGAGTCAATCATGAGATATCAAGTACCACACCAGATGTTGTTCTTGCAGTAGATGCAATAAGTTGATATTGATCCAATCCTGGAGAAACAATCAGAGGCAGCTTTAGAACATAAGTGGATGCTCTAGGGATATGATAACGACAGCCTCATTCGGGAGACAGCTATCATTCCAGGCTTCCAAGGTGACCTGGACGACAAGGAGGTTGTCAGAGTTGTAATTTTCCTTCTGACGAGGGACAGTATTTTGGACAGGTGGTCCAAGGCAATACTGAGGGAGGCAGGGCGCAGGATACTGATTAAGTTCAGTTGACGATACAGTCTAAGAAGTTTGGATTTGGAGTTCATTTATGAGCTAGGTCCTATCAGACATCCAGACACATTCTAAGACAGGTATTGCTCATTTCGGGAGATGGCTTTCTCCGCGAACTTGAGATATAGAGAGATATAGAAAGAAACATCAAGGCGGATCCACTCACTGAGGCTATTCCTCGAACGCAATAGTTTCGCAAACGAGCTTTGTGAGACTGACAAGTAGAGGAGTTGGGTGTTCGGTATCACACGGGCTGTGAGTATGCGACATCGCAATAATTAGCCTTGAGTGCAAGTAGGAGATTGTTGGAGATAGTGCCCTCAGAGTCAATTATTGGATCACTGAAAAGTGATTGCAATGATTGAGGGAGGACCTATCCCGGTAGGACAGTCTTACTCGAAATGATAGTATGCTATCTGGTTTATCTTTATCATCGTGTACTGCTTTAGGTGACCTGACATGTCGCTATTACACGTTGATAGAGCCCCTAGGATTCTTGCTTGACCACCAGCAGTATGAGGGCGATCATATACGTGGGAGCTGGTAGTCTATAAGCACATCTTTAAAAGGTCCCTAGTCGTAGGAGTATCGAGACAGGGCATCGATACTCCAGAGTAAACTAGTGTATACAGTCGAGACCCCGACGAGGGGCGGTGGCCGGTCTCACAAGCCACTGGGGTTAGATGGTTCACCTAAGATGTATACAGGTGCTCATTGGGTTATGAGTACACCGGACAGGACTCGTCGGGAACCTGCTAGTTGGGATTATACCAGACGTCAGATAGCAGTTCCCAGGTGACATGTGTACAGGTTAGTTCATCGACCTGAGGATCATCATTTGTCTCGTGTGAGTTCCCACTGTACTTTGATTACTACCCTACCACGCTCAAAGGAGACGTGCAAACAGGTTTTAGTTGGGTACAGTCCCGAGCCACATGGAGGCAGTGAGCGGATCTTCAGGGGTTCGTCTCTCCCGGTATTGGGGGTGAGGTCGCGCTGTGTCTAGGAGAGCCATTACACAAAGCCTTCGGCCGAGGCAGGAGATTTACTGATAGGTATTCCAGTAGTATCTCAGGGTGTTCTGGGCTACACTCCGACACGACTTGTACCGCTTTTGGGGGCCTGACTTTTACCAACCCCCTAGGCCCGCCATGCGATGCTCATAGACGAACGGATCGGACTATACGGATATTGTCACCGACAGGCTCAGTAGGGTGTCAGGATGAGTTCGCTCATCGACGTCCCTTTTGGTCAATACCTGGTAGCCCGTTACGTATTGGCTTATACCTCTGACGTGCTAGTGGTTAAATCCACAACCAAGGTGTTGACGAGTTTTTAGAGTCCCCCACATTCAGTTGCTCAAGTTTTCGGGCGAAAAGCTGTAGAGGCCGTATGGAGATATGGCAGGGTTCGATCAGATACGTGCGGTATTGCACGGATCGGGATCGGATGGTTAGTACTAGAGGCCGTATGGATATATGGCAGGGTTCGATCAGATACGTGTGGTATTGCACGGATCAGGATCGGACGGATAATACTAGCCGGCTTTGGTTTAAGCCGGATCCTAGTATAGTACAGTGTAGATTTTGTCTCATTGCATTTGTATTTCGGTCGGAATACATATGCGGGTGTGTATGCACAGTATCGGGGTTTTCCTGTAATTTATTACGGGACCAGTTTTCTGGAGTTGCCAGTTTGCTTTCCGTTTCGGCCATTTTCATTTGTATCTTTCAATGGCCGAAGATTAGTGGAGGAGGGCTTATTTGCATTTGTGCAAATAAGTATTTGTGGAGGGTGTTCTTTGCATATTCTTGTATCATGATTATTCCTCCACCGTTTGACTTCTTCTTCTTCTCATCATGGCTTGACTTTTGAGTCATCATGGTTGTTGATGATTAGCTTGCTGGAGTGTGGGTTTGTTTGTGATCATTTCCCTTCATGATTGTCTTTATTCCCTTGCATTATGGGTGTGAAACTATCATCCATTGACCACTTCCTCATTCACTCTCTCCTCTCCATTTTCATACATGGCCGGCCAAAGAGAGGAAAAGGGGGCTGTCCCAATTTTGTGCAAGGGGATTTCATCTCTTTTGGCTTTGGAAAAATCATATAGCTCCACAAAAATTCTATAGTTCATTCCTCCACCAAATGGCAAACTCCATAACCCCAAATGAGACATGGTTCTACACCATTCTGCAGCAAACCTTGGGCACGTCGACTCGCCAGCTTCGTGCCCGAGTTGCCTCGATATAGAGGTGGGAGCCCGTAAAAGAAGCCGGCAACGTGGTGCCCTTCCGGCGATGAGGTGGAGACCGGAGCTTCCGCGGGAGATCGGGACGACGACGAGGAGACCGGAGCTTCCGCGGGAGATCGGGACGACGACGAGAAGACCGGAGGACACGGATCAGTCGGTATATCTCTCTTCCCCATCTTGTAGTTAGCTAGGACTAGTTAATGGTACGATCCGGGTTTTAGTGCGCGGTGGTGCCGGTTCAAGAAAAATTAAAGTTAACCATCGCTTTCGCATTTAGCCTCGGGATGGAGGCCGGGGCGCCGCCGTCAATACGTACTTACTGTGTTGATATACGTGGCATTTCATTCTACTGCTTTTACTGTTCCGCTGCATTGATTATTGCATGTTCATACCTATACCGTCATTGATTTACTGTTATATATATCTATTGTCACTGTTAGAATTTTCACATGACTTTATATATTATATTGCTATTGTGTCGCTCTGACGACCTGAGTATGCATGCTCAGTGTGAGGAGAAGATTTATCCTGGACCAGGACTAGACGTATATCACAGACACCTCGATTTGCTATCCAGAGTTATATTCTTTTGTTTCCCCTCATGTCAGTTCTTTACATTATTTCATTCAGTTACTGTATTTCTCATTACCTGCGCATCATTTACTGTTTACCATGAAAAACTAGAAGCCGAAATGTGACTACATCCTTGACCGTAGGAGCATGGCTGGCCTTGTCAACCCCTCGTATTCCGTATTTTGGGAAGCGGGGCGTGACATGGTTTAGTTGGTATCAGAGCCCAGGTTTTACTTCGATCGGGATTGCAGTTTTCCGTGTATAGCTCGACAATCTAAGACATCACTCGGTCTAGATTGTAAACTTGATATCCTTGATCCATATTCACATTGAGTGTTCTGCTATCCATTCGCTAGGGTTTCAGGTGACTTGGCAAAGTTTCGTGGTTGTAATTGTGAACTACATCATGATTACACTACCATACTCTGTTTAAGTGACTTCAAGTCATACAGTTAATTTTCTGCTTATAATAAATTTCATCACATCTGATATTCTTGAATCTTTGTCCAATCCGTATTACATTTTGATTCTTATAGCCTGTGCATTATATCATCCTAAAAATTATTGTTTCAGGATCATGTCTTCCAACGACTCTTCCTTTATCTCCACTCCCCAGAATCAGACTGTTGAGATCCTGAGTGTACTGCAAGGTTTAAAGGAAGCCCAGGAGCGAACAAATGACTTGTTAGCTGAAGGACTGAGAAGGCAGGTGAGTCAGGCACCAGCGGGAGTCTCCAATCATAAAGGGATCCCCGTTAGACGAGGAAAAGAGAAGAAGATGAAGCGCCAATTTGTTTCCCCGCGACAGAAGCAGCAGATGACCCCATGTTGTGGGTACTGTAAGAGGCCAGAACACCTTCAGAGGGACTGTCGCCGTGCCCAAGGGAAATGTCTGATTTGCGGATCCAACGGACATCTTATCAACGGTTGCCCAAAAAGGAAAGAGCTACAAGGAGGAGACTCATCCACACTCTTCACTTCTGCCAAGTGATGATTATTGCGTAGTTCAAACATCGAGGATAAGGCGGACCCAGTGCAGGATTCTACTCACGTGACGAGAATGCAACGTTCTAGTAGTCAAAGAAGAATTTTCATGTTTTCTACTTTCAGTAATAATGTTGTCATCCTCTTATGAATATTTCTTTCCTTTCGAAATCTTGTATCCGTTGAACTTTTAGTTGAATGCAATAAAACTTGAATCGTAATATATGTATCATTCTCTTGCTTTCTCTTTATTTATACTATTCATTATCACAGCATTTTAATCCTGATCTTTCAGTTCCTGCCACCGCATATTTTCCTATACTTCGTACCCTGAGCTATTTTCTTGATGCATTCCACTGTCTAATCATGACTCTTTCTTTTCAGGCCATAGCCCACCCTAGAGAAGCGCCGCATCTAGATGAGGATGCACAGTCATGCGTTTCCTTAGACCGCACACTGATGAGTTCTGATGATGAGATCAACGATCCCCAGGTCATTTTCGGAAACAGCGATTCCGAGGACGAAGGAGCAGCCGCCCCAGAATTTGACATGATAGGCGATTCCGACGAAGAGGAAGGAGAACCTGAAGAGAACCCTATAGAGAAAGATCCCGATGAAGACCCGATAGAAGAAGATCCAGTGGAGGAAAATCCCATAGAAGAGAATCCCATGGATTCAGACCTCGATGAAGAAGCTCCAGCCGAGGAAGAAGGACCAGAAGATCAAGACCCTGCTGTGGAAGAACTCCCAATGGCGATCCCTGCGAGACGATATGCGAATGGACGCTCTTACCTGAGCGCGCGAGCCTACCGCAACCTGCTGAATCTCCACAACCGCGACTAACGGGATTCCTTTTAGATGTTGTCTTATTTGGCCAAATAAATCTGTGTATAGTTTAGGGCCACCTTTCGTCTTTGAGAATGCTTTGTTTAAAACCTTCTGGGATGAAATAAATTGCTGAGTTCGCTAATCTTTTGATCTTCTTAGTTCACTTGCTGCTCGATTATTTCTTCTATACAATTATTTTTCCTACTGAGATCTGTCCACCCCTACTCCTTACATTGTCTTAACCCTCACTAAGATTAACCAGTACCGCACCCGATCTTTTAGAGATCCACTCTTCATCCTCCGTCTGTGCCTCATTTGAAATCCTTCTGGGAGGAGAAAATTCTAGTGAAATTTCCGAGATCACTAACCCTTTAAATTTTTGATTCATATGATGTACCGACCGTTATCCTCCCCATACTTTTTCCCCTTGTAGTCTTTTGTTGCTCACCCTTACTTCCTGTGCTGACCCGATCCCAGTCTCCTTGATCTTCAGCCTAAGCTGCCACACGCCGACCTTCTGAATGAGCCACACTTCCTTGTAATCCCTACCCTAGCTAGCTATATATATAATTTCCTGTTACCCTAAATATATTTAGGAACATTATTATTCGAAAATTTGGTTTTCATTATTTTGTATTTATCGAAGAGTGCGTATTATTGACTACTTAGCTTTATGTATTTCAAAGCACACTACTATTATCCTTATTTTTCAGTAGCGCAACCTTACATCGCGCATATTTTCGTTCCATGTTCCTTATTTTCGCTATGTGAGTTTTTTTAAGTTATCTGATCGATACGTTATCCTAAAAGTCTTAACTTACCGACAAATCTTTCACTACTTTAATATCGTTACTTTATTCTCGGGTGTTGTGCCTATATTTACTATTATAAATGATTGTGCCTTATACTCATTATTTCTGCCATACTTATACGTGCACATATTTGAGTTTCGATTTTATCGAGTACGCCTCGAATATCATTGTTCGTTATTGTGGTTATTGCTATTCTCGTATTCATGTAGTTGCCCCTATAGATATTCCTGCCTTATACCTATTTAGACTTATCTTTTTGTATGTTGTTCTTACATATTTATACCTCCAAATTTCTCCGTCCACGTATTTCTAGTAAATCTTTATGTGTTAGTGTGCAATATAATACCTTTCGCCTAGGTTTGTATAACTTATCGTTTATTTTAAATTTCGAGGACGAAATTTTTGTAAGGGTGGTATGATATAATACCCAGCCACTTTTTATACACCTATATCCGTATTTCTTTTTCACCTATAAAATTTATTTATAATTATCTATTTATTTTTAAAATTCCATTACACCCAGACCTTACCTTTCATTTCCTCCGGCCCAGCCATTTCCTTTTCCCATTTTAAGTTAAGATTATTTGAGCCCAGCCTTTCCCTTTCTTAAAGAAAATTAATCGCCTTTATTTTCCCTCAGCCCCGCACCAATTCCTCAGCCGTTTTCCTTTTATTGAAATTAAACCCAAAACCATTTTCTCCCAAAGTATTTAAATCTTCCCCTCCGGCCCAAGCACATTTTCCCAGCCTAGAAATCAAATTTAAAATCCCTCTGGCCCACTCCCTTCATTAAATTCTTTTCCTTATAATTTTCCTTCAGCCCGGCCCCAAGCCCATTTCTTTTATTTGAAAATTAAAACCCAAAACTAAATCCCCTTTTTTCTTTAACCCAGCCCAGGCCCACTCTCGCTCCAGCCCGCTTCAACTCGAACCCGACCCGCTTGTACACCTCCATCTCCTTCAATGGCTCTCTCCGCCTTTCCCGCTCGCAACCCCTTCCTTCGCCGTAACTCACGCCGCCTCCTCCGCCCACGCCTGCGTCCTTGTCGGCCACGCTCGAGCGCCGTTACACCCATAATGCGTGCCTCTTCACTCTTTCTTTCTCCCTCTACACCCTCACCCAACCCACAGCACCCTCGTTCTCCTTCTTCTCTCTCGAACCCACTCCCACAGCCACCGCAGTTTCCCTCAACCGCTCCCCTCGACGACGATGACAAACCTCCTCCCTTCCTCCTCCTCCAACGAAGCCCCTCACCACTCCACTTCGTCGACCGAGCACCCTGCCAAACTCCCCTGCACACACGACCCCCTGCTCACCTAAGCTCGAACTCCTGCGCCTTTCACCGGCACCCACGACGTCCACGAGCTCCCCACTGCATCTCGTCGACACCCTCACACCATCGTCGACCCCATCATCCCCTCTCTTTCCCTCTCTCAATCTCTCTGGTTCTCTCTCTCTCTCTCTCTCTCTCTCTCTCTCTCTTTCTCAGTTCTCACTCTCTCTCTCTCTTTCCCCCTCTCTGTTTTCTCCCTCTCTCTTCCTTTACACTCTCTATCTGATCTCTCTCTCTGCCTCTCTCTCTCTCTCTCTGTGTGTTCTCTCTCTCTCACTCTCACTCTAACTCTCTGTGTTCTCTCTCTCTCTCTCTCACTCTAACTCTCTGTCTCTCTCTCTCTACACTTCTCAATCTCTCTCTCTATATATCACTGCTCCCTCTCAATCTTCCCATCTCTCTACAACTCCACCTCTTTCTCTCTTACTCTCCTATCAACCGGCCAACACCACAAACAACCACTGTACCGAGCCGTCAACCGAAGCTCGAGCCGAGGCCAATCTTTGTCCTATTCGCGTCGTGATTACGTCGTGTCATTGCAATAGACCGTGTCGCTGTCGTGCATCCCCGAGACGTTTCCAGGCAAGTTTCCTACTTGCTACATGCTAATTTGTATTAGTTACGAACTATAATTTTACAAATTCCATACTAAATATCCTCGATAAATTATGCGATGCAACTGTTTGATGCATGACCTCAATGGAAATACTCATCTAATTCGACGGAACTCATTGGTACAGTTTGGCCCGTATGGATGTGAATCTAGTGTGTGAATTTTATTGGAAAATACGACTATTAACGACTAAAACGACTACCCCCAAGTAAACCTATAAAACTGGAAATTTCTTGTACCTGAAAACCGTTAAAATTACCATAAATTATTTACATACTGGAATGATGCGTTCGAGGGCTCAAATCGAAGACAACTCGACGAACTTTAACCCTATACAATTTTCTATTAGTTTCTGTACTTAAACTGTGACAATATTTGGATCGGAGTGCGACTCTGGACTGCAGTCCAGAGCGACTCTGTTTACTGTATGCTGTCCCGTAATGGGTACCACACTGTTTCCTGAACTCGTAGGTTGCAGAACTCCACTTCTTATGAAATGTGAATCTGTTAGCTCGATAACAAAAGTGGTTCCATCCTGTTTCGTTATCGTTTGTTATTTAATCTGCAATTTAAAAATGGGGACGTATAACAGTCCCAACAGAATCAGAATTTACATACTAGTATTGAACAGTGTATATCTCCTGATGTACAGACGCGATTGAAGATCTGTCTGTTGAGTTGAAAACCTTACTGAAAACCCTAGATTTCATTCAACTGTAGTGTCGCTAAATTCTGATCCCAACTGGGAATAAAATGCGTTGCGAAACGGACTTCCGATTCTGAAACCGGATTTCCAGCCGTGAACGCTTAAAAGGAAATGGCCATAACTAAAGATCCTGAAACCCGATTGCCGTGAGACCAAATTCGCTGGTTAGATAATCAATCATACTATTTATTCCCCATTTATCATTTCGCTAAACTGTACACGATTGATTTATGATAAATATTGCAAGTGGTAGATTACCGATTCATGACATCTTAATCGTGCTTTACATACTGTTTACGTATCATATCATACATATGTCACTGCATGATAACTTAGTGATAATGTGCATTACCCAGTGTTAGGTATTAGTGATGATTGTGGCAAGTACGTTTGTGTTCGTGTATCAGTGAATAAGTGAAAGTGATACGTACTTGTACACAATCAGTGGACCTTATCATTCTATTGCATTGTCGACGTCTGTGGGACGCATGTACGTGTAACTATAAGTGGTCTGGGACACTTATGGAAACTCATGCATGGGTGTCACAGATAAGACATCAGACTATGCCATTTATCTTAGGTATTAGTCGGGACGTGCTTGATGGTGGTCCTGCCTCCAATTCTCGCTCAGACTTGTCACAGACCGACTGGTATTTAGGGTTATGGTTAGCGTGTGATGTAGACCATGGGGTATGGGGTAGTTTGAGTGTGAGCTCAACAGAATCTCGGGAGTCCCTTGCCGGCTTATATATATGGAGATATATGGAGATTTACAGGGTACATGATTATTACCGTGAGTTACATGTTGGGCCCGTGGTCCCTTGCCCTTGGGTGGAGGACACTCGCGAGTGGTTGGCTCTCACACTTGGACTGACGATAGGTTTAGTGACCTGTACAGTGAGACTTAGTGACTGATAGGGATGATAGCATCAATATACGTACTTACTGTGTTGACATACGTGGCATATCATTCTACTGCTTTTACTGTTCCGCTGCATTGATTACTGCATGTTCATACCTATACCGTCTTTGATTTACTGTTATATATATCTATTGTCACTGATAGAATTGCCACATGACTTTATATATTATATTGCTATTGTGTCGCTCTGACGACCTGAGTATGCATGGTCAGTGTGAGGAGAAGATTTAGCCTGGACCAGGACTAGACGTATATCACAGACACCTCGATTTGCTATCCAGAGTTATATTCTTTTGTTTCCGCTCAGGTCAGTTCTTTACATTGTTTCATTCAGTTACTGCATTTCTCATTACCTGCGCATCATTTACTGTTTACCATGAAAAACTAGAAGCCGAAGTGTGACTACGTCCTTGACCGTAGGAGCATGGCTGGCCTTGTCAACCCCTCGTATTCCGTATTTTGGGAAGCGGGGCGTGACACACACCACAGGTGAAGCCGGAACAGCCTCCTCAGCGGTTGTCCTCCAGGATCTACAGAGTTTGACTGAAAGTCCAAGACTCTGTAATTGACAAAGAATACTCTCGTCGAATGAAGAAAACAAAGGCTCGGCAAGGGGAGGACCATCCTTCCGTCATGCCACGAAAAGTATCATCTGCATGGGTGCCAGCCGCAACGGCTCCCTCAACTTCGGCCTCCCACAAAAAGAGAAGGCCAAAGAATCAACCACCACCGTAGAAAAATTCTGAGCGCGATGGATCCAAACGCCCTAGGTCTGGGGGCATGGTTGTGCATACCGTCTATATGGCATCCGGAAAAGTGGATAGTCGTGCTTCCGTGAGTCATCGACCACTCACACGGTCTGTGACGAAAGCTCAGGAGCAACAACAGAAGCTCCAGGAAATGCTGACAAAGATGGCCGCACTGACTGGGCAGAAAGAAACCCCGGAAGGATCGTCGGAAAAACGCCAGGAGCAAGAGACCGACACCGAATTCCTACGGAGGGTGCTTGAAAAGAAAGATAAAGAGGCCGCGGAACAAGCGGCTAATATAAAATAGATGGCGATGCTGTTCCAAGACATGGTCGGGATGATGATCCAGCCGGATCCTCCAGCTGAAGACCCTCCAATAATCATTGAAGACGACAAGGGGGAGACATCGAACCCTCCTCCGGCTTTATCAGCAGTCAGGGAGGAGACGATCTCCAAAACTGCCCTTGAAGACTACATAGCTCAACAAATACGAGTTCATCAGGCAAACGAAGCGGCATGACAAGTCGTCAGAACTGGGCGACCTTATCCAGATTAGTACGACCAAATTAAGTACCTGCCAGGATATACGATCCCCAAATTCCATGTGTATAAAGGGACGGGCAATCCGCACCAACACGTTGCTCAATTCAGAGCTCTATGCGGCAATACTGGAGGCGATGACAAATTATTGGTTCGCCAATTTGTCGGCAGCTTGGCGGAGATGGCAATTGAATCGTACTCGGAGCTTCTGAATGATTCCATCAAGACATTTACAGAAATGGAGCTACTGTTTACACAGCGGTTCGTAAGCGCAAGCGAGCGCACCCCAATCACGGCATTAATCAATGCCAGAGTGAAGCCGGGAGAAACCTGGGTTCAGTACGCAATTCGATGGAGGAACCTATAGTCAAAGTGTGAACAGCGCATAGAACAAGCTCCTGCTATGGGCATGTTCGTGGGGACCCTTGATCCTCAGGCAACTATATCCCAGTGTATGATGTTCTTCAAGACAACCACCTTCCAGGCCTTGATTGACAAACTGGCCCAAATGGACCAGATGGGCCATAGGTCGTCCTCTTCAAAGACAGATCTTCGGAATGAAAAGGGCAAAGGGAAAGCGACCTTCGTCGCCAACGCTCAACAACAACCAAGTGACCCGAAACCGGTTATTCGCCAAAACAGCAGACCGCGAGCCCTCGAAGAGAAGTTGAGACGTCCTTACTCGTTTTCCCGAGATAAAATGAGGAGATTATTCGAACTGGCGGTGCGCCACAGGCTCATCACTCTGCCGGATCCGAGACGCCCACTACAATTGGGCGACGTCAACATTCCCAATTACTGCCCCTACCACCGAATAGTGGGCCACCCAATTGAAGATTGCTTCATCCTTAAAAACTGGGTTGAAGACTAGTACCAACATGGCAAGTTCGCGTTGTCCGAAAACTGGAAGGTGAACCCGCCAGAGCAGCACGCTCCTAAAAAGGTGGATACGCCGGGGGCATCATGTTCATTTATAGAAGAAGCCCCGTGGGAAGTGGTCCTTTCAGTTAAAACTAAAAGAATACTGAAAGATCTCCAAGCATGTCCGGGAATTTGGTGGAAAAACCCACTGGAGCCCGAAATTATTGACGGAATGCTGAAGCCGTGCCCAACGCCAAAAGTTGGTAACGATGGACAAAACCTCCAGGCCAAGCCTCCGAAGTCTTCAAAGAAGAAGAAGAAGGCCATGAAGCCCATGCAGCTCGACGACAATCATACGGGTCTGCAAAAGTACATCGACGCGCTAGAGGAATACAACAAAAAAGCACGGACCCCAGTCACACTGAAAGAATTCCTCAAGCATATGCATGAAAACGGAGACAGCGACATTGATGAAGGAGACAACTCGTCAGAAGAACCTGAGGAGTATGTGGCGAGCTGCCACATGATCTCTCACTCGTCGATAAACGACAAAGAAGCTCCTGACGTAGAGAAACTGGGGGCAGATCCAGAACCAAAACCCATGGAACCGTCAAGTGACCTCATCGATAAGCTGCTGAAAGAAACTCTTCAAAAGAACAAAGCTGATTGAGAACGTGAAGAGGCCATATACGAAAATTCCAAGCGTCGGCGTCAAGCTGAAAATGCTCCGGTGATGAGAAGCCATGAAGTACCTTAACCGGATCAAAGTGCCCTTGCCACCTACAGGAGCAGAATCAAGATAAGGAAGCAGTTCGCCAAAGCTTTGTCAATGGGAATGAAGCCGCCTCCTTTCGAAGGAAATACTCCCGGGAGTACGTGCCTCGACGAAGTGAATGTACATTCCAACTACTGCTTGAACCATCGGAAGGTCACGCACCTTACCGAAGAGTGCAATATCTTCAAGAAGTGGTGGCAGGGATACGTTGCCCATCAACAACAATTCAAGCGAATGAAGCGCAAAGACCATCGGGAACAGAGAAGCGCAACAGACGAACGTGAAGGAACAGCCGGAAACTATCACATGGTTGATGCCATCCTGACAAGAGCAAAACCTCAAGGTTTTACCTTCGGGAGAGATTCTGACAAAGAAATAGCTCTCGACCCTCTCTTCAAGGAATCTACCTCTGAAAAGAAAGAGGAAATGAAGAACTGTGAAAACATTCAGCGGCGTAACCGTACGTTGCCTGAAAAGAATCTCGGACGTTCAAACAAAGGTTCGGGCAAAAAGGACAAAGGGAAGGAAAAAGTCCCTGAGGAGATTGCCCTCGATGATAGAGTCGTTGAAGAGCTCACAGCCAAAGACCCGTCCAAGAAGAACAAATTGGATTACAATGTCCTGGCACATCTGAGAAAGCTGTAAGTGCACGGCGGCGTCCCGGCCGGCAATCCGACGCCGGAATGCGGAAACGAAACTTTTCTAAAAACTAGAAACCGGCACCACCGCGCACTATAAAACCCGGATCGGGCCATTAACCTAACTCTAGCAAACAAGAGAATGGGTAGAGGGCTATACCGAGCGATCCAAGTCCTCCGGTCTTCGGCCTCCACTCCGATCTCCTCGCGGAATCTCCGTTCGTGACCTCCTCGTCGGAAAGGGCACCACGTAGCCGAATTCTTTTACGGGCTCCCACCTCTGGACTGAGGCAACTCGGGCGCGAAAGTTGGCAAGCCGATACGTCTAAGAGTGCTGTAGGCTAGTGTAGAAAACATTGTCTCAATGGGGTAGTGAAGTTGCCATAATATGATGTGGAGGTGAAAAGGAAATTTGGAAGAAAATGGTGCTATCATTTTTCCTAGCAAAGGAAATGATATGAGATCAAATTCCCCTTTTCAAAATGAACCTCACCCCTCTCCCTCAAAATGGCCAGCCCCTAATCACCATGGTGGAGGGAAAATACAAGCAATAAAGCAAGAGAAGAAATAGTGTGATAAAAAAAAAAGAAAAGGTCACACCAAGGTCTAATCCAATCTTATCACAAACCATCACATTTAATGCAAAACCATGATTAAAGAAAAAGCAAAGATGCTTTGAATTATCATAACAACCAAAAGCCATAAAGAACCCTCCACAAATGCTAATTTGCAAAACTGCAAATTAGCCCCTCCATCAGAAGAATCCGGCCGTGA
Source organism: Agapanthus africanus (assembly GCA_030015575.1). Taxonomy (NCBI): domain Eukaryota; kingdom Viridiplantae; phylum Streptophyta; class Magnoliopsida; order Asparagales; family Amaryllidaceae; genus Agapanthus; species Agapanthus africanus. The sequence continues at coordinate 869,609,771 of JASDDO010000019.1, read as the reverse complement.
AGGAACAAAGGAAAACTGGCCGGAACGGAATGCAAACTGGCAACTTCAGAAAACTAATCCCGGAATAAATTACAGGAAACCCCCGCGACTATATATACATACCCGCATTTGTATTCCGACCGAATACAAATGCAATGAGACAAAATCTACACTGTACAATACTAGGATCCAGCTTAAACCAAAGCCCGCTAGTATTATCTGTCCGATCATGATCCGTGCAATACCGCACATATCTGATTGAACCCTGCCATATCTCCATACGGCCTCTACAGCGTTTCGCCCGAAACTTGAGTAACTGTGTGTGGGGGACTCTAAAGACTCGTCAATACTATGGCTGTGGATTTAACCACTAGCACGTCAGAGGTATTAGCCATACGTGACGGGCTACCAGCTATCGACCAAAAGGGACGTTGATGAGTGAACTCATCCTGACACCCTACTGAGCCTGTCAGTGACAATATCCGTACAGTCCGGTCCGTTCGTCTATGAGCATCGCATAGCGGGCCTAGGGTGTTGGTAAAAGTCAGACCCCCAAAAGCGGTACAAGTCGTGTCGGAGTGTAACCCAGAACACCCTGAAATACTACTGGAATACCTACCAGTAAATCTCCTGCCTTGGCCAAGGAGTTCGTGTAAGGGCTCTCCTAGACACAGCGCGACCTCACCCCCAATACCGGGAGAGACGAACCCCTGAAGATCCGCTCACTGCCTCCATGTGGCTCGGGACTGTTCCCAACTAAAACCAGTTTGCACGTCTCCTTTGAGCGTGGTAGGGTAGTAATCAAAGTACAGTGGGAACTCACATGAGACAAATGACGAACCTCAGGTCGATGAACTAACCTGTACACATGTCACCAGGGAACTGCTATCTGACGTCAGGTATAAGACCAACTAGCATGTTCCCGGCGAGTCCTGTCCGGTGTACACATAACCCAATGAGCACCTGTATACATCTTAGGTGATCCAATTGACACCAGTGGCTTGTGAGACCGGCTACCGCCTCTCGTCGGGGTCTCGACTGTATACACTAGTCTACTCTAGAGTATCGATGCCCTATCTCGAAACTCCCACGACTAGGGACCTTTTAAGGATGTGCTTATAGACCCCAGCTCCCACGTATATGATCACCCTCATACTGCTGGTGGTCAAGCAAGAATCCTAGGGGCTCTATCAACGTGCAATAGTGATCAGTAAGGTCACCTAAAGCAGTACACGATGATAAAGATAAACCAGATAGCATACTATCATCTTTAGTAAGACTGTCCTACTGGCATAGGTCCTCCCTCAATCATTGCAATCACGTGCCTGTGATCCAATAATTGACTCTGAGGGCACTATATCCAACAATCTCCCACTTGCACTCAAGGCTAATTATTGCGATGTCGCATACTCACAGCCCATGTGATACCGAACACCCAACTCCTCTACTAGTCAGTCTCACAAAGCCCGTTTGCGAAACTATTGCGTTCGAGGAATAGCCTCAGTGAGTGGATCCGCTGTGATGTTTCGTTCTATGTCTCTCTTTCTCTCAAGTTCGCGGAGAAAGCCATCTCCCGAAATGAGCAATACCTGTCATAGAATATGTCTGGATATCTGATGCGACCTAGTTTAGAAATGAACTCCAAATCCAAACTTCTTAGACTGTATCGTCGACTGAACTTAATCAGTGTCCTGCGCCATGCCACCCTCAGTATCTGCCTGGACATCTGTCCAAAATACTGCCCCTTGTCAGAGGGAAAACTATAACTCTGACAGCCACTCTGCCATCCAGGTCACCTTGGAAGCCTGGAATGATAACCGTCTCCTAAAGGAGACAGCCATTATCAAACCCCTAGAACATCCACTTATGTTCTAAAACTGCTTCCGAATGTTTCTCCAGGATTGGATCAATATCAACTTATTGCACCTACTGCAAAAACAACATCTGGTGTGGTACTTGACATCTCATGATTGACTCAATTGCCTAAGCAAGTGATCTGCCAATCATGCACATCCCTCTCCCCTTTAGTCTGTAAGACAACTTTAGAGCGGAGTGACTCCATCACCTGCAGGTATACTCCCGTGCCAGGAGTCGTCCATTCTAAAAACTCTTAGAATGCTGTCCAAGTACCCTGATTGGGAAACCACCCAAATCTAGATCTAAAACCATAGATTTAGTAACCAGAATGTCTGATATGAAATCCAAGTCCTATGTGGAGAAACCACTGTGTGACAACCAAAGTATAACCGATCGTAGTATAGGAATATCACTTCCTACTCTGTGTTTGTCATCCAAATACCAGGACATCACACCCTACTACCTTCTTAACAGATCCATCCCCTATTCTGATGAAGTCAAACCTATGACTGTCACATCAGAAATAGATGATCTATCTCCGCTGTATCTGCTTTAGTCTATAAATAGACATAAGCCACTTGTCCACCAATGCTTCCACTGCTCCCACTGACTACGACAACCCTCTGGCAGAGTCATATAGACATACACTTCTAAAGCTAGTTTAGAACGACGCTATACTCATCCTCCTGCCGGTTCTCACAGTCTGGAACAACAGCAATGGAAAGTCTGGGTAAACAAGAACCTCCCTGCCACCGTCCTTGAGCATACCGAAGTACCTCTCGAGTGCCTGAGGTTAACCACCATATCTGTGGAGTGGCCAATTGAATGTCAAATCAGATTGAATCTTTAGGTTCTTATCAAATTTTCAGTAATCGTTTGCGGTTCTGGAATCACTTCCAGTTCTACCATACTCCCACTACTGTTTTCTGAAAAAAAATCCATTTTTTATTAAAACTGTGGCGAGTCAAGAACAATATCACTATTGATCTTCCTGATGGTAGAAAGTCAACCCTCGTCATAGCCTGGGTCAACCCACAAACAACCATTACAGAAACGTGCCTTGGGTTATCCAGAGTCTGGTTTTAAGCATAAGCTGGACAACTCTCCGTATCTTAACAATGTCAAGATATGAACTGTTCTATATCCAATATAGAAACAGAGGTACTGATTTAATTGAACCAGATTCAAATCATGCAGCTGTCTCCAGTGCATGTCAACTAAATGGAAAGAGGCCGATCAGCATTACTCAACTTAGGAATGCTTCCAATTATGAGTAGCCTGAAAGAGAAGCAAGCTCTCTTAATCATTACTATCAACTGAATACCATACACAAGTATCTACATCTTCGATCACCTTGAAGAATCCCGATACTTGCAATACCTGGTTCTCTACTTCACTCTTATACCTATAACTTCTCAAAACTCAGAACCTGCATTTCTACGAAACACATGTCTAAGAACTAGAAAAGTCACAAGTAAACAGAATATAGTATGAGTACCAACCCCTCTGTCCTAATGGACACTGGACAATATACAATACTCTGTATAAGTCCCCTGAGTCTAGTGACTCATTCACTGTGTGTCGTAGGTTGAAAACTGTACTTATGGTTAAGAAGAATTACACCGCTGTTCAATGCTCCTTACCTAACCATCCACTGATATGGGTAAATGTCATAGAAATAATTTCAAAAAGGTATATCTCACTCTATAAAAATAGACGAACAGATATATCAATTTGAAATTGGTGCATAGCAACGGATATTCAAAACCAAATATTTGTCGTCCTGCAAACAACCCAGGTGACTTCCTCAAATATCACCAATTACAACGAATTCCGATATAATGAGGATAATCGCCTAATTCCCAATAACTTACTCCCACTCATCATCTGTAAAACCATACAGATGTGAGAATCTAACCTGGTAAATATATACCCTGGAGCAAGTGTCTAATTGGGAAATCAGTTTTCTTTTAACAGTACACAGTGAAACTGAAACATTGAAATGTTTCGATGGGGTATCCCGGTATTCCTAGTAATGTTTCTTCCATTATCCAGATTCACAACTGTAACCGTATAATTCTTTGCCATCTCTCCAAATCCCTTTATATGTCTTTAGTCATTACCTTCTGTACACCCTCTTAGGCTAAATGGTTTTCTTCCTTCCCTACCGTTCAGCACCAGCCTATGGTTTAGAAGAAGACTATCCAATAAGCATAATGGGTGTACTGTCCTAATCCTAGGAGCACTCGCAATGCGAAAGAAGGTGAAGATAAAAGACACATGAATAAACCTTATTCCTATTTCTCCTGAACCAGAATCCATCCTCGAACTGGAACAAGTTCCTTTCGAGTTCGTATATAACCATACGATGGAGTATCCAATAAACTGTGGATCTTCATAGTGATACGGAGTGTCCTGGAGAAATACAAAGGTGATTTAGGATTGGCGAAGAAATACTTGGTTTGGTCGTGAATAGCAATCACACTTTACTTTGCCCTCTTACTAATCCCTTGATTTGTCTTTACTTAATACCTTCTGCACACCATCGTTATGCTAATTGGTTTTCTTCATTGCACACGATTCGGCACCAGCCTAAGGTTTGGAAGAAGACTATCCAATTTGCGTAATAGGTGTACTATCTCCTAAACCAAGGAGTACTCACAATCTGAGAGAAGGTAAAACGAAAAGACAACTGAATAGTCCTATTCGTTTTCTCCAGAACCAGAAACCATCCTCGAATAAAGTCCTTCGAGTTCGTATATAACCATACGATGGTTTTGTCCAATGGAACTGGACGTTCGTAGTAATACGGGGTGTCCTGAAGAAAAGGGTAAAAGTAGGAGTGGTAATGAGGTATGCAACTCTGAAAATCCAAAAGCCAGTGTTTAAGAAGGTTCGGTTAATTTTGGTCACTGAGTCATAGTCAAGGGTCGGGTCATGGTCGCTGCCAAAGAGAGAGAGAAAAGAAACACTCAGCGTGCACTCTAACCTAGATCAGAATGGTTATCAATTTATCTAATCAGGAAACCTCCTACTGTAACGTCAAATTCTTCCCCAAACCTGAAAGAAGAATTAGTCGGGATCACCCGAGGAGTAAAGCAACTCATCAGTGGGAATCGGGATCCAACTATCATCGCATGATAACGTGACGGAATCCGCTCACGTTATCACACTCCAGAAGGTATGCGCATATCTGGTAAGTTTCAGTTTCTTTAGAAACTCCCGATGTGATTTTTGCCCCATGCTCTTATGACCTTGACGAAGGCCAACATATCATAAGTCACATGTCAAGTTCTACCCGTCATTATCCAGGTTAATTTGAACCCACCCGTACATACCCTTGACGAAGGCCAAAATAGTAGTACGACTGTCCCAAACCAACGCATCTATCTATGCTGCAGAAAAGTAACAAGTAGTTACCATACACTATACCTTGACGAAGGCCAACATACATAGCATGAATACTAAGAGCTACCTTTCTGAAATGACGGAGGGCTACGAATGGTTTCTGGCGAAAAACCTTTAACGTAATGAACTTGATATCGTTGAAGGAACCGGATAGCTTTTTTAAAAATATAGTGACGAAAACCTTTGCTAAAGAGGTCACTTCCGGTGAAGGGATCTCGGCTCTTTCCCCGTAGAATGAGGTGCAGGATATTCCAACTGAATACCACGATGCAAAGCAAAAGTAAACGACTATAGTGAAGTATTTCCCTGACGCAAACTTTTGTCCAAGGGGTCACTCCCGGTGAAGGGATCTTGGCCCTTGCCTCGTCGACTGAGGAGCTGGATATTCATAACCGAATACCACTGTGCAAAACAAAAGAGAGCGCCCTTGCAATAATAGCTTTTTGAAAAATGTTCCAACAACATCAGAATAGGTTTGTTTAGCTTGCATTGATCTGAATCAACGCAGTCCCATCAATTGATCACACCAAAAAGAACGAAAATAATGATGTACGTATATGCCATCCGCATTCACCACTGGGTCCCGTCATCACCCGTTAGGTTACTTAACTAAGGACAGAGCGGGGACTGGACTAGCACGGATGCAAAACATATACAACATCTACTAGTATATATATCAATATATAATATTCGCTCAAGACGTGATAAAATGCAACATCACAGAAATGTAATAAGAATCACAGAACAATACAGATATCTGGGATCCCCGGGTTTCATAGAGCCGCTACTGAAACCCGACGTTCCCCTGGTCGTGTGGATAGCCTGTACAATGAAATCCTAGACCCTTACGGGCGCGGCAAGTTACCCGCCAAAACCTGAATGAGGCAGCCCCCTTCAGCAACATGAATGGACCACCCAGCACTTCACGGAATCCGGTAACTTGGGCACCCCTCCTGGGTCAACCTGTACCCCATACGAGTGTGGCGAATAGCCCGCCAATTCTAGAGTGAAGCCCCCTCCGTCTCAACGCCATGAGATGCGGGCCCGTTGCCCTCTAGAACCCGGCTATCCATGCACCCCACCGCGGGGTAATCCTAGTACAGAAAGTAAAATATACATACAACGGGTACATCGACCTTAGCCCGATCGTGCCCCAAAAGAATAATATACAAACAGGCAGTAACGGAAGTCCACATGTCGAACGCTCGCCCAGCAATATTAAATGTACATAATAAACCAAAACTGTACTACCATTGCATCCAGGCTATCTCCCACGACCAATCCGCAACATCACAGCACAATACAGAACATCAACGTGAATGTCACGTTCGCAAATCCGTCTAAAAGGGCTATAGCAGTTAGACAGGATTTACCGATCAAATGACATTCACGGTCGCAGATATAATGTAAATACTGTGAACTAACATGTTTAAAATTTTTGATCGACCAAATATACCCAAGTGGGCCCCATGCACTACTATAGCATTCACAGAAAATCTGGGCCCAAACAGAATATTCCAAAACCCCTATTTTCAACCCAGAAGCCCACTGGAAAAATTTAATGCATCGATCACACATTACTGCCGCGGAACCGCGGCCAGAACAGGGGTTTGGCCGCAGTTCCGCGGTCCCACAATGGAGTTAATGCATCGAATTTTTCCAGAGTTCTTAGAATTCCCTGAACATGTTTCTGCAACAACCTGAAAATTTTTTAGAGCCCAAAAAATTTCGACAGAAACCTGATGCACTAGAAAATACGGTTTTTGGGATTTTTGTTTGATCGAGTCTTTAAACATACTAGAGCAAGCTAGACTAGGTTAATGGCATGGCTCTGATACCAGTGTAAGTGCACGGCGACGCCCCGGCCGTCAATCCGACGCCGGAATGCGGAAACGAAACTTTTCTAAAAACTAGAAACCGGCACCACCGCGCACTATAAAACCCGGATCGGGCCATTAACCTAACTCTAGCAAACAAGAGAATGGGTAGAGGGCTATACCGAGCGATTCGAGTCCTCCGGTCTTCGGCTTCCACTCCGATCTCTTAGCGGAATCTCCGTTCGTCACCTCCTCGTCGGAAAGGGCACCACGTAGCCGAATTCTTTTACGGGCTCCCACCTCTGGACCGAGGCAACTCAGACGCGAAGTTGGCAAGCCGACGCATCCAAGAGTGCTGTAGGCTAGTGTAGAAAACGTTGTCTCAATGGGGTAGTGAAGTTGCCATAATATGATGTGGAGGTGAAAACGAAATTTGGAAGAAAATGGTGCTATCATTTTTCCTAGCAAAGGAAATGATATGAGATCAAATTCCCCTTTTCAAAATGAACCTCACCCCTCTCCCTCAAAATGGCAGGCCCCTAATCACCATGGTGGAGGGAAAATACAAGCAATAAAGCAAGAGAAGAAATGGTATGATAAAGAGAAGAAAAGGTCACACCAAGGTCTAATCCAATCTTATCACAAACCATCACATTTAATGCAAAACCATGATTAAAGAAAAAGCAAAGATGCTTTGAATTATCATAACAACCAAAAGCTACAAAGAACCCTCCACAAATGCTAATTTGCAAAACTGCAAATTAGCCCCTCCATCAGAAGAATCCGGCCGTGAAGGAACAAAGGAAAACTGGCCGGAACGGAATGCAAACTGGCAACTTCAGAAAACTGATCCCGTAATAAATTACAGGAAAACCCCACGACTGTATATACATACCCTCATTTGTATTCCGACCGAATACAATTGCAATGAGACAAAATCTACACTGTACAATACTAGGATCCGGCTTAAACTAAAGCCCACTAGTATTATATGTTCGATCATGATCCGTACAATACCGCACGTATTTGATCGAACCCTGCCATATCTCCATACGGCCTCTACAGCGTTTCGCCCGAAACTTGAGTAACTGTGTGTGGGGGACTCTAAAGACTCGTCAATACTATGGCTGTGGATTTAACCACTAGCACGTCAGAGGTATTAGCCATACGTGACAGGCTACCAGCTATCGACCAAAAGGGACGTCGATGAGCGAACTCATCCTGACACCCTACTGAGCCTGTCAGTGACAATATCCGTACAGTCCGGTCCGTTCGTCTATGAGCATCGCATGGCGGGCCTAGGGGGGTGGTAAAAGTCAGACCCCCAAAAGCGGTACAAGTCGTGTCGGAGTATAACCCAGAACACCCTGAGATACTACTGGAATACCTACCAGTAAATCTCCTTCCTTGGCCAAGGACTTCATGTAAGGGCTCTCCTAGACACAGCGCGACCTCACCCCCAATACCGGGAGAGACGAACCCCTGAAGGTCTGCTCACTGCCTCCATGTGGCTCGGGACTTTACCCCACTAAAACTTGTTTGCATGTCTCTTTTGAGCGTGGTAGGGTAGTAATCAAAGTACAGTGGGAACTCACACGAGACAAATGACGATCCTCAGGTCGATGAACTAACCTGTACACATGTCACCAGGGAACTGCTATCTGACGTTAGGTATAAGACCAACTTGCATGTTCCCGGCGAGTCCTGTCCGGTGTACTCATAACCCAATGAGCACCTGTATACATCTTCGGTGATCCAATTGACACCAGTGGCTTGTGAGACCGGCCACCGCCCCTCGTCGGGGTCTCGACTGTATACACTAGTCTACTCTATAGTATCGATGCCCTGTCTCGAAACTCCCACGACTAGGGACCTTTTAAGGATGTGCTTATAGACCCCAGCTCCCACGTATATGATCGCCCTCATACTGCTGGTGGTCAAGCAAGAATCTTAGGGGCTCTATCAACGTGCAATAGTGATCAGTAAGGTCACCTAAAGCAGTACACGATGATAAAGATAAACCAGATAGCATACTATCATCTTGAGTAAGACTGTCCTACCGGCATAGGTCCTCCCTCAATCATTGCAATCACGTGCCTGTGATCCAATAATTGACTCTGAGGGCACTATATCCAACAGAAGCTACCTTCACAATTGAGTATTTTGGATGCCCTTCGCCTGTCTAAAGAGGCACGAGACTTCCTGATTAAGGCATTACAAAAGCCCGACCAGTTTCAAGCCAACCTGGCAGAAAAAAGATGAAGGACGAACTGGAAGAAGTCCACACGGATGATATCACCTTCAGTGATGAAGACCTCCTTCTAAGAACGTGCGAGCACAACCGTTCGCTGTATGTAACCGGGTATTGTCACGATATCAAAATAGGGATGTTCCTGGTCGACAATGGGTCCTCCGTCAACCTTCTCAATATAAGGGTGTTGAAGAAGATTTGCATGAACCTGCAGCACCTGGCTCGTGATAAAATTACCATCTTAGGTTTTGACTCCCAATCTTCATAAACGCTCGGGTCTGTAATACTGACATTACACTTCGGGCTGCTCGTCACTGACATCAAGTTCCATGTTATTGACGCCAAGACTTGCTACAATGCTTTGCTCGGCAGGCCTTGATTACATGAGTACAACATCATCCCTTCTACACAACATCAGTGTATGAAGTACTTCAAGCATGGCCTCGAGTACACAGTTACAGGGGAGCTGAACCCATTCTCCATAAATGAAGTCCGCAAATATGAAGACGCCAAACACTTCTTACCAGACTTTGAATACATGGAAAGATATCGCAAACCGAAGAATAAACAAAAAGCCATCGCCACTGTCCCTATCTTTGGGAGCGATACCGAGGAGGACGAAGAGATGGTCTACTCGAGACAACCCCAAGGCAACAAGCCAGGACCATATACTCCTATTCTAGTCTTTGGCAGTGACTCTGAGGACGAGGCCAATGCAGTGTTCTCCATCCGTCCGTCAATACAGACCTTCGCCGGAACTGACCAGAGTTTACAGATTACCCTGGTCCCGCAGCAGCATTACAAAGAACTTGATGCACTTGATACGTACAACGTGCAAGAGCTGCAAACCTTCTACGTCCCTCCTCGCCAAAGAAGTGAGAAGGCGATCCTTTTCTACCAATCCACGGAGACTAAAGTGGAGAAAGAGGTATGGCACGGTGCCGAACCTGCGCTCGACAGGCTTCAATCAATCCGTCTGCCCAGATACTACACAGAGGGACTGAAATGGATATTGAGACGCCAAGGCGTACCCTTCAAACAAACTACTCGACAAGCCCAGTTCTATAACAAGATTTGGGACGTTCCCAGGACTCAGCGAAAGATGCCCAACGGGAGAATGGAGAAGACTGGCTTTGGATACGTTCGGTCCAATAAAAGGGAGCGATTCAATGACTGCCATGTCATAAATAATTCCGGTGGAGAAAAGAATGCATTTCCAAATGGCGCTAATTTCGAACCAGAGCGATATCCCGCCGTGAAAATACCAAGCCGGTCATTCGAAGAACAGATTGACAAGCTGATGAGAGAAGCGGGTCAAAAGGTTCGGGATGACCATAGCCGCGAAATGTCCATTTACGAGAAAGCCAGGACGCAATGTACCATTCAGCAGGCTACGGAGGATGACGATCCCCTTCACCCTCAACCCGTTGTGCGCTCTCGTGGCAAGAAGAAAGCCCGACGTAGAAGCAACAACAAGATGAAGAACGAGAATGACGTTCAAAAACAGCGAAGCGGATCCAAGAAACCACCCGATCGAGAAAAAATCAGCTGGAATCCATATTTTATGAAGAAGATGGGTCGGGAATATTCATTCCCTCAAGACAAGACAAGGAAAATCTTCGACCTAGTCATGAAGCATCAAATGATGAAACTCCCGGAGTCTCGACACCCTAAGTAAATAAAAGAGGTCTATCATCCGGCTTATTGCTCCTACCACCGAGCAATAAGACATCCTCTTGAAGACTGCTTCACCTTCAAAGACTGGATTGAAGATCAGTATCAGTAAGGCAGGTTCGATCTATCCAACAATTGGAGGGCAGCTCCGCCATGAAAGCATGAGCCGAGAGCAACCTACACTGCGAGGGAAAGTCTAGTTCAGCATCGGTCTTGGAAACGAGCTCGTACCAGCCATATGATAACATTCTCAAAGGATGGAGAGCACGAGAATATGGATGACCTCTCCTAGTGCTTCACAAATGAAGATGAGAACGAGATGATCTTGGAATTTCCACCGGCACCAAAAGAGCTGGAAGATGGAATACACACCACAGCAGACAACCTGAGAAGAATCGGCTTGGGGACGACAAACAACCCAAGACCAACGTTCATCAGTGAGCTGCTGTCTAAGAAACAGGTAGCCATGTTAAAGGATATGCTTATGCAGTATAAAGTCTATTTCGCATGGAACTATTCCGAGATGCCGGGATTAGATCTAGAGATAGCTGTGCATAAACTGGCGATATCGCCGGACGTCAAGCCAGTCAAACAGGCTCCATGAAGAATGCGGCTCGAGCTTGAGATGAGTATCAACACCGAAGTCAGGAAGCTAATCGACTCTGGCTTCATCCAAGAAGTTCAATACCCTGACTGGATTGCCAATATCGTTCTTGTAATGAAGAAAAATGGGACAATACGCATCTACGTAGACTTCCGGGATCTCAACAAAGCTTGTCCGAAAGATGACTTTCCAGTGCCTGTCACCGAGTTGATGATCGATAACACATCCACCCATGAATTCTTCTCCTTCATGGACGGATCCTCAGGGTACAACCAAATCAAGATGCATCCTGAAGACCAAAAGCACACTGCTTTCCGGACTCCGCTGGGCATATTCTGCTACAAAGTGATGCCATTCGGTCTGAAGAATGCTGGCGCCACCTACCAGAGGGCCATGACAAAGATCTTCGATGACCTCGTACATGAGATTGCCGAATGTTATATCGACGACCTCGTGGTGGAAAGCAAATCTCACGAGGAACATTGGGAACATCTAAAAATAGTGTTCCAGCGTCTTCGGAAATATAATCTGAAAATGAACCCTCTGAAATGCGCATTTGGAGTTTCCTCAGGCAAGTTCCTAGGATTCATCGTACGACACCGGGGCATCGAAACAGACCCGTCGAAGATCAAGGCGATTATGGAAATGCCTTCGCCAAAAACTCTCAAGCAATTGCGGTCTCTCCAAGGAAAGCTCGCGTATATCCGGCGGTTCATAGCTAACCTCTCCGGCAAATGCCGCCCCACAGTCATCTAATGAAGAAGGGGATCCCATTCGTTTGGGATCATAAATGCCAAAGCGCACTGGACGAAATCAAGCAATATGTGCAGAACCCGCTGGTACTGAAAAAATACTATGCCTGACGAGTCACGGCCCAGGTCAATGATAGATGACGACGCCTATGTCCACTCGCTATCTTCTTGGGTCAAAACTCTAAAGAGTAGTACCCGACAGTACTCTGTCTCAAACATGGAGAGCTACGGACTGTAACGTCCTTAAACTAGCTATGGACCGTAATGTCCTTAAACTAACAAAGGACCGTAACGTCCTTAAACTAGCTATGGACTATAATGTCCTTAAACTAACAACGGACTGCAACGTCTTTAAACTAGCCACGGACCGCAACGTTCTTAAACTAGCTACGGACTGAGATGTCCCTAAACTAACAATGGACCGAGATGCTCTTAAACTAACATTGGACCGAGATGTCTTTAAACTAACAACGGACCGAGATGTCCCTAAACTAATGACGTCGCCACAAACACGGCGATGGTGAAATGCAAGTCCACAAGTCCCAGCGGCGAGGGCTGCAACTCAAATCTCACCGGCAAACGGATGGGTCATATGCGGCGAAACTATTCTCGAGAGTTTCCTCGCCAAAAAAAAGGGTACGTCCACAAGCGAAATGGGCACGGATGAAAACCCAAAAGGGCGCCGTAAGTAAAAACAGCAGGACTACCACCGAGTTTGTGAAAACCCGAAAGGGCGTGATCTCGTTAAAATAAAGACACCTGCAAGGTCCTCCAGACCTTGTGAGGAGAAAATACCCGCGTGAGATCCTTACGACTTACAAGGAAGCAACACACTTAAGAATCCTCATGATTCCTAAGGAGAAATTGCACTTACGAGATCCTCACGACTCGTAAGGAGAATCCCCCTTATGAGACCCTCACGGCTCATAGGATTCAAAAGTCTTAAGCTACAGGGATCTGAACCTGTTCTTAAGCCGTCACATCCCCCAGTTTGCCCTACATGCGGTTCAATGTTGACCCTTGTATACAATCCACGGGCACGAATAAACGTTTCCCCCACCAAGTTTCACCAATGGCGCGAAATTTCCCCATTTGGCGAACGACACTTGTAAGTCCTCTCGACTTATAAGGAGAAAACACTCTTGTAAGATCCTTACGACTTATAAGAGAACACACACTTAAGAATCCTCACGATTCCTTAGGAGAAAACACACTTACGAGATCCTCACGAATCGTAGGGAGAAACACCTTTATGAGACCCTTACGGCTCATGAAGTCAAAAGTCTTAGTCGACAGGATCCTAACCCTGTTTGCTAAGCCACCTTTGTTTGAACCGACAAAGGCAAATGATAATTCGCTCCTGGCAATGTCCCGGTGGTAGCGATGCTAATGCCAAAATCAGTATTAAATTCCAAGTCCTTTCAGGGAAAATGATGATTCGCTCCTGGCAATATTCCAGTCGCAGCGGTGCTGATGCCGAGATTGGTATCAGATATCGAGTCCATACTCGCAACGAAAATCAGCGAGCAAAAAATGCATATGAAATAACCGAAATGATGGGGCAACTTGCAACAAAAATTAGCAAGTAAAATATATGCATATAAAAATAGCCGAAATGTTTGGGCAACTCGCAATAAAAAGCGGTGAGTAAGAAAAAGAAAATAGCCGAAATGATTGGGCACCGCGAAAAATAGCCAAAATGATTGGGTGGTCGCGACTTTCGCGATATAAAAAGATGAAATGATAGAGCATCGCGGAAAGAAATAAAATAAAACAAAACTTTTGTCCTGCAGGTGAATCCACATCGACCCCCGTATACAATCCATGGGCACAAATAAAAAGGGAACCACATTTTCCTACTGGGCTCTGTCAAAAGGGAGAGTCAAATCTCGACGGTTCATCGACAACCTAGAGATCACCACGGCGTTCCTTCTCACTCCAGCAGGATGCAGACGCAACGTCAACAACTGACCCCAGGGTCAAAACAACAGAGCCATGGCAAAGTCCCTAGTTCCAAGCCTCGACAGTTCATTGACAACCGAGAAGCAACCTTGACATTCATCGCAATATGGAAGACACAATGTCAAAAAGTGAAGCAAAGGAAGATCCCTAGCTTCAGGGTCTCGACGACAACATCTATAGCCTAGAGATCACAGCGGCGTTTCTCCTCACTCCAACAGGATGCGGATGCAACGTCATCAACTGACCCCCGGGCCAACACAACGGAGCCACGGCAAAGTCCCTAGCTCCAAGCCTTGACGGTTCACTGACAACCTAAAGACTACCTCAGAGCTATTGAAAATTCCCTAGCTCCAAATCTCAATGGTTCACAGACAGCCTAGAGATCAGCAACGGTGTTTCTTCTCACTCCAGCAAGAAGCAAATACGATGTCAACAAATGGAGTCATGGTAAAGTCCCCTAGTTCCAAGCCTCGGCGGTTCATTGACAACCGAGAGGCAACCTCGACATTCGTCGCAATATGGCAGACACAATATCAACAAATGAAGCAAAGGAAGATCCCTAGCTTCAGGGTCTCGACGAAAATATCTACAGCCTAGAGATCACAGCGGCGTTTCTCTTCACTCCAGCAGGATGCAAATGCAATGTCAACAACCGACCCCAGGGCCAACACAACGGAGCCACAGAAAAATCCCTAGCTCCAAGCCTCGACGGTTCACCGACAACTTGGAGACTACCTCGGAGCCATGGCAAAGTCTTTAGCTCCAAATCTCAATGGTTCATAGATAGCCTAGAGATCAGAAACGGCGTTTCTTCTCACTCCGGCAAGAAGCAAATACGACGTCAACAAACGGAGCCATGGCAAAGTCGCCTAGTTCCAAATCTCGACGGTTCACGGATAACCCAGAGACAACCTCGACATTCGTTGCAATATTGCAACAAATGAAACAAAGTAAGATCCCTAGTTTCAGGGTCTTGACGGCAACTCAATTGAGACCTGAAAGACTATCGGAGACCATCCCACTCCAGCGCGGAGTGGTCGTGACTCATCGGGGATCCCACACTGAGCCTAAACTCAAGTAAAAAGCGACATGGAATATCCCTAACGCTTTCTCTTTCGACGGTAATATTAACTGGAAGATCACTCGAAGATGTCTTGTCCAGCCCCCGAAAGGATCAGAGACACGACAGTCGCGGGGCTACCCGAACAGCAAGATTGCATATCGGGGAATATATCGGCCAACGCGACTGTGCGACGGGTAAAAAACCCTAGTACCACAGACCCTAACGAACTTCTATTAGCAGAAGTTAACTGTGACGTTAGGAAACCCTTGCGAGAACTTATCGATTCGTCTCGACTTGTGAGGAAATTAGTGTCCTAGCGAGAACTTCTCGACTCGTCTCGACTCGTAGGAAAAAGCCTTAGGCAATGGGGATAAGGAACTGTTTCCTAAGAATTGGGGCCCTGCAAGTCGGTCTAAGATGGACTATTGCATACTATTCACGGGCCACACTCTTCAAAGTCGAATCTCGACAAGAAGGGAAACAACCACTTACGAGTCCTTTCGACTTGTAAGCGGGAAAAATTCACTTGTGAGATCCTTATGACTCTCAAGAGAAAACGCACCTAGGAGTCCTCATGACTCCTAAGGAGAAAAGACACCTACGGGATTCTCTCGACTCGTAGGGAGAAAAGTCTTTATGAGACCCTCACGGCTCGTAAAGTTGAAAAGTCTTAGGCGGCAGATCTGAACATGTTTCCTAAGTCATCGCTTCCCTGCAAGGAGATCAAGATAGACTATCTACAAGATGCATTTGCTAAGGAGACACGACAGTACGACTGCATATGCGCTCAAATGGAAATGGTGTCCAAAACGTGTTGATTTATGTACGACACTACAATAGCGCTCGCACTTAAAAGAAAATTCCTAAGGGTAAAGTATAAAGCTCATGTACAGAGGTGGGATACACGTACGAATATATGATGAACAGGAAACATTCAACAGAAAACATTCAACAGTTAATGATAAGAGAAACACATTGATAAAGACATACTACTCTACAGGGAAGAGATCACCAAATATGGGATCAGAGATACATGGGTTAGCAAAACAATACTCAAAGTTCTCCACTTCCCTCTCTGCCCTCTCTACCATGTCGAAGTGGCGGTCTTCGCGAGGAGTTGCTCCCCATCGATTAGCACCATGCTCATCAGTGAAAGCGGACATGATGGCCCGCCGGGCTCTTATCTGACTCAATAAATGAACCGATCGATCCTTCAAAGCCTTGGTAATCAAACGTGCCTCGTGAAAGCACTCGATCTTGTCCTCCGCCGCATCGAGAATCGTCAGAGTCATCTCTGTCGAATGAAGGGGATGTCGGCAAGAACGGATAGAAAGATCATCCGGAGCCAAATGGAGCCCATAGGAAGAGGAGAGCCCCTACGAGTCAGGAGCTCATACATCACCACGTCATATTGAGCGTCAGTGAGAAGGGGATCTACTAGCCGCCAGCAAAGCGAGGAATCGTTTCCTCGATGGGCACCTCCCATGGTTGCCGACAAGTGTGAGGACGATTGCAGGCCATAGCTTTTGGTTTGTTTGAGTTCTATTAATAAAAAATGGGTTTCTCTTGAAGAGAAGAAGGAAGACATAGCTTCGGGTTATAAAGAGAAACGTTCAAATCAACGCACGGAAAATTCGGTGCACAGTGGAACTATTTCCCAGGCCGGAAAAAAGGGCATGGGGAACAAGATAGTTGGCCCATAGGAAAAAGAGAAGGAAGGTGAAAAGACTCCTTCAGTGGTGAGGCAGCGCCTCACGTGCCTTGCACGAGGGCGCCAGCGCCGAGAGTTAAAAACTCTTAGGCAGCGCCTCACGTGCCTTGCACGAGGGCGCCAGCGCCGAAAGTTAAAAACTCTAAGGCGGCACCTCACGGGCCTTTCACGAATAGCATGAGAGCCCCGGCATTCTATATACGAGTAACTACTACTTCACATGAGGCACCTATGAGTAGTAGTATAAAAGAAAGGGAAATTTTGCCATTCATACTTGAGGAAATTTATACATCAGCGGTGACAACAAAACAAAATGTCATAAAAAATGTTTACAATGGTAAAACACTAAATCCCGGACATGGATTGAAGAACTCCGAAGCAAGGCCGGATAAAATGCTTCTGGCTTCTCTAACCATTTTCTGATGCATTTTCTCACGAATGAAAGCGTCGGGATTATCACTAAAATTGTCCGTCCTCTGGTAGGCAGAGATTATAGTCGTCTGTTGAAAGACCTGATGCAAAATATCGACAAGATTATCTCGCCGCCTCTTCGAGATCAAGCATAACAGATATACTGAGTGCACCTTGTCTTCGGCATCATCAAGCGCCTCAAGCGGCACGGCTTCATAAAATCCAGGAAGGGCTTCCCAAATCGCTCCCACGATGATCTTCAATAAAGCGGAACGGCAGAGGAGTAGTCGACCGTTGTATTCATCGAAGCGACGCATAACCGCAGCACATTGAGCATTCGTAAACTCCTGGTTTTGACAGCGGCCTTGGACATGAATGTCTTCATAAGAGATAATCTCGTCGAGATCATACAGATAAGCAGCCATAGTATTTGGAAAGAAAATTCAGAAAAAATGGCAATTAAATATCAAGATTCTTAGTGTTTAAAATAAAAAACAAAAGTGATGGTCCATCATTGATGAGGCAGTCACTCATTAAGGAGGAAATCCTAAAAGGATTCTCATTTAATGAGAGGCTCATTGGGCCAAGGAGTTGAACTCCCTCGAGAGCAGTGCTCTGCAGACAGAATTTACATCTGTCAATTAAGAAAGGAATAAAATTCCCCAAAAATTTCTAAAGATTTTTAAAGATCTGAAGTAGAAATCCTAGAAACTCTAAGAGTTCTTCATTAACGGGTTAAGAAACCCTAAAAAATATTTCTTTAGATCTATGATCTAAGAAGAGTAAAGCTCTGTTCTAATTAACGGTTTAAAGAAACCCTAAAATACATCTTAAAAGATCGGGGATCTAAGAAGAGCAATGCTCTGTTTAATGGGTTCGATTATGATCCTTACCAAAAAATTTGGGCAAAGTTATAACTCTAAAAGAGTTTCATTGGGCAGAGATCTGAGCTCTGGAAAGAGAATTGAATTCTCAGAAAGAAGAAAAATGGAAGATGAACAACAGTCATCTCAAGGACCAAAGGCCCTACTTATAGGCATGGGAAGATAATCCAACTTTCAGGATGATCCAACGTGGAAAAGCTGCCACCACTGCACTCACGTGTAAGCTACGTGAGTACAATGGTGGGGGGGCATATGTTTCCCCCCAATAAAAGAGCAAAGCTCTGTTCAAAATTTGAAAAGAGGCAGCGCCTCACGTGCCTTGCACGAGGGCGCCAGTGCCCAAGAGTTAATACTCTGGGGCAGCGCCTCACGTGCCTTGCACGAGGACGCCAGCGCCAAGAGTTAAAAACTCTCAGGCAGCGCTTCACGTGCCTTGCACGAGGGCACTGGCGCCAGAACTAAAAGTTCTCTGCCGTTGGATCAAAGATCCAACGGAGATGATAAATCAAAATTCTGATTGAGAAAATACTCCTCAAATCTTTCTAAACAAGAAAGATTATGCTCTGTAAAACAGAGCACCGTTGGATCAAAGATCCAATGGTGATTAAAAATCACCAAGCTAGAGAATAAGCTCTGTAGGGGAAAATGTTTTCCCAGTCTTTCTAAACAAGAAAGATTATGTTCTGTAAAACAGAGCACCGTTGGATCAAAGATCCAACGGTGATTAAAAATCACCAAGCTACAGAATAAGCTCTGTAGGGGAAAATGTTTTCCCCAATCATTCTAAACAAGAAGGATTACCGTTGTATTAATGATCCAATGATGATTAAAAATCACCAAATTACAGAATAAGCTCTATATGGAAAATATTTTCCCAATCTTGTTAAAAACAAGAAAAATATCTTCTGTAAAACAGAAGTCCTTGGTTCAAAGATCCAACAGTGGATAAAATCCCCAAATCAATTAAGAAATCTCTCAATGAGAGATTTTCTTAACTGAATCAACAAATCTGCCTCTCCTATATAAAGGCCCTAAGACTTCAAGTCTTAGACATAGGAACCCCCCGCCCATAAACTTCAAGTTTAAAAAGAAGATTAAGCAAAAAGAGCTTTAAAGAGAGAAGGAAGAAGAAGAATTTTCTTCAAGGTAAAGAGAGATCATAGTATCTCATCTGCATACCCAAGGGTTTAACCTTTATAAAAGAACATAGTTCTTTCCTGGATCTGAGATCCATGAGACAAGTCTCCCACTAATGAGAATTTAATTCTCGTAAGGATGAATTTGTTCTTGGGGATTGAAGATCCAGGGAAGAACAAAGAATTGAACTCTTCAGAAAAATGCACAAAGAAGGAAACGGCGTCAAGCACCACACGTGCCCCTCACGTGGGCGCTGCTTAATAAAGAGTGCTTAGCACTCAGTGTTTGGCGCCCAGCGCCGAGTGCCTCACGTGCCCCTTATGTGGGCACTGCTAAAATAAGGAGTGCCTAGCACTCATCGGTGGGCCCCCAGCGTCAAGCACCCCACGTGCCCCCTCACGTGGGCGCTGCTAAAATAAAGAGTGCCCATAACTCGATGGTTGGCGCCCAGCGCCAAGCGCCCTACGTGCCCCTCACGAGGGCGTTAATAAAATAAAGAGTGCTCTGCACTCATCGGTTGGCGCCCAGCATCAAGCGCCTCACGTGCCTCTTATGTGGGTGTTGTTTAATATAAAGTGCTCTGCAAACAGAACCCAATGCCATAAAGAGTGTTTAACACTCCATAAAAAATAAAGAAATAGGGTGAGCGTCAGAGCCCACATCAATGCTCAGCATTGTTGCACATAAATGGGACCAAGCCCGAACAAGTGTTTAACACTTCATTCAAAACCGAGTGGGCTGAGTCCAAGTTGACCAAAGGTCCCTAATTCAGATCAACCGAGCCCATGGGTTCACAATTTTTATAAATTGGTCTTAGTCCCAAACCTAACTACAGATCTCTCAACTGACATTGGTTCAAGGGTACATCTCCCCACACCTCTGATACATGTCGTTGTAATTCTTCAACGCCATCAGAGAGGAGGCGGGTCCCGACAAACAATAGATTTGGGATGCACTCTCAAACCCATGAGCATATCCCAATGGACCGTAACGTCCTTAAACTACCCCAATGGACCATAATGTCCTTAAACTAGCTGTGGACCGTAACGTCTTTAAACTAAAATGATAGAGCCCAAATGCTCTTTCGTTGGATCAAAAATGATCCCAAACCCCCGTTAAGGAGATCTTAGTCCAACATCGGATTAACGTATTCTTAACAAATGTTTAAGTTGATCTTAATCTCAAACAAGGTTAACGATCCTTAAATCAACCGAAACCCAAATCTAAGAAAAATATGGATTTGGACTAATCCACGCCCTACGGGAGACAACACAAATTAGTCTCCGTATACAATCTACGGGCAACCAAAAACAAAACAAAACATACACGACACGAAGTGGCCTTCTGGAGCAGGAGAAAGTGGTTATCGCGATGCGGTAACGTAATTAACTGCAGGGGCTTGCGCCTGTAGGGAAGAGCGTCCTCACAATCAAAAACCCCGCGCAAACGGGGGGGGGGGGAATCTGACGAAGTCTGCTACAACGGCCGCATATGTTTAAGCCTTTGGTACACGGTGCCATAAATCAACTTGGAATCTTCAGAGAGATAGACAAATAAAACCAAATAGCATCTGCCCCCAAATTCAAGCAAGGCGACCTACGCGGTTTCGTCTCCCGTTTTCGGCGGTAAACAGTGTCGATACTGAACACGAGTTTTATGATGATTTCGAGTGTCGATGTTGGACACTCAGGATTTTATGATGATTTTGATGTGTCGTTGATGGAAACATGTTGGATGACATATACATATATAAAAGACAGATGATATAGTACCACATATTGATACATGCATGATCTTATATATTTATACACATATGTATACACGATCGCCTTCTTATCCATACGATATGATATTATATTACAGTATGACTTAGGAGATCGTTATACATTCGATTTCTACCTAATGATGTCTTCTACTCACAAGTTGGCAACTCACCCCCGTTGTGCCATAGTTTTCTTGCAGGACGACCGCTCAGATCAGTAACGGCTTGCTGGCACATTGCTTCTTTTGGGTGATTGCTTGGTAGGTAAGTTACTTCGGATCATAACCACCGCCTGTACACTATTTATTATTCAGTTGTATCTAGTTAAAAGCTCCATCAACCAGACTATGTATATTTGGTAGACTTAGAGAGTTTGTATATTGTTTTAGACTTAGAGATGAAACTTGTGTATTATTCTTTATATTTGGATCTGATGATGTATTTGGATTTTCTTTTAGTTATCTTGACTTGATCTTGTAAGTCCACGTTGCCCACCCCGGTGCTTGCGGGAAGGCGGAAAATGGAATAAAAATAAAATTTTTATCACTTTAGGCAACATGGACTAGACAAAGAAGGATCTAAGAGCATCTTTCAAATGAAATGATAATGGTCAAGGTGTCAACCTAGGTCAACAAGTCAAGAATGTCAAATGGTCAACAACCATAACCATGCACAATTATTAAACTAATATCAATTAACCATAATACACACATAAACATTAGGGTTAATAAAATGACAATGGTCATTAACCCTAATCAAAGTCCTCTCCCTCTGTCTCAAGCAACTGTGCATACGCACCCGTATTCGTGATCCGAGGAACATGAATACAATGAGATAAAACCAATCCCAAATCATATACTAGGATCCGGCTTAAACCAAAGCCCGCTAGTATAAGCTGTCCGGACAGCAAACGTTCACGAGTGCGCGGATGTGAACGAACCCTGTCGCAAAACCATGCGACCTCTACTCATTTTGCCTAAAGGCGAATAGCTCTCTGTGTGGGACTCTAAAGACTTGACATTACGCTGGCAGTGGGTTTAACCACAGACCGCAAGCAGCACTAGCTGTACGTAACGGTCCCCAGGTAGATGCCGATAAGAAGACTGACGAGGTAACCCCATCTGAACTCCTACTGAGCCTATATGTGATAGTCTCCGTACAGTCCGGTCTGTTCGTCTGATACATCGCATGGCGGGCCTAGGGGGCGGTGAACGTCAGTCCCCCAATAGCGGTACAAGTCATGTCGGAGTGTAGCCCAGAACACCCTGAGATAACACTGGAAACCTACCAGTATATCTCGCTTGCCCTGGCCAGGGACTACTCGTGTAATGGCTCTCCTAGACACAGCGCGATGTCAACCCCCAATACCGGGAGAGACGAATCCTGTCTAACCGTCACTGCCTCTAAGTGCTTCGGGACTGCACCCAA
Source organism: Agapanthus africanus (assembly GCA_030015575.1). NCBI lineage: Eukaryota > Viridiplantae > Streptophyta > Magnoliopsida > Asparagales > Amaryllidaceae > Agapanthus > Agapanthus africanus. The sequence goes on along the minus strand of JASDDO010000019.1, from coordinate 869,587,071 downwards.
AAACTACCTGTTTGCACGACTCCTTTGAGCCGTGGTAGGATAGTAATCAAAGTGCAGTGGGAACACACTTGAGGCGAAGTGACAGTGTCAAGTCAGCGGACTAAGCTGTACTCATGTCACCTGGGAACTGATAACTGACTATAGGTATAATACCAACCAACAGTTCCCGACGAGTCCTGTCCAGTGTACTCGTAACCTAACGAGCACCCGCATACTATCTCAAGTACGATGTACTGACGGCTGTGGGACAGACCGTCTCCCACGCTGGGATGAGAAGCGCATACGCTAGTCTACTCCGGAGTATCGATGCCCTGTCTCGATAGTCCAACGACTAGGGACCTGTATAAGGATGTGCTTATGGATTACGCAGCCCCCACGAGTGTGAGCGCCATCACAACGCTGGTAATCAAGCAAAGATCCTAAGGGCTCTACTAATATGTATATCAACGATATGCTAAAAGAAACACATGCACATATTAAAGCAGAGACAAACCAAGTAGCATACTACCATTTCGAGCAAGATTGTATATACAACTGTGAATATCCCAAGCTTCCATCAAGTAATATACAAACTAGTATGATATAGTAATGGCCTCTAGGGCATATACACTAAAAATCTCCCACTTGCACTAAGGCCATGTACTGGAATATCGAAGACCTATCATCTCGATCAGCCACTCGAACTGAGTCTGGGGCAAGGCCTTGGTGAATGGATCTGCAGTGTTATCTTTTGAAGCAACCCTCCGAACCTCGATCTCCTGGCGATCCACAATCTCCCTGATCAGGTGATACCGCCTCAAGATGTGTCTGGATTTCTGATGGGACCTGGGTTCCTTCGCTAAACCTATAGCCCCGTTGTTGTCGCAATACAGAGGTATTGGGTCAACAATGGACGGAACCACCTGAAGTTCTTTCAAGAACTTCCTCATCCAGATAGCTTCTTTTGCGGCATCAGATGCAGCGATGTATTCCGCTTCCATAGTCGAGTCAGCAACGGTTTCCTGTTTGGAGCTCTTCCAACACACCGCCCCTCCATTGAGGGTAAAGACAAAACCCGACATGGACTTGGAATTATCCTTGTCACTCTGGAAGTTGGAGTCAGCAAATGCCTCAATCTAGAGGTCTTTTCCGCCATACACCAAGAACATCTCCTTAGTCCTACTCAGGTACTTGAGAATGTTCTTTACCGCTATCCAATGTTTCTCCTCAGGGTTTGACTGATACCTGCTTACCACACTCAGTGCATAAGCCACATCCGGTCTGGTACACAATATCGCATACATTATAGAGCCTACCGCAGAAGCGTAGGGTATAATAGACATGCGATCCCTCTCCAAATCAGTCTTGGGAGACATCTCTTTGGAGAGGGTGATCCCGTGACAAGCCGGTAGATTACCGCGCTTGGAATCTTCCATACTGAATCTCTTCAGTATGGTGTCGATGTACCTGGACTGTGAAAGTCCTAATATCCTCTTGAATCTGTCACGGTAGATCCGGATACCTAGAATGTATGAGGCATCACCCAGGTCTTTCATGGAGAACCTGTGTGACAAGAACCCCTTGACAGATTGTTGCATAGGAATGTCATTTCCTATTAAGAGAATGTCATCCACGTATAAAACGAGGAATACTACAGTTCTCACTACAAATCTACAATAGATGCATGGTTCATCTGGATTTTTGATAAAGCCAAATTTCTTGACCGTCTCATCAAAACAGATGTTCCAACTCCGCGATGCCTGCTTCAATCCATAAATGGACTTAAGCAACTTGCACACCTTTGCGCTGCTCCCACTCTGAATGAAACCCTCTGGCTGTTCCATATAGACACACTCCTCTAAATGTCCATTTAGAAAAGCGGTCTTTACGTCCATCTGCCAAATTTCATAATCGTGGAAAGCAGCAATGGCAAGAAGGATCCGAATGGATTTCAGTATAACTACTGGAGAAAAGGTTTCGTCATAGTCCAAACCAGGTCGCTGATGAAAACCCTTTGCAACCAGTCTAGCTTTATAGGTCTCAACCTGTCCATCTACACCAATCTTCCTTTTGAAGATCCACTTGCATCCTACGGGTTTTACCCCATCTGGAGCAATGTCCAACGTCCATACTTTGTTGGTGTACATGGACTCCATTTCGGTCCGCATTGCATCCAGCAATTTTACCGAGTCGACGCTCTGAATGGCTTGCTGGAAGCTAGTAGGCTCATCACAATCTATGATGCAATCCTTTCTATCCCCGTTAATGAGAAAACCGTAGTATCTCTCAGGCGGATGAGACTGCCTACTACTCCTGCGGAGTGGCGTGGGAATGTCCTGATCTTTCGAACCCTCTGGTTCTACTAAGCTTTCAATAATAGCTTGTGGTTCTGGAATTTCTTCCAGTTCTATTGCGCTCCCACTTATTTCTTTTTCTATGAACTGGTGTTCTAGAAAGTGGGCATGGCGAGAAACTAAAACCTTTTGTTCCTCTTCGCAATAGAAGAAATATCCCTTGGAGTTCTTTGGATATCCCACAAACTTGCACTGTATTGAGCGTGCCTCGAGCTTGTACGCATGCTGCTTTTTTACAAAAGCTAGACATCCCCATGTCTTAACGTGATTAAGATAGGGTCTCTTCCCACACCACATCTGATATGGTGTAGTAGGCACAGTCTTAGTTGGAACTCGGTTCAAAAGGTATGCAGCTGATTCTAGCGCATATCCCCAGAACGATCGCGGCAACTCAGCGTTACTCATCATGGACCATACCATATCCAATAGGGTTCGGTTCCGTCTCTCAGATACACCGTTATGTTGCGGAGTGTATGGAGGAGTAAGCTGAGAGAGAATTCCATTCTCTTTTAAGTAACCCAGGAACTCGGCACTCAAGTATTCACCACCTCGATCAGATCTCAGTGCCTTGATACTTTTGCCTGTTTGTTTTTCTACTTCATTCTTATATTCCTGGAATTTTTCAAAAGCCTCGGATTTATGTTTCATTAAGAAGACATAACCGTACCTTGAAAAGTCATCCGTAAAAGTAATGAAGTAAGAATAACCGCTTCGTGCATGTGTAGACATTGGACCGCACACGTCGCTGTGTACGAGTCCCAAGAGCTCGCTCGCTCTTACTCCGTGTCCAGTGAACGGAGTCTTTGTCATCTTTCCTTTGAGACAGGATTGACAAGTTGCATACGATTGATATTCGAACGGATCCAAATATCCTTCTGTATGTAACTTAGTCAACCTTCTCTTATTGATGTGACCCAGTCTACAATGCCATAAGAAAGTTTTATTAATTTCTGGAGACTTTCTTTTGTGTGTATTCTGGACATTGAAAATCTGTGGTTGGTTTAAAATGTATATACCGTTGTTCAATGTACCTGACCCAATCAAAACTTGATTAAGGTGAATGTTCACTACATTACTTACAAATGCAAATTCATAACCTTCTTTAGATAATAAAGATACAGAAATGATATTACAGGTTGCATTTGGTACATAATAACAACTACGCAAAACCAAAAAATGTCCATCCGACAATCCCAGGTGATAGTCCCCCACGGCCTCAGCATCCATGCTAGCACCGTTTGCAACTCTGAGGGTCATGTCACCTTCCTTCAAAACTCTACGCTTTCTCAACGCCTGCAAAGAATTACAGATATGAGATCCTGATCCGGTATCCAATACCCAGGATGTAGAGTTTATTGATAGACAGTTTTCAATAACATACACACCTGAAGCTGAAGCCGCAACTCGCTTCAAATCCTGTGTTCTGGTCTTCCAAGCCTTGCAATCCTGTTTCCAGTGACCACTTTTGTGATAATAGAAGCATTCTTCCTTCCCCACCAGCTTTCCTGCTACCTTTGTTGCTTTTCCTTTTCCCTTCGTATCCACTTTACTGACACCGCCTCTTGGTTTGGCGGGGGCTTTCTTCTTCTGACCCTTGGCTTTCGCCCTGGATCTAGAAGAGGAAGATCCTCCTACAAACAAAGTGGATGTCTCCCTACCCTTCTGTAGGGTGCCCTCAGCACTCCTCAACATGTTCAGAAGTTCGGAAAGTTCAACCTCCTTTCTTTGCATGTTGAAGTTAAGGATAAACTGGGCGTAAGTGGAAGGAAGGGACTGGAGAATCAAATCAGTATAGAGTTCATTCTCCAACGTGGTCCCAAGGTCCGCGAGCTCCTCTATATAGCTAATCATCTTAAGCACGTGTTCCGCTACCGATGATCCGATGGCCAACCTTGCCGAAAACAACTTCTTCGACACTTCGTATCTGGCGATACGAGACTGCTCTCCATACAGTTCTTTTGTATGAAGAAATATGGACTTTAGGTCTATATTCTCGTGCCTCCTCTGATGTTCGTTGTCCATCGAGGCAAGTACGAGGCATTTGGCCTTCGCGCAATCTATTTCCCATGTCTTACGGATTTCCCTATCCGCGACACTGGTTTTGGGACATGGGACAGGGGGAGCTTTGGTGGTAAGGACATACCCCAACTTGTCATAAGTGATTGCCATCTTGACATTCCTGAGCCAATCTTTGTAGTTTGGCCCTGTCAATATGTTTTTATCTAGTAATAACTTAAGTCCAGTCATGTTGAATGGTCGCTGCAATTAGGAGAGAGCAAAGAAACACTTTAGCATGATGCTCTTGCAAGTTTAGAGTGGTTTTTAATTTGTCTAAACAGGATGGCTCCCACTGTCTCTCTAATCCCTTCTCAAACCGTAAAGAAAGGATTAGTCGGGATCAATCTCACCGTACAATACTTGCTTAACCGTTCAGCCAGGCCAGTGTCGGTACTTTGAGGGAGGTTTTCCAACGCTTTCGCGAAGTTCCTTAATTAAGTAACCTCTTTTCCCTATGGGCGTAGCCCCGCTAACACCTTTCTAGACACCTACTGGGTTTATAGCATTGATCGTTAAGTGAGAGTTTTCCCGAGGAGTAGCATATACTCACAGTAGGATCGGGATCCAAATATCATCGCGTGATAAAACAGAAGGAATCCTACCAGAATTATCACACTCCAAATGGTATGCAGCGCTAGCAAGTTTCAGTACTTATGAAACTCCCGATGTGGATTTTTGCCCCATGCTCTTATGACCTTGACTTTGGCCAAAATATCATAAGTCACATGTCAAGTTCTACCCGTCATTCTCCTGGTTAATTTGAACCGACCCGTACCTACCCTTGACTTTGGCCAAAATGGCAGCACGACTGTCCCAAACCAACGCATCTATCTATGCTGCACATGAATACCCAATAGCTACCAATCACTATGCCTTGACTTTGGCCAAAATACATAGCTTGAATACTTTTGACCATTCATGTGGAATGACGGAGGGCTACGAATGGTTTTGGCGAAACCGTGAACGTAGTGAACTTGATATAATCGATGGAACGAGATAGCTTTTAAAAGGAGTGGTTCAAGCTCCGCGTTTAAAAGTTTAGTTTTGAAAAGAACCGAGTGGTTTTCAAAGTGTTCCAATCGACTTTTACTTGGTTTATTTTCTTGCATTAGTTCTTTTAATGCGTCCCATCATTTAATCATACCATTGCAGAAAACAACCAAAATATGACGTACGCTTATGCCATTCGCATTCGCCACGGGGCCCCGTCATCACCCGTTAGGTTACTTAACTAACGACAGAGCGGGGGCTGGGCTAGCGCGGCTGTAAAATATAAGCAACGCCTAAATAGTTATAATATAAATATATAGTAATGATAGACATTACAGATCACAGATGAATACATTGGATATACTAGGAATCCGCGATCCGTTCGAGCCTGCAACGAAAAGCGGATTACACGGTCGCGGTGAATAGCCAATACCCCACCCAAGACTCCTATGGGTGCGGCAAACTACCCGCCAAGTACCCGAAGCGAAGCAACCTCCTTCACCACCGTGAGTAGGCCACTCGGCACTTCGAGATACCCGGTAGTTTGTGCACCCCCTCCATGGGTCTATCCTAGGATCAAAAACAGTAAAAAGAATTATACAATGACGGCTACAACCCCGACCCGGTTGCGCGGCCATACAAATAATAATACATCAATTTACATGTTACAATGAATGAAAGAAAAAGAAACACTCATCTCACATCCACCCTGGCTATTCACCCGCGACAATCCAACGCATTCATATACACATACCATCATCAAACACAGATCACAGATATGTATAACCCCCACTAATCGACATATAGCGATTAGCCGACGTTCAATACATATAAACATCACAGATATAACCCTTTAGTCAAAGTGTATTGAAGTTCGATCAAAAATACGGATTTATAGGCCCCCAAAAACAAATTTCTTTTCTGGAAAACCTGGGCACATATAAACCATCTTAAAAATCCCAAAACCATGCCAGAAGAACACTGCACCAAACTCGACCCAGAGCCGAGCCAAAACGGCCGCGGTTGCACGGCAATAGCTTGCTATTACCGCGGAACCGCGGCTCTTTGAGCGAGTCACTGGATCGTTTTTTGTGGCTTTCTTCACAAAAACCTGAGATGATTTTTGGAGTATAATTTATTTTGTTTTGAACAGAAAAAAATTTAACAGAAAGTTAGGGTTTTGAAAACTCGGTTTTTCGATTTTTTCGGATTGAACTTCCATACACTTTACTACCTAGCTAGTTTATGTTTAGTTAGTCTCTGATACCATTGTAAGTCCACGTTGCCCACCCCGGTGCTTGCGGGGAGGCAGAAAACGGAATAAAAATCAAATTTTTATCACTTTAGGCAACATGGACTAGACAAAGAAGGATCTAAGAGCATCTTTCAAATGAAATGATGATGGTCAAGGTGTCAACCTAGGTCAACAAGTCAAGAATGTCAAATGGTCAACAACCATAACCATGCACAATTATTAAACTAATATCAATTAACCATAATACACACATAAGCATTAGGGTTAATAAAATGACAATAGTCATTAACCCTAATCAAAGTCCTCTCCCTCTGTCTCAAGCAACTGTGCATACGCACCCGTATTCGTGATCCGAGGAACACGAATACAATAAGATAAAACGAATCCCAAATCATATACTAGGATCCGGCTTAAATCAAAGCCCGCTAGTATAAGCTGTCCGGACAGCAAACGTGCACGAGTGCGCGGATGTGAACGAACCCTGTCTCAAAACCATGCGACCTCTACTCATTTTGCCTAAAGGCGAATAGCTCTCTGTGTGGGACTCTAAAGACTCGACATTACACTGACAGTGGGTTTAACCACAGACCGCAAGCGGCACTAGCTGTACGTAACGGTCCCCAGGTAGATGCCGATAAGAAGACTGACGAGGTAACCCAATCTGAACTCCTACTAAGCCTGTATGTGATAGTCTCCGTACAGTCCGGTCTGTTCTTCTGATACATCGCATGGCAGGCCTAGGGGGGCGGTGAACGTCAGTCCCCTAATAGCGGTACAAGTCATGTCGGAGTGTAGCCCAGAACACCCTGAGATAACACTGGAAACCTACCAGTATATCTCGCTTGCCCTGGCCAGGGACTACTCGTGTAATGGCTCTCCTGGACACAGCGCGATGTCAACCCCCAATACCGGAAGAGACGAATCCTGTCTAACCGTCACTGCCTCCAAGTGCTTCGGGACTGCACCCAAAAACTACCTGTTTGCACGACTCCTTTGAGCCGTGGTAGGGTAGTAATCAAAGTGCAGTGGGAACACACTTGAGGCGAAGTGACAGTGTCAAGTCAGCGGACTAAGCTGTACTCATGTCACCTGGGAACTGATAACTGACGATAGGTATAATACCAACCAACAGTTCCCGACGAGTCCTGTCCAGTGTACTCGTAAGCTAACGAGCACCCGCATACTATCTCAAGTACGACGTACTGACGGCTGTGGGACAGACCGTCTCCCACGCTGGGATGAGAAGCGCATATGCTAGTCTACTCCGGAGTATCGATGCCCTGTCTCGATAGTCCAACAACTAGGGACCTGTATAAGGATGTGCTTATGGATTACCCAGCCCCCATGAGTGTGAGCGCCATCACAACGCTGGTAATCAAGCAAAGATCCTAAGGGCTCCACTAATATGTATATCAGCGATATGCTAAAAGAAACACATGCACATATTAAAGCAGAGACAAACCAAGTAGCATACTACCATTTCGAGCAAGATTGTATATACAACTGTGAATATCCCAAGCTTCCATCAAGTAATATACAAACTAGTATGATACAGTAATGGCCTCTAGGGCATATACACTAACAGATCTTTGCCTTGGGTTTCATATATTTTACTTGCATGGTTGTGTTTCCGCCGATTGGCGAAGTGCTTGCTCTCACTTGGGGATGCCTATATTATTCGTGTTATGTACTAGTTTTGGATTAAAATTTACAAAGGAGGTGCTGCCCAAATTTTATATGACGAAAAAGTTTTCAAACTTTAGTATAGATTAACTTGCATTTCTATAAAAATTTACTTATTCTTTAAAAGAAGCACTTGATTTCTTTATACATTTATTTCAAAACTTCACCTCCACTATTTTCCTAAAAAGGTTTAAATTTCTGGGTTTTCAGCTTACTTGGGTTACGGCGGGGTCCTATAGACTTCACGTGACGCAAGTGCCGGTCACGTGTCATTTTAGGGCCGTGACAATATATGGATACGTGTGGGAGTTTGATTAAATATGTGTATGCGATACATATGATTTAATCGGATATCGGATAATACTAGCCGGTCTATTTAGTAGCCGGATTATTAAGTCAAATGTTGACTTGATATGTGATATGGTTTCTAGTATTGTATATATGATACACTCTCTCTTTGTCTAATATTGGTTTATGATACTAATATTATATTGTGTATATGAGATACATAATATTGGTATGTATATGATACATATATCTTTCTCTTTATTATTATGTATATGATACATAATGTGTGTATGTATTTAATGCATATGCATCTCTCAATACACACGCGCGCGTGTGTATCCTTTCTTTCTTTAACGTACATTGAACTTAAATGTTTAAATGTTAATTTTGTCATTAGATGACAAATATGGTGCCATGTGAGAGTGGGGTCCACTCACCAGTTCTATGGATGACACATCATAGGAAAGAGTGGGGGAATGAGAGAGTGTAGGGATTCTCTACACAATAATAAAAGGAGAAAAGAAAAGAAAATAGGGAGAGCCATTCATTCTTCTTCTTCTTCTTCCTCTTCATCTTCTTCTCCCATGAAATGAAAAATAATGAAAGGAAAAAGATAATAGAGAACAAAAGAGAGTGATCCTTTAATACATCATCCTATATCTACATCCTATCAAGTTATTAGATCTAGTATCCTCACTTATGAAGTGGAGATGAAGCTTGGCTGTTTTCCTTTAAGTGAATCATCTACGGTGAGGGTTTCGACACTCAAGCTCATTCCGAAGTACTCAGAGCTTGGTATGGGTCTTCCGATAGACGATCAAAAACGCTACAAAGGTTGTAGCCTCCATTTCCACTCTCTTGTGTTTTCTTTTTATTGCAACTACAAGTATTTTAGTTGATCTTGTGTAAAGAATTGGTTCTAAGTTAGATAAAATTTTGATTTTCAATTCTACCGCAGTCCACAATCGTTGAGACCTTAGGACTAACCCTGGGACCAATCCTAACATGTACCAGACCAGATGTAGTTTACACACTTAGTGTGGTAAATAGGTATCAATCGAACCCATGGGAGAGGCATTGGACAGCTGTGAAGAACATTCTTAAGCACCTGTGAAGGACTAAAGAAATGTTCTTGGTGTATAGTGATGGTGACCTCCAAATAGAGGCCTTTATTGATTCGAGCTTCCAAAGTGACATAGATGAAAACAAGTCTGTCTCGGATTATGTGTTTACCCTCAACGGAAGGGCAATCAGTTGGAAGAGTTACAAACATGATATTGTAGCACAATCGACGATGGAGGCTGAATACATCACTGCTAACGATACTGCCAAAGAAGCGGTCTAGATGTGAAAGTTCATCTTAGAGCTTGAAGTGGTTCCGACAATTGTTGATCCAATATTCTTGTATTGTGATAACAATGGAGCTATAGCGTTAGCGAAGGAACCACGGTCCCATCAACGATCCAGACACATCTTGAGGAGGTATTATTTGATCCGGGAGATAGTTGATCAACGGGAGATCGAGGTTCGGAGAGTAGACACAAAAGAGAACACGGCGGATCCATTCACTAAGGCCATCCCTCAAGCACAGTTCGAGCGACTATTTGAGATATTGGGTATGCAATATGCCAATAAGTAGCCTTAGTGCAAGTGGCAGATTGTTAGATATGTATGCCTTAGAGTCCATTATTGTATATTATAGTGGATGCTTGGACATATATGTGTACAGGACAGTTTTGCGCGATATGATAGTATGCTATTTGGTTTGACTTTATCTTAACATGTGTATATGTTTTACTTGCTATTACGTATTGCTGATACATGTTGATAAATCCCGTAGGATCCGTACTTGACTACCAGGATTATGATGGGGATCATATTAGTGGGGCCTGGGTAGTCCATAAGCACATCCTTAAATGTTCCTAGTCGTAGGAGTAACGAGACCGGGCGTCGATATTTCAGAGTAGACGTATACGTTTCTTGACCCCGATCGGGGCGATGGTTTGTACCACAGCCATTGGTGTTTGACACCAAAGATTGTATACAGGTGCTCATTGGAGAATTAGTACACCGAACGGACTCGTCAAGAACTCTATAATGGTATTATACTTATCGTCAGATAGCAGTTCTCTGGTGACATAAGTACAGGCTTGTCTATAGACCTGAGACTGTCATAATGTCTCGTGTGGTTCCCACTTTGCTTTGATTACTACCCTACCACATCTTTAAAGAACCGTGAAAACAGGTTTTAGTTGGGTACAGTCCTGAACCATATGGAGGCAGTGAGCGATCGGAAGGGATTCGTCTCTCCCGGTATAGCGAGTTGATGTCGCGCTATGCACGATTAACTATAACCATAAATCCCTGACCATGGCAGATGAGATTTACTGATAAGTGTTATCAGTAGCTTCTCAGATGTTTATGAGCTAGACATCGACATGACTTATCAGTTTATTGGGGGTCTGACAGATTCCACCCCCAGACTCGGTATACAACACTCTTAGAAGAAGAGACCGGACTGTATGGTGACTGTCACTGATAGTCTCTGTAGGGTACGGATGATCTTGTTTGTCGACCTTACTTTCGTTCAATATCTAGGTAGCCGTTATGTGCAGCTAGTACCGCTGATGTGCTTGTGGGTTAACCTGTAAAGGGATTGATCTGAAAGTGTTTCAGATCAATCGGATATGATCCTAACCTACTGCCGGCGTATTTTCGAGTCTTTGGAGTCCCACACAGAGGGTTTTCCAGCTCAGGTGAAACGATATAGAGTGTGTATACTGATACATGCAGGAGTTCGATTAAACGCGTGTATTTGATACTAGTATATTAATTAGATGTCTGGTTATACTTACCGGTCTATTAAAAGCCAGATTATTAACTCAAGTGTTGATTTAATAATTATATTATGTATATTTGATATATATACTAGTATAATGTCTCATTCTTATTACTCTCTTTTCTAGTATTTAGTATTTGATACAAATACTTATGTATTTATGAAATACATAGATATTCTTTTGTCTTTTAAGAGCATGTGATGACCCATGTGATTTGTGGGGAGGAGGGTGCATACCTATGCCAATCTTGTGGACATGTGGAGGAGAGAGAAGTGAGAGGAATAAGAGTGGAGAGTTCACTCTCATTCGCTCTAATACTAGCTCATTTTCTTTTTCTCAATCTCTTTCCTCTATTTTTCCTCCAAGCTCTTAAAAGAAAAGAAAAAAGAAAGTGAGAGATAGATAGAGATCATCATCTACATCTCTAGTTCTTAATCCTTAGCAAAGATTGAGAGCAAGTTACCTCACTTGAAGAGTTCTTGTGATGTTGGAGCTTGACTTGGGCCTCCTTCGAAGTGGATCATCGTCGGCAAGTAGGATCTACGAGCAAGATCGTTCCCGAATGACTCGGAGCCTAGCAAAGGTCTTCCGCAGTCGGGCGGACATGCTACAAAGGTTGTAGCACTTCTAAAATCCTAGCTTTAGTCTCTTAATGCTCTTTTGTGTTGCAAATTTTAATCTTTGGGTTGTTATTTGGGATTTGGTTGCTTTTGCTTGCTAGAAATTTTTTGTTATGTCTTTCGCTTTGTTCGCAAATGTTGCGATGCAAGCAAAAACCATTTACATGGGCTTCATCAATAAGACTCAAGTCTTTTTGAGGTTTGGCCCATCTTATATTTTATACTCATGCACTTCTCATATTTTTTCCAATATGGGACTATTTTAATCCATACATCTCAACACTCTTACTCACGCGCGATGTGGTTGTCACATGAATCGTATAGAGCAGGAAGGCTTAAAGTCCGACATGAAGGCCTGGATCACACACAAGAGAGCACGAAGGCTTAAGAGATAGCACAAGGCTAAGAGAGCACGAAGGCTCGAAGGAGGGCTCAGAAGCCGAGAGCATGAAAGCTCGAAGAGGTGTGTGTTAAATTACATATCCATGAATGTTATCAACCTAGCTCCGATACCATATTAAATAAAATACATAATCTCTCCCTTCGTTCGTGTATAATTAAATTTAATATGGCATCATAGCTAGGTTGATAACATTCATGGATTTGTACTTTAACACACTCCTCTTCAAGAAATTCAAGCTCGAAGAACTTAAAAAGTCCCTGGAAGCTGATTTCTCTCAATTTTGAAAGATATTGGAAGTACTAGCTTTTATGACATTGAAGCATAAAAGGCAAGCATAGATAGTCTTTGAGGAAGTTTCTTCGGCAACTGTGGCACTTAAGAAGATGCAAGGATTTCCATTCTATGACAAGCCGATAAGGATCCAATATGTGAATACCAAATCAGATGTTGTAGAAAAGGCTGATGGTACTTTTGTTCTTCGTGAAAGACAGAGGAGGCAGAATGATATAGCTGAAAGAAAGCATCGGGACAATATGATGTGACTCAGAAACTATCACATATCTAAAGAAACTTCTTCAGAGTAGTCTGATTGATCCACGTCGTCTCATCATTGATCTTTCTTATGGGCATCCTTGCAGACCTCCTCGCACCTCGCATAAGCTTTCGAACTTGCACCCACCAACTTCTGCACACCCACCCACAGCCAACATCAAAACCCACTTGTAGATCACCGCTGCAAGCATCGCCACAGCCAAAGTTTTTTTAGTCGATCGTTGTCACCGCCGCCTCCTGGGCCATTTCCGCTTACGCCTGCATCATCATCATGGTCGCCTATGCCTCAGCCACCTCCATCACATCCATCACCTCTGCCTACACCTGCATCATCATCATGGTTGCTTCCATATGCGCCAGCTGTAACACCCTCTAATAATAGCATGATATTTGATTGAATAAATTGAATTGATTGATATGCTGGCTATTTGAATATTTTTTTTGAAAAAGCTTTTGAGCCGTCTCAAGATTGTGTTAAGTCGTCTCATGTATCCAGGGAAGAATTGATCATTGGGAGAGACTTGTGAGCCGGCTCAAAGCATCTATGAGTTTTCTCAAATTGACTTATACTTGATATTGTTTCTTGATATGATCCTGACTTGTTATTTTATCGGGAACATTATATTGATTAATGGGTTATTGAATTTATTGGGTTGGTGTTATGATTGTTATTGATATGAGTATAATTTTACCTTATCTTCTTTACCTAGTCCTAATTGATATAAGATTTATATAATACCCGGCCCATATTCTTGTTAAACTATTTAAACTTTATAATCCTCATGCAACCCATTTAAATCAGAAACCCTAGCCTCCTCCTCTCTCTATCAAGAACCAAAACCTTAATCTAGCAGTTGATCCCCTCACCATCACATTCCCATCATCGTCTTGCCGACATCGTCGTCATCACCATCATCTTCTTCATCTCAATTCTTCAAGCATCCAAACCGAACAATAAGACAGGAGTAAATCTTGCGTAGGGTTCGAGCATCGTGTCTTCTTTATCTACATGGTTGTCACCGTTCGTCAAGATCGATGCAAGTATCTCTAGATACTTGTTACATGCTAGTTACGGCTAGATTAGATCTGGCGTAACATTAATATTGTTATTACATTGTATAGCTACGTTTATTATGTAAGCCTAGTTAACGATATATCGAGATCGGAATCACGTTATGTCGAAAAAGTTGATTTAGATATATTACTTGACATTGATCGCTAAAGACACCATATTTATGTTGTTTTAAACCGTTATAAATTAACTTAGAAGAATTAATGGAATTGTAGTCGTTATTGCATGTACTAAACTTATATCAAAACACTAATCGATTGCCTGATCGTCTGAACGAAAGGGTCTTGAGCCAGCTCAACAGAACTTTAAGCCGTCTCATGGAAACAAAGAAGACATATAATATTCCAGGAATTGTTCGAGCCGTCTCAAACCATATTGAGCCAACTCAGGATAGGGTCGAGCCGTCTCAAGATTGATATGAGCCGTTTCTTACAACCAGAGAACAAATAACGTTTTTGGATGATTTCTGAGTATGTACTTGATTGTTCTCATGTTAGCATTAGGTTAATACTATATCGTTTCTTAACATGAAACTTGAAAATATGAGGAAAGGAGAAATCAAGAATTGAACCAAATTGTAGCTCAAGAGTTTTATTGATTTCTAGAGACTGATCAGTCGATACGGATTTCGGACTCTGATATGATGAGCTAACATCGCACGTCAATATATTGACATTGTTTTACTGCCTAGCAGCATGTCTCGGATTCAGTCCTAAGAATCATGACACCGTGGTCCTGAGTACACACGGGATACTATTGAGTTACGAGGAAGATTTCACTCGATAATTTCAAATACCGTTAGATTAGACAACTTAGCGACATGAACACTTAGGTTCCACATGATATGATTGCCTTGCTATATCTTGTTTGTTATATCACTTATTTCGCTATTGTTATTGTATACTCACATGACATCGATTACCTGAAATGATATATTATATCTCATTCCGGTTATATTATTATATTATTATGATATTTATCTATGACACTCTGACGTCTGGGTTTTGCATGGCCAAGATCAACTGGCTTTAGCACTATAGGATAAGGAATATTTTGAGAAGATTGCAGAGCTGTGAGGACTATTCCCGTTTATCTAGTTATCATGGTTTAGGTTTATTTATTTTATTGAACTCTTTATTGGATCTTTTGTGAGCCCATAAGGGACAAGTATTCTTATTGTTTCTTACTTATCATTGGATCTTTGAGACTTGTTATTCTAGATTGCTTCCGCTATTGATTTCTATCATTGTTATTGTTGTGGCATTGGACATGGATTATTGTTAGTTATTTATATATTATTGTACTTGATTACTGCATGACAGCCTTAATGTGATTATGAGAGGATGGTTCCTTACCGTAGGTAACATGGCTGGCCGAGTCACATTCCCGTATTTAGTGAATTTTGGGAAGCAGGGCATGAAAATGTTTTGTTGGTATCAGAGCCTGGGTTTAGGTTAGTTAGGTTTGGGTTCAATTTTTAGTTGGGTATTATACCCAACAAATTGACCTTGAACCATTTTAACTATAGGAACATGTCCTTCCATATTATTGCCTTGTCATTCAAATTCTTGAATCCCTTTGTTTAATTGAATCTTGTTTCCGTTACTAATCGTCGTCGTTCATGCTTAACTTCAGAACAATGGCCAGAAGGAACCAACCCGCTCCACCTACCGACAATGCTGCACTTATTGGCATGATTTTTTATTTTTGCTAGCGACCAGGACATGTTCACAGAGAGTGCCGGAGGAAGAACAGACAATGCTTAGTGCTGCTGATCATCAGGTCAACTCTTGCCCGTCGAAGGTTCAGTTGAAAGGCAATGCTCCGAGAGCACCTTTAGTACCGTAGAATTAGGCTTACGAGCAGAGGCAGATTACACAAGGGTCAAATCAGGGACAAGCTTTCACCCTCACGACTGAGGAGGCAGAAGTTTCGGAAGATGTGGTTACATGTATTCTACTAGTTTGTAGTTTTCCTGCATTAGCTCTATTCGATTTTGGGGCATCCCACTGTTTTATGTCTTCCAAATTTATTAGTACCCACTCTATCCCACACACGGCTTTATCTAGAAACTGGGACATACACACTAAGAGTGTGAAGATTATTTCTAATAATGAGTGTAAGGAGTGTCCTATAGTAGTATGCGGTCGAGAACTACTCGCAGATTTCCCGGTTATTGATACCGGCAGTTATGACGTAGTTTTAGGGATGGACTTCCTTGTGTTAGGAATATGTATGCCCTAGAGGCCATTATTATATGATATAGTGGATGCTTGGACATATATATAGAGGACTTTCTTGCTCGACATGATAGTATGCTATCTGGTTGCTCTTTATCTTAACATGTACACTTATATTATTATACCGTCTCTTTGATACATGTTGATAAAGCCCTTAGGATGTAGGCTTGATTACCAGGACTATGATGCAGATCATACTAGTGGGGCTTGTGTAGTCCACAAGCATATCCTTTAACAGTTCCTAGTCGGGGGAGTATCAAGACAGGGCATTGATATTCCATAGTAGACTAGTGTGTACATTTCTTGACCCTGTATGGGGCGATGGTTGATCATGTTAGTTATATGTATGCCCTAGAGGCCATTACTATACATAGGATGTATATTGTAGTGGATGCTGGGACATATATAGGGAAGACTTTCTTGTTCGACATGATAGTATGCTATCTGGTTACTCTTTATTTTAACGTGTACACTGATTGTCTCTCTGTTACATGTTGGTAAAGCCCTTAGGATGTGTACTTGACTACCTGGACTATGATGTGGATCATACTAGTGGGGACATGGTAGTCCATAAGTACATCCTTCAAGGTCCCTAGTCGTGGGTGTATCGAGACAGGGCATCGATATACCAGAGTAGACTAGCGTCTACCTTCTCGACCCATACAGATGGGCGATGGATGATCCCATATCCATTGGTGTTTGACATCAAAGATGATATACGGGTGCTCAGTGGAGACTGGGTACACTGGACGGACTCGCCGATAACTCCCAGATGGTATTATACCTTACGTCAGATGGCAGTTCTCTGGTGACACTGGTACAGGTTAGTCTGTATACCCGAGATCGTCATAGAGTCTTGTGTGATTCCCACTGTGCTTTGATTTTCACCTTACCACGTCCAAGAGGGCGTGCAAAACGGTGGTTTTTGGGTACAGTCCCGAATCACATGGAGGCAATGAGCGATAGGAGGGGTTTCGTCTCTCCCGGTATAGGGAGTTGATGTTGCGCTGTGCTCGATTGACTATAACAGGAAGTCCTTGGCCAAGGCTGCTTTAGGGATTTACTGGTAAGTGTTACCAGTAATTTCTTGACCCGTTATGAGCCTCATATCGACACGACTTATCGAGTTATTAGGGTCTGACGTTTACCACCCCTAGACGAGTTATGCGACATATCAGACGAATAGACCGGACTGTACGGTAGTGTTACTCGTTGGATTCACAGGAGTGTGAGCGGGCTTGCTCATTGATCTTTGATCGCTCAATACCCGGGTGGCCGTTACGTTTAGCAAACCGCTTGCGGCTTGTGGGTGTTTGATATGATCATCACCTGCTGCCGGCGTATTGACGAGTCTTTAGAGTCCTACACAGGGGTTTCCTGGCTCAAGCGAAATGAAATAGGAGCGCATATGAGATATGTGCGGGACCGAGAATAATACCAATATATGATACTGTATTCTACTCTCGCGATTTGTGACATTGATCGGTTGTATGCGATATAGCCGGGTTATCGGATCAAGTGTTGATTCGATAAGTTGTTACTATTGATATTAGTCGGTTATATGCGATATGACCGGATCGTTAAATCAAGTGTTGATTTAAAGATTTAATGTATAATTATATATTTGATATATTACTTTACATTAACTAGTATTTGTTCACTTAAGATTGATTTTCTCACTTGATGTGCACAAGTTGTATATGTGATATATTTTTGTGCACTTGTTTGTATCATGTTTGATGGTACATGCAAACTTGGGTGTGTGTGTGACTTACACTAAGTTTAGGTTAATGGTTAGGGTTTTATTTTCTTTATTTATTTTGGAAAAACTAAATGGTGGCTTTTCTTCTTTTGGCTTGAAGCTTCATGAAGCTTCAAAGCATCTTCGAAAAGTCTATCCATTTTGTTTTGTTCATTAACCTAACCATTAGCCTAAACTCTAGTTTAGTCTCTACATGAGTTTGCTCACCCATGGTTGCTAAATGATAGACTTCTCTTGATTTTCTTTTGTGAAATAATTCATTATTCATTTTCTCTTCTTCATCTTCTTTATGAAGAAAAGAAAAGCTTTCTTGAAAATTGTCAAGTGTTGAAATCACGTGAGAAATCCAAATCCAAAGTGAACCCACTTCCTATTTCTTCATCCTCTACCGCTTGCCATGTTGTATAGGGTGTTTTCTTCACAAGTTTCATGACTTAGTGTAGATGGAGCTTGAGTTTGAGTTGCCTCGACGTAGATCATCTTTGGCATCGAAGTCAACAACTTAGCCCGACCATTTCTCCGATGAAACCAATGCTAGAGTCCGGGATCGTGGTGATCGCAGCGAAGGGACGTCAACACGGAGCTAAAGAAGTGGAGGAGCGGATCTACAAAGGTTGTAATCCCATTCACTTAGTGGCAAAATAGTTTGCTTGCTTTCTTTTTCGCCTAATCTCTAATTAACGATCTTCATTAGGGTTTCTCGGCACCTAAAATTTGAATTTGGCATGGTTGATGCCTTGTGGAACCTCTTGAGTGTGCCTAGTAACCCTACAGTGGTATCAGAGCCTCGCTAGAGCTTTAGGCGAT
This sequence comes from Agapanthus africanus, assembly GCA_030015575.1. Taxonomy (NCBI): domain Eukaryota; kingdom Viridiplantae; phylum Streptophyta; class Magnoliopsida; order Asparagales; family Amaryllidaceae; genus Agapanthus; species Agapanthus africanus. The sequence continues at coordinate 869,568,168 of JASDDO010000019.1, read as the reverse complement.
GTGTAGACGATGTTAGAAATCTGATCGAACCCCGAAACCCTAACTTTTAACCCTCTCTGTACATTTTCTGAAAATGTGGTTGTTTCCAAATTAAAAATAGCCAAAAAAAATTCAGCAGGGTTTTTGAAGAGTTACTGTGAAGCACGTGCGCTTAACTCAATAAAAGCGCGGCGGAACCGCGGCACGAGCATGGCTCGTGCGGTGGTTCCGCGGCCGTATTGACACTTTATTCTTTTCTTTCATTAGGTCCGTGCGAAAGCACGGGGAACCTCCCTCAAAGTACCGACACTGGCCTGGCTGAAAGATTGGTGAACTTGTAGCGTGTAATTAATCCCGGCTAGTCTTTCCTTTTAAGGTTTGAAGGAAGATTTGATAAAAACAGTGGGAGCCATCCTGATTAGATAAAATAATAACCAATCTGATCTTGCAAGAGCGCACGCAGAGTGTTTTCTTCTCTCTCTCTCCAGGTAGTGATCATGTCACGCCTTAATCAAGATAATAAAATGGATATATTGACCGAACCCGCTTGTTATACAGAGCTGGGGAACGTTGGTCCCGCTCCAACTTATAAATGTTATAAGACAGAGCAGGAAATAGGGGAATACCAGGATTCCCATGCCACCCAAACGAAGAAAGTGCATATGATGCATCTCCTTCGGGTGTGTTCATTACGAAAAACTGTTTCTCTGTATCCTCTATGTCCTGGGTATTTGATACCAGATCAGGATCCTAGATATGTAATCTGTTACATAGGGCTACAGAAAGGTGGAGAACTGAGAACGGCTGATAAGTTTCATGAGGCAGAAAACGGTGCAAGTGTTGTAGCCAAGTCTGTTGGTCACTGTCACCCTGTATTCCAAATAGATTGATTCTGAACGAATGTTATTAGATACCGAACCTCATATACAAAATCATATCAGTCTCTTTATTAGTAAAGAAATGATAAAATTTTGTATTGTTGGATAATGTTTTGAACATTTCCTATATCAAAAGTTGATCGGTTCAGGCACGTTATCTAAAAGCAATGACGTTCTAAATCAAACTACAGTTCCTAGTATACACAACACACACAAGAGGAAGAGTTCAGAAATGAACGGATCCTTCTTGAGGTATTGTAGACTAGGTCATATCAATGCGACCCGACTAGCTAAGTTGCATATAGATGCATATTTAAATCTGTTTGAATTTACATCTTGTGAGAACTTGCCGGTCATGTCACAAAGATAAGATGACCACAGCTCTGTTTATTTGAAGCAGAGAAAGAGTTGGTGCACTCTTGGGATGATACATGTTGATGTATGAAGGTCCCCTGTCTACACATGCCAAGACCGGTTCTTTGTACTTCATTACATTCTCTGATGATCTCTTTAGATTCAGACATATGTTCCTATTGAAACACAATTCCGAATCTTTTGAGATATTCACAGAATATAAGTTAGAAGTAGAGAACCAAAACGGGTATAAGTATTATATCCTTTGATGTGATCAAGGAGGAGAATACTTGAGCACGAAATTCCTTAATTATTCTAAAAGAGAATGAGATTCTCTCTCAGCATTACTCCTCCGTATACACCACATCAGGTCGGTGTATCGGGGCGGAGCAATAGCACCCTATGTGATATGGTGTGCTCTATGATGAGTACTACTGAGTTTCCTATTTCCTTTTGGGAGCTATGCGCTTGAGAAGTTGCATACCTATTGAATAGGGTTCAAATCAAATCAGTTGCCTACCACTTCATATGTGATATGGAAAGGGAAGAATCCATATCTTAAGTTTGTTAAGATTTAGGGTTGTCCGGCCTATGTCTAAAAGCAAAATCCGGACAAGTTGGAGGCAAGGTCAGTTAAGTAGAACTGGAAAGGTTCCAGCTATACAAACTGCAGCTGATGATTTGGTAGAACCAAAGGATTCAATAGATTCTAACGAACCTCAGCCTCTCCGCCGATCTAGTAGGGTTCCTCACCCATCTGAGAGATACTTTGGTTTCTTTATGACAGTGGGAGCGAGGATTGCATCATGAGATGATGACCCAACTAGTCTCGAGCTGGCCATCAGGAGTGGGACTCTGTAAGAATGGCTGGATGCTTATCGATCTGAGATGGAATCCTTATACACCAACAAAGTATGGACTTTGGTTGCTTTATCTGAAGGGTTCAATCCCCATCAAGAGAAAGTATATCTTGAGAAGATTACTTGGTGTAGATGGAAAAGTTGAGACTTTCAAAGCTAGACTTGTTAAAGGTTTTCTTCATCAACCAGGCGTGGATAATGATGAAACCTTTTCCAGTGACTATGCTTAAGTCCATCCGGATCCTACTTAACATTGCTACATACCATGACTACGATATCTGGTTATTGGGTGCCATGACTGCTTTTCTAAATAATGATTTAGAAGAGAACGTCTATAAGTACACAGCCAGAGGGCTTCGTAAACAGTAGGAGCAGCGGAAACGTGTGCAAGTTGCTTTACAGATTAAAGCAGGCATCGCCGAGTTGGAACGTCTGTTTTGATGTGTTAGTCAAAGAGTTTGACATCATCAAAATGGTAGATGAACCTTATATATACAAAAAAGTAGTAGGGAGTATGGTTGTGATCCTAGCAGAGTACGTGGATGACATACTCTTGATTGGGAAGTTGTTTCCTATACTACGCTCGGTCAATCTCCGCTTATCACAATGATTCTCTATATAGGATCAAAGTGATACCTACTAAATCCTGGGTTTTGGATCTATAAGATAGATCTAATTGGATATTAGGATACTGACTAGTTGTAGTGAGATGGTATCAGTTGATCTTGGAGAGAATCACTGGAAAGGCTCCAGGGGGATAAGGACGACTAAATGTCAGTCACAGGCATTGTCTTTACCCTCAGTGGAGGGACGGTATGTTGGAAGAGTTCCAAGATAGATACCGTGGCAAACTAGACGATAGGGGCTGGATACATCGCTACTTAAGATACTACCAAAGAGGCAGTTTGGGTGTATATTGGTTCATGAGATGAACTAGGTTCCTACCATTGTGTGATAATGGAAGTGTGGCTTTAACCCAGGAACCCCGGTCCCATCAGTGACCCAGACGTATTCTGAGGCAGCATCACCTGATCATGGAGATAGTTGATCTCTAGGGTGATCGAGGTTAGGAGAGTAGACTCAGAGGACAACACGGCGGATCCACTCACAAAGGCCTTTTCCCAGAGAGAGACTTTTATGGGATGGTTGAGTATGAGATACTGCAACCACTGCTACAGATGGCCCTAGTGCAAGTGGGAGATTGTTAGTTATATGTATGCCCTAGAGGCCATTACTATACCTAGGATGTATATTGTGGTGGATGCAGGGACATATATAGGGAGGACTTTCTTGCTCGACATGATAGTATGCTATCTGGTTACTCTTTATCTTAACGTGTACACTGATTGTCTCTCTGTTACATGTTGGTAAAGCCCTTAGGATGTGTACTTGACTACCTGGACTATGATGCGGATCATACTAGTAGGGACATGGTAGTCCATAAGTACATCCTTCAAGGTCCCTAGTCATGGGTGTATCGAGATGGGGCATCGATATACCATAGTAGACTAGCGTATACCTTCTCGACCCATACAGATGGGCGATGGATGATCCCATATCCATTGGTGTTTGACATCAGAGATGATATATGGGTGCTCAGTGGAGACTGGGTACACTGGACGGACTCGCCGAGAACTCCCAGATGGTATTATACCTTACGTCAGATGGCAGTTCTCTGGTGACACTGGTACAGGTTAGTCTGTATACCCGAGATCGTCATAGAGTCTTGTGTGATTCCCACGGTACTTTGATTTCCACCTTACCACGTCCAAGAGGGCGTGCAAAACGGTGGTTTTTGGGTACAGTCCTGAATCACATAGAGGCAATGAGCGATAGGAGGGGTTTCGTCTCTCCCGGTATAGGGAGTTGATGTTGCGCTGTGCTCGATTGGTTATAACAGGAAGTCCTTGGCTAAGGCTTCTTTAGGGATTTTCTGGTAAGTGTTACCAGTAATTTCTCGACCCGTTATGAGCCTCATATCGACACGACTTATCGAGTTATTGGGGTCTGACTTTTACCACCCCTAGACGAGATATAGGACATATCAGACGAACAGACCAGACTGTACGGTAGTGTTACTCGTTGGATTCACAGGAGTGTGAGCGGGCTTGCTCGTTGATCTTCTGATCGCTCAATACCCGGGTGGCCGTTACGTTTAGCAGACCGCTTGAGGCTTGTGGGTGTTTGATATGATCATCACCTGCTGCCGTTGTATTGACGAGTCTTTAGAGTCCTACACAGGGGTTTCCTGGCTCAAGAGAAACGAAATAGGAGCGCATATGAGATATGTGCGGGACCGAGAATAATACCAGTATGTGATACTGTATTCTACTCTAGCGATTTGTGATATTGATCGGTTGTATGCGATATAGCCGGGTTATCGGATCAAGTGTTGATTCGATAAGTTGTTACTATTGATATTAGTCGGTTATATGCGATATGACCGGATCGTTAAATCAAGTGTTGATTTAATGATTTAATGTATAATTATATATTTGATATATTACTTTACATTAACTAGTATTTGTTCACTTAAGATTGATTTTCTCACTTGATGTGCACAAGTTGTATATGTGATATATTTTTATGCACTTATTTGTATCATGTTTGATGGTACATGCAAACTTGGGTGTGTGTGTGACTTACACCAAGTTTAGGTTAATGGTTAGGGTTTTATTTTCTTTATTCATTTTGGAAAAACTAAATGGTGGCTTTTCTCCTTTTGGCTTGAAGCTTCATGAAGCTTTAAAGCATCTTTGAAAAGTCTAGCCATTTTGTTTTGTTGATTAACCTAACCATTAGCCTAAACTCTAGTTTAGTCTCTACATGAGTTTACTCACCCATGGTTGCTAAATGATAGGTTTCACTTGATTTTCTTTTGTGAAATAATTCATTATTCATTTTCTCTTCTTCATCTTCTTCATGAAGAAAAGAAAAGCTTTCTTGAAAATTGTCAAGTGTTGAAATCAAGTGAGAAATCCAAATCCAAAGTAAACCCACTTCCTATTTCTTCATCCTCTACCACTTTCCATGTTGTATAGGGTATTTTCTTCACAAGTTTCATGACTTAGTGAAGATGGAGCTTGAGTTTGAGTTGCCTCGACGTAGATCATCTTCGGCATCGAAGTCAACGACCTAGCCCGACCATTTCTCCGATCAAACAAATGCTAGAGTCCGGGATCGTGGTGATCGTAGCGGAGGGACGTCAACATGGAGCTAAAGAAGTGGAGGAGCGGATCTACAAAGGTTGTAATCCCATTCACTTAGTGGAAAAATAGTTTGCTTGCTTTCTTTTTCACCTAATCTCTAGTTAACGATCTTCATTAGGGTTTCTCGGCACCTAAAATTTGAATTTGGCATGGTTGATGCCTTGTGGAACCTCTTGAGTGTGCCTAGTAACCCTACAGTGGTATCAGAGCCTAACTAGAGTTTTAGGCGATGTGTAGACGATGTTAGAAATCCGATCGAACCCCGAAACCCTAACTTTTAACCCTCTCTGTACATTTTCTGAAAATGTGGTTGTTTCCAAATTAAAAATAGCCAAAAAAAAAATTCAACATGGTTTTTGAAGAGTTACTGTGAAGCACGTACGCCTAACTCAATAAAAGCGCGGCAGAACCGCGGCACGAGCATGGCTCGTGCGGCGGTTCCGCGGCCGTATTGACACTTTATTCTTTTCTTTCATTAAGTCCGTGCGAAAGCATGAGGAACCTCCCTCAAAGTACCGACACTGGCCTGGCTGAAAGATTGGTGAACTTGTAGCGTGTAATTAATCCTGGCTAGTCTTTCTTTTTATGGTTTGATGGAAGATTCGATAAAAGCAGTGGAAGCCATCCTGATTAGATAAAATAATAACCAATCTGATCTTAAAAGAGCGCACGCAGAGTGTTTTCTTCTCTCTCTCTCCAGGTAGCGACCATGTCACGCCTTAATCAAGATAATAAAACGGATATATTGACCGAACCCGCTTGTTATACTGAGCTGGGGAACGCTGGTCCCGCTCCAACTTATAAATGTTATAAGACAGAGCAGGAAATAGGGGAATACCAGGATTCCCATGCCGCCCAAACGAAAAAAGTGTATATGATGCATCTTCTTCAGGTGTGTTCATTATAAAGAACTGTTTCTCTGTATCCTCTACGTCCTGGGTATTTGATACCAGATCAGGATCCCAGATATGTAATCTGTTACATAGGGCTACAGAAAGGTGGAGAACTGAGAACGGCTGATAAGTTTCATGAGACAGAAAACGGTGCAAGTGTTGCAGCAAGCCTGTTGGTCACTGTCACCCTGTATTCCAAATACATTAATTCTGAACGAATGTTATTAGATACCGAACCTGATATATAAAATCATATCAGTCTCTTTATTAGTAAAGAAATGATAAAATTTTGTATTGTAGGATAATGTTTTGAACATTTCCTATATCAAAAGTTAATCGGTTCAGGCACGTTATCTAAAAGCAATGACGTGCTAAATCAAACTACAGTTCTTAGTATACACAACACACACAAGATGAAGAGTTCAAAAATGAACGGATCCTTCTTGAGGTATTGTAGACTAGGTCATATCAATGCGACCCGACTAGCTAAGTTGCACATAGATGCATATTTAAATCTGTTTGAATTTACATCTTGTGAGAACTTGCCGGTTATGTCACAAAGATAAGATGACCATAACTCTGTTTATTTAAAGCAGAGAAAGAGTTAGTGTACTCTTGGGATGATACATGTTGATGTATGAAGGTCCCCTGTCTACAAATGCCAAGACCGGTTATTTTTACTTCATTACATTCTCTGATGATCTCTCTAGATTCAGACATATGTTCCTGTTGAAACACAAGTCCAAACCTTTTGAGATATTCACAGAATATAAGTTAGAAGTAGAGAACCAAAACGGGTATAAGTATTATATCCTTTGATGTGATCAAGGAGGAGAATACTTGAGCACGAAATTCCTGGATTATTCTAAAAGAGAATGAGATTCTCTCTCAGCATTACTCCTCCGTATACACCACATCAGGTCGGTGTGTCGGGGAGGAGCAATAGCACCCTATGTGATATGGTGTGCTCTATGATGAGTACTACTGAGTTTCCTATTTCCTTTTGGGAGTTATGCGCTTGAGAAGTTGCATACCTATTGAATAGGGTTCAAATCAAATCAGTTGCCTACCACTTCATATGTGATATGGAAAGGGAAGAATCCATATCTTAAGTTTGTTAAGATTTAGGGTTGTCCGGCCTATGTCTAAAAGCAAAATCCGGACAAGTTCGAGGCAAGGTCAGTTATGTAGAACTGGAAAGGTTCCAGCTATACAAACTGCAGCTGATGATTTGGTAGAAACAAAGCATTCAATAGATTCTAACGAACCTCAGCCTCTCCGCCGATCTAGTAGGGTTCCTCACCCACCTGAGAGATACTTTGGTTTCTCTATGACAGTGGGAGCGAAGATTGCATCATGAGATGGTGACCCAACTAGTCTCGAGCTGGCCATCAGGAGTGGGACTCTGTAAGAATGGCTGGATGCTTATCGATCTGAGATGGAATCCTTATACACCAACAAAGTATGGACTTTGGTTGCTTTATCTGAAGGGTTAAATCCCCATCAGGAGCAAGTATATCTTGAGAAGATTACTTGGTGTAGATGGAAAAGTTGAGACTTTCAAAGCTAGACTTGTTAAAGGTTTTCTTCATCAACCAGGCGTGGATAATGATGAAACCTTTTCCAGTGGCTATGCTTAAGTCCATCCGGATCCTACTTAACATTGCTACATACCATGACTACGATATCTGGTGGTTGGGTGCCATGACTGCTCTTCTAAATAATGATTTAGAAGAGAACGTCTATAAGTACACAGCCAGAGGGCTTCGTAAATAGTGGGAGCAGCGGAAACATGTGCATGTTGCATTACAGATTAAAGCAGGCATCGCGGAGTTGGAACGTCTGTTTTGATGTGTTAGTCAAAGAGTTTGATATCATCAAAATGGTAGATGAACCATGTATATACAAAAAGGTAGTAGGGAGTATGGTGGTGATCCTAGTAGAGTACGTGGATGACATACTCTTGATAGGAAAGTAGTTTTCTATACTACGCTCGGTCAATCTCCGCTTATCACAATGATTCTCCATATTGGATCAAAGTGATACCTACTAAATCCTGGGTTTTGGATCTATAAGATAGATCTAATTGGATATTAGGATACTGACTAGTTGTAGTGAGATGGTATCAGTTGATCCTGGGGAGAATCACTGGAAAGGTTCCAAGGGGATAAGGACGACTAAATGTCAGTCACAGGCATTGTCTTTACCCTCAGTGGAGGGACGGTATGTTGGAAGAGTTCCAAGCTAGATACCGTGGCAAACTAGACGATAAAGGCTGGATACATCGCTACTTAAGATACTACCAAAGAGGCAGTTTGGTTGTATATTGGTTCATGAGATGAACTAGGTTCCTACCATTGTGTGACAATGGAAGTGTGGCTTTAACCCAGGAACCCCGGTCCCATCAGTGACCCAGACGTATTCTGAGGCAGCATCACCTGATCATGGAGATAGTTGATCTTCAGGGTGATCGAGGTTAGGAGAGTAGACTCAGAGGACAACACGGCGGATCCACTCACAAAGGCATTTTCCCAGAGAGAGACTTTTATGGGATGGTTGAGTATGAGATATTGCAACCACTGCTACAGATGGCCCTAGTGCAAGTGGGAGATTGTTAGTTATATGTATGCCCTAGAGGCCATTACTATACATAGGATGTATATTGTAGTGGATGCCGGGACATATATAGGGAGGACTTTCTTGCTCGACATGATAGTATGCTATCTGGTTACTCTTTATCTTAACGTGTACACTGATTGTCTCTCTGTTACATGTTGGTAAAGCCCTTAGGATGTGTACTTGACTACCTGGACTATGATGCGGATCATACTAGTGGGGACATGGTAGTCCATAAGTACATCCTTAAAGATCCCTAGTCGTGGGTGTATCGAGACAGGGCATCGATATACCAGAGTAGACTAGCGTATACCTTCTCGACCCATACAGATGGGCGATGGATGATCCCATATCCATTGGTGTTTGACATCAGAGATGATATACGGGTGCTCAGTGGAGACTGGGTACACTGGACGGACTCGCCGAGAACTCTCAGATGGTATTATACCTTACGTCATATGGCAATTCTCTGGTGACACTGGTATAGGTTAGTCAGTATACCCGAGATCGTCATAGAGTCTTGTATGATTCCCACCGTGCTTTGATTTCCACCTTACCACGACCAAGAGGGTGTTCAAAACGGTGGTTTTTGGGTACAGTCCCGAATCTCATGGAGGCAATGAGCGATAGGAGGGGTTTCGTCTCTCCCGGTATAGGGAGTTGATGTTGCGCTTTTCTCGATTGGCTATAACAGGAAGTCCTTGGCCAAGGCTGCTTTAGGGATTTACTGGTAAGTGTTACCAGTAATTTCTTGACCCGTTATGAGCCTCATATCGACACGACTTATCGAGTTATTGGGGTCTGACGTTTACCACCTCTAGACGAGATATGCGACATATCAGACGAACAGACCGGACGGTATGGTAGTGTTACTCGTTGGATTCACAGGAGTGTGAGCGGGCTTGCTCGTTGATCTTCTGATCGCTCAATACCCGGGTGGCCGTTATGTTTAGCAGACCGCTTGCGGCTTGTGGGTGTTTGATATGATCATCACCTGCTGCCGGCGTATTGACGAGTCTTTAGAGTCCTACACAGGAGTTTCCTGGCTCAAGCGAAACAAAATAAGAGCGCATATGAGATATGTGTGGGACTGAGAATAATACCAGTATGTGATACTGTATTCTACTATCGCGATTTATGACATTGATCGGTTGTATGCGATATAGCCGGTTTATCGGATCAAGTGTTGATTCGATAAGTTGTTACTATTGATATTAGTCGGTTATATGCGATATGACCGGATCGTTAAATCAAGTTTTGATTTAATGATTTAATGTATAATTATATATTTGATATATTACTTTACATTAACTAGTATTTGTTCACTTAAGATTGATTTTCTCACTTGATGTGCACAAGTTGTATATGTGATATATTTTTATGCACTTGTCTGTATCATGTTTGATGGTACATGCAAGCTTGGGTGTGTGTGTGACTTACACCAAGTTTAGGTTAATGGTTAGGGTTTTATTTTCTTTATTCGTTTTGGAAAAACTAAACGGTGGCTTGTCTTCTTTTGGCTTGAAGCTTCATGAAGCTTCAAAGCATCTTTGAAAAGTCTAGCCATTTTGTTTTGTTGATTAACCTAACCATTAGCCTAAACTCTAGTTTAGTCTCTACATGAGTTTACTCACCCATGGTTGCTAAATGATAGACTTCACTTTATTTTCTTTTGTGAAATAATTTATTATTCATTTTCTCTTCTTCATCTTCTTCATGAAGAAAAGAAAAGCTTTCTTGAAAATTGTCAAGTGTTGAAATCAAGTGAGGAATCCAAATACAAAGTGAACCCACTTCCTATTTCTTCATCCTCTACCACTTGCCATGTTGTATAGGGTATTTTCTTCACAAGTTTCATGATTTAGTGAAGATGGACCTTGAGTTTGAGTTGCCTCGACGTAGATCATCTTCGGCATCGAAGTCAACGACCTAGCCCGACCATTTCTCCGATGAAACCAATGCTAGAGTCCGGGATCGTGGTGATCGCAGCGGAGGGACGTCAACACGGAGCTAAAGAAGTGGAGGAGCGGATCTACAAAGGTTCTAATCCCATTCACTTAGTGGCAAAATAGTTTGCTTGCTTTCTTTTTCGCCTAATCTCTAGTTAACGATCTTCATTAGGGTTTCTCGGCACCTAAAATTTGAATTTGGCATGGTTGATGCCTTGTGGAACCTTTTGAGTGTGCCTAGTAACCCTACAGATCCTACAACCATTGGTGTTTAACATCAAAGATTGTACATAGGTTCTCATTAGAGAATGGGTATACCGAACAGGACTCGCCAGAACACCTAGATGGTACCATATCTTTCGTCAGATAGCAGTTCTCTGGTGACACTTGGACATGTTAGTCTGTAGACCCGAGATCATCATAGAGTCTTGTGTGGTTCCCATTGTGCTTTGATTTCCTCCCTACCACGGCTCAAAGGAGTCATGCAAACAAGTGGATTTTGGGTGCAGTCCCGAGTCACATGGAGACAATGAGTGATAGGAGAGGTTTCGTCTCTCCCGATATAGGAAGTTGATATTGCGCTATGCTCGATTGGCTATAACAGAAAGTCCCTGGCCAGGGCTGATAAGATTTACTGATAAGTGTTATCAGTAGTTTTTCGAAAAGTTATAGGCCACACATCGGCATGACTTATAAAGTTACCGGGGTCTGACGATTCCAACCCCAGACTCGATATACGACATATCAGACGAAGAGACCAGACTATACGGTAAGTGTTGCTTACAGGCTTTACGGGAGTTTGGAAAATCTTGCTTGTTGATATTCTATTCGTTCAATACCTGGGTACCCGTTACGTCCAGCTAGTACCACTGACGGCTTGTGGGTATCTGATGTGATCATTACCTACTGCTGGCGTATTGACGAGTCTTTAGAGTCCCACACGGAGCTTTCCTAGCTCAAGCGAAATGAAGTAGAGCACATATGGAGATATGTGCGGGTGCTTGATTAAATACGAGTATGTGATACCGTATTCTAATCTCGCGATATTTGATATCAGTCAAGTTATATGTGATATAACCGGATTATTGAATCAAGTGTTGATTCAATGGTATATGCATATATTGTTAATATATATTTTTGATATATATATTTGTATATTTGATATTAGCCGGATTATATTTGATATAGCCGGATTATTGAATCATGTGCTGATTTAATAATTTGATATATATATATATGTTATATATATTAACTAGTATTGAATATTAGACAGTTATATGTGATATAACCGAATTATTGAATCAAGTGTTGATTTAATAATGTGATATATATATGATATTAGTCGGTTATATATGATATAACCGGATTATTGAATCAAGTGTTGATTTACTAATTTAATATATATTTATATATTTTATATATATATATATATATTAATATTAGCCCACTAAACATTTTCTTCTCTTTATACATATTAATATATATGTGATATATAAAAATATGTATTAAATATTGTATCATGGTTGATGATACATTAAATTAGGATGTATGAGAATCACGTATGAGGATTGGTGATGAGTAGATAATGGTTGATTTATGAATGAAATAAAATGGAAATTAGTCATTTTATTAAGATGCTTGTGGAAGCTTTGAGAAGCCATGACTCATCCCATTCTCTTTGTTTTATTCATAGATATTTTTCCACGCCATCTTATCACTTCACTTCATGGTTCACTCTCTCTCCATCCAAGTTCATCTCATCTTCTTCTTCCTCCCTAGGTTTTTCTAGAGGTGAAAAAGAAAAGGAAAAAGAAGAAAATATTGTAAGCAAAATTTCTACTTCATCAACCTACACTTTACTAGCCCTTTAGTTTAGATTGTTTGATTCACTAATACCTAGATTAGTGAAGAGTGAGCTTGAGTTAGAGAGATTTCAAGGTGGATCATTTTCGGCCTCGAAGACGACAAAGTAAGCTCGTTCCTTTCACTAAGCGGAGTATAAAAAGAGTTCTAGGGACTACTACTTGGAGCTTTAGAAGTGAAGGACCGGTCTATAATGGTTATATTCTCGTTTTACTTAGTGTAGAACTTGTTTGCTTACACTAAAACCCTAATTCTATGGTTCAATTATAAGTTAGTATAGCTTAACACTTTAGATTTTTTTAAATTGCATACTTGATACTCCTATAAACCTAGTAGAGGTGCTAAGACATACATTCATGGTATCAGAGCCAAGCTAGAGACTTAGGTGTAGTCTAGACGACGTTAAAGTGTTCGATCGATGTTTTAAAACCCGAAATTACAAGTTTCTGTTTATATTTTCAAAAGTTGAAATTTTTCAGATTAAAAATTCCCAGAAAATCATGCAGGTAATTTTATGGATCCCCAAGAAGTTCGAGTGCCTAACTCTTTCAATTGGCCGTGGAACCGCCACCTAAACCTTGGTTTGGCCGCGGTTCCGTCGCGTATTTGAAGAGTTGTTGTCTCTTCTTTCTTGTGCTTCTCCATTGTGTCATTTTAGATTTTCTGGGTATTTTTTGTGAGGCTCGAGTTGTTGAGGTCTCTGTGATTTTCTGGTGTTTGAAAAATCGATCGAAATGTTTAACATCGTCTAGATGGTTCGGTTATGTGATACAATTTTTGGAATCCACATTGATTAGTTTTATGAAAACTAGTTAGCGTTTTGTAAATCTAGCGTTTTAGTCTCATTTGATGGATTGCCACGGAGTTTTGATTCGGATCAAAACTCCATCGCAATCTAGTATCGTACGTGAATAGTTGTCGGGAAACACTAGTAAACAACCACGCCCCAGAGCCCCGACCAAGTGACTATAGGAGAACCCCATGGCCAAAAGCATCCACTCGGGTGCTCACGGCCGCGGTGTTTCGCCTAAGTGCACTTCGTTGACGGCATCGGGGGTGCGGCCATCTACTAAAGTTCCCGACGAGCATTCGATCATATAATCGGGAATCTTGTTGAATTACCCGACTTGGTTTTTTTTTAAAAAGTGTTTTCAATTCGAGACTTAAATGCAAGATTTATAGGGTTAGGCATGAAATCCGGAGTATGTGATATTCCGGGGTTATGATGTCTAAGGATGATGCGGGTTCTAATTATTGTAGTTTTCATTTCTTTTCTATGACCGTAAGTGTAATATGTGGGGTATCCCCGATCTCGTTGCTATACGTCAATGACATTATGGATACACATATTTACTTACGTTGATGACATGTGATGTTATTGTGTTGCTGTGATATGTTATATTGGATCGTCGTGTTTGAATAGCCAGGGGTTTTACGTGAGATGAGAGCTTTTCAATTCTCATTCATGTAAAAATATGTATGTAATATTCTTTCATTGGGACACTTCCGGGTTGAGCTTGTTATCACCATTGATGTATATTATTTACTTTTCCGCATTAGGATAGACCCAAAATGGGGAGCACAAGTAACCGGGTTCTAGAGTCCAGTGGGAGACCATCTCGAAGAGTCGAGACCGGGTCACCTAACTCTAGAATTGGTAGGGTTTTTTGCCGCTCTCGTAGGGGTCTAGGGATGTGGGTTTGGCTATTCATCATGACCGTGGATCCCGTGTTTTTCATTACTAGCTTAATTTAAAACACATACTTCCTAGTATATCCTATATTTCATATGTTTACTTCTGCTGATTCTGTGATATGATGTGATCATATAACTGCTGAAGGGTTCCTAGGCACACTAATGAGGTCTCACAAGGCATCAAACATGGCTAATTCAAATTTTATAAGTGCCGAGAAATCCTAATACGGATCGTTAACTAGATGTGTAGGCTATGCGATGCAAGTTAACGACTTTAACTAAAAAGAGAAGGGGCTACAACCTTTGTAGATCCGGTCCACCACTTCCTAAGCTCCGCGATGATGTCCCTCCGCTGTCCAAATCGGATTCCGGACTCTAGCATCGGCTTCATCGAAGAAATGGGCGGGCTTGGTCGTCGGCTTCGATGCCGAAAATGATCTACGTCGAGGCATCACAAGATCAAGCTCCCACTTCACCAAGTCATGAAACTTGTGAAGAAAACATCCTATACTACTTGGCAAGAGGTAGAGGATGAAGAAATAGGAGGTGGGTTCACTTTAGAATTGGATTTCTCACTCATTTTCACTAGTTGCCATTGATGGTGGCTAGGTTTTCTTCTTGTTCAAGATGAAGAAGAAGATGAAGAAAGAATATGATAAGTTAATAATAGAAAAGAAAAAAATACTTATCATATACTAACCCTTGGTTAAGTGTAGAGAATGAACTAGGGTTAGTTTAAATGGTTAGGGTTAAGCATGAGACAAGAATGGTGACTTAGTCAATGCTTCATGAATCTTCAACTAAAAACAAACATAGCCACCATTCATTTATCTTTCAATTTTTCCAAAATGTATAAATAAATAAGATAAATGAATAACTAAACAAAACCCTAATCATTAACTTAACCATGGTTTAATTCTTTACACTTAACCAAGTAAGCATGTATCATCAAACATGATACAAACATGTGCACAAAAGTATATCACATATACAACTTGCACATCAAGTGAGAAAATCCATTTAAAGTGAACCAATACTAGTTAATGCAAAGTAATATATCAAATACATAATTATACATTAAATCATTAAATCAACACTTGATTTAACGATCCGGTCATATCGCATATAACCGACTAGTATCCTATGTATCGGCTTATCGAATCAATCCTTGATTCGATAACTAGGTTATATCGCATATAACCAATCGATACATTCATCGCGAGAATGGAATACAGTATCACATACACGCATTATTCTCGGTCCTGCACATATCTCATATGCGCTCCTATTTCGTTTCGCTTGAGCCAGGAAACCTCTGTGTAGGACTCTAAAGACTCGTCAATACGCCGGCAGCAGATGATGATCATATCAAGCACCCACAAGCCGCAAGCGGTCTGCTAAACGTAAAGGTCACCCGGGTATTGAGCGATTAGAAGATCGACGAGCAAGCCCGCTCACACTCCTGTGAATCCAACCAGTAACACTTACCGTACAGTCCGGTCTGTTCGTCTGATATGTCGCATATCTCGCCTAGGGGTGGTAATCGTCAGACCCCAATAGCTTGATAAGTCATGCTGACGTGAAGTCCATAACATGTGTGAAACTACTGATAACACTTACCAGTAGATCACTGTAACCCTGGCCAGGGATTTCCTGTTATGGCCAGTAGAGCATAGCGCAACATCAACCCCAAATACCGGGAGAGACGAATCCCCTCCTATCGCTCATTGCCTCCATGTGAATCGGGACTGTACCCAAAAACCACCTGTTTGCATGACTCAGTAGAGCCGTGGTAGGGTGGAAATCAAAGCACAGTGGGAGACACACGAGACTCTATGACGATCTCGGGTCAACAGACTAAGCTGCACCAGTGTCACCAGAGAACTGCCATCTGACGTGAGGTATAATACCATCTGGGAGTTCTCGACGAGTCCGTTCTGTGTACCCAGTCTCCACTGAGCACCCGTATACCATCTCTGATGTCAAACACCAATGGATATGGGATCATCCATCGCCCATCGAATGGGTCGAGAAGATATACGCTAGTCTACTCTGGAATATCGATGCCCCGTCTCGATATTCCCACGATTAGGAACATTGAAGGATGTACTCATGGACTACCCAGGCCCCACTAGTATGATCTGCATCATAGTCCTGGAAGTCGAGTACACATCCTAAGGGCTTTATCAACATGTAATCAGAGAGACAGAAAGTATACATGTTAAGATAAAGAGCAACCAGATAGCGTACTATCATGTCGAGCAAGAAAGTCCTACCTATATATGACCCAGCATCCACTACAATATACATCCAATGTATAGTAATGGCCTCTAGGGCATACATATAACTAACAATCTCCCACTTGCACTAGGGCCATCTGTAGCAGTAGTTGTAGTATCTAATACTCAACCATCCCCTAAAAGTCTCTCTTTGGGAAAAGGCCTTCGTGAGTGGATCCGCCGTGTTGTCCTCTGAGTCTACTCTCCTATCCTCGATCATCCTGGAGATCATCTATCTCCATGATCAGGTGATACTGCCTCAGAATATGTCTGGGTCACTGATGGGATCGGGGTTCTTTGGCCAAAGCCACACTTCCATTGTCATACAATGGTAGGAACCTAGTTCATCTTATGAACCAATATACACCCAAACTGCCTCTTTGGTAGTATCCTTAATAGCGATGTTACCAGCCTTTATCGTCTAGTTTGCCACGGTATCTAGCTTGGAACTCTTCCAACATACCGTTCCTCCACTGAGGATAAAGACAATGCCTGTGACTGACATTCAGTCGTCCTTATCACCCTGGAACACTTCCAGTGATTCTCCCCAGGATCGATTGATACCATCTCACTACATCTAGTGAGAATCCTAGCATCCAATTACATCTATCACATAGATGAAAACTCAGGATTTAGGAGGTATCACTTTGATCCTATTGGAGAATCCTTGTGATAAACGGAGATTGACCGTGCGTAGCATAGGAAACCCTTTTCTTATCAAGAGTATGTTGTCTACGTACAATACGAGGATGACCACCTTACTCTCTACTACCGTTTTGTATATACAAGGTTCATCTACCATTTTGATGAAATCAAACACATTGACTACCACATCAAAACAGACGTTCCAACTCCGCGATGCCTGCTTTATTCTATAAAGCAACTTGCACACGTTTCCGCTGCTCCCACTGTTCACGAAGCCCTCTGGCTGTGTTCTTATAGACTTTCTCTTCTAAATCATTATTTAGAAAAGTAGTCATGGCACCCAACTACCAGATATCGTAGTCATGGTATGTAGCAATGGCAAGCAGGATCTGGATGGACTTAAGCAAAGTCCCTAGAAAAAGTTTCATCTTTATCCACACCTGGTTGATGACTAAAACCTTTAACAAGTCTAGCTTTGAAAGTCTCAACTTTTCCATCTACACCAAGTAATCTTCTCAAGATATACTTGCTCCTGATGGGGATTTAACCCTTCAGATATAGCAACCAAAGTCCATACTTTGTTGGTGTACATGGATTCCATCTCAGATCGCTAAGCATCCAGCCATTCTTACAGAGTCCCTACTCTCGATGACCTGCTCGAATCTAGTTGGGTCATCATCTTATGATGCAATCCTTACTCCCACTGTCATCGAGAAACTGAGGTATCTCTCAGGCGGATGAGGAACCCTACTAGATCGGCGGAGAGGCTGAGATTCGTCGGGAACTATTGAATCCTTTGGTTCTGTCAAATCATCAGCTGCAGTTTTGTATAGCTGGAACCTTTCCAGTTCTACAGAACTGACCTTGCCTCGATCTTGTCCGGATTTTGCTTTTGACATAGGCCGGACAATCCCAAATCTTAACTTACTTAAGAGATGGGCTCTTCCCATACCATATCTCATATGGAGTGGTAGGCATTGATTTGATTCGAACCTAATTCAATAGGTATGCAGCTTCTCAAGTGCACAACCTCAAAAGGAAATAGGTAACTCAGTAGTACTCATCATAGAGCACACTATATCCAATATGGTGCGATTGCTCCACCCCGATACACCGTTGTGTTGTGGTGCATTCAGAGGAGTAATACTGAGAGAATCTCATCTTCTTTTAGAATATCCAAGAATTCCATGCACAAGTATTCTCCTCCCTGATCTTATCATAGGACATAATACTTATACCTGTATTGGTTCTCTACTTCTAGCTTATATTCTGTGAATCTCAAAAGGTTCGGACTTGTGTTTCAACAGGAACATATGTCTGAATCTTGAGAGATTATCAGAGAAGGTAATGAAGTATAAAGAACCAGTCCTGGCATGTGTAGACAGGAGACCTTACATACATCATCATGTGTCAGTCCCAAGAGTTCATTAACTCTTTCTCTGTTTCCAATAAACAGGGCTATGGTCATCTAATCTTTGTGACATGACTGGCAAGTTTCACAAGATGTAAATTCAAACTGATTTAAATATGCATCTAAAATGTAACTTCAGCCAGTCGGGTCGCATTGATATGACCTAGTCTACAATACCTCAAGAAGGATTCGTTCATTTCTGAACTCTTCCTCTTGTGTGTGTGTTCTATATACTAGGAACTGTAGTTTGATTTAGAACATCAATGCTTTTAGATAACGTGCCTGAACCGATCAACTTTTGATATAGGAAATGTTCAAAACATTATCCATCAATACAAAATTTTATCATTTCTTTACTCATAAAGAGACTGATATGATTTTGTATATCAAGTTCGGTATCTAATAGCATTTGTTCAGAATCAATGTATTGGTAATACAGGGTGACAGTGACCAACAGACTTGGCTGCAACACTTGCCCCGTTTTCCGTCTCATGAAACTTATCACCCGTTCTCAGTTTTCTACCTTTTTTGTAGCCCTATGTAACAAATTACATATCTGGGATCCTGATCTGGTATCAAATACCCAGGATGCAGAGGATACTGAGAAACAGTTCTTTGTAATGAACACACCCGAAGAAGATGCATCATATGCACTTTCTTCGTTTGGGCGGAATAGGAATTCTGGTATTCCCCTATTTCCTGCTCTGTCTTATAACAATTATAAGTTGGAGCGGGACCAACGTTCCCCAGCTCAGTATAACAAGCGGGTTCGGTCAATACATCCATTTTATTATCTTGATTAAGGCGTGATATGGTCGCTACCAGGAGAGAGAGATAGAAGAAAACACTCTGCGTGCGCTCTTGCAAGATTAGATTGGTTATGTATTTTATCTAATCAGGATGGCTCCCACTGTTTTTATCAAATCTTCCTTCAAACCCTAAAAGGAAAGACTAGCTGGGATTAATTACACTCTACAAGTTTGCCAATCTTTCAGCCAGGCCAGTGTCGGTACTTTGAGGGAGGTTCCCCGTGCTTTCGCACGGACCTAATTACAGTAAACCTCGTTTTCCCAGAGGCGTAACCCCGTTGACACCTTTCTAGACACCTACTTGATCGGCTAATTGCAAAGTGCAAAACTCTCCCAGGAGTAACAATTACTCGTAGTGGGTATCGGGATCCAACTATCACATAGAAGGTATGCAATCTCATTGCAAGTTTCAATACTTGAAACTCCCGATAAAGGTTTTTACCCCTAGCACTTAAGACCTTAACTATGGTCAACAAATCATAAGTACTAGTCAAGTTCTACCCGTCATTTCGTGATTAATTAGACCCA
Organism: Agapanthus africanus; assembly: GCA_030015575.1. Taxonomy (NCBI): domain Eukaryota; kingdom Viridiplantae; phylum Streptophyta; class Magnoliopsida; order Asparagales; family Amaryllidaceae; genus Agapanthus; species Agapanthus africanus. Next base: position 869,548,200 of record JASDDO010000019.1, on the reverse strand, counting down.
CCCACATGACCCTTAACTAAGGTCAACAAAGTCACGCGACTGTCCTAACTAATCGCATCATATGCGGTGTAGGAAGACATCACTTAGCTACCGTACACTGTGCCTTAACTATGGTCAACAAACACAGCACGAATACTAAGTACTCTACTTCCTAAAATGACGGAAGGTTGCGAATAGTTTTTATGAAAACCTTTAACACTTTGAACTTGATCTCGTTGCGGAATCAAATGGTTTTTAAATGGAATGTTTTTGAGGCTTTTCTAGTTTTGCTAAAGGGGTCACTCCCGGTGAAGGGATCGTCGGCCCTTTCCTCGTCGAATGAGGTGCGGGATATATCATATATATCACTGTGCAAAGCAGAAACTATAGAAGCAATTAAAGGACAAACCGAGTGTGTAGCATCTGCCAGTTATTGCCAAAGGAGTCACTCCCGGTGAAGGGATCTCGGTCCTTTCCTCATCGAATAAGGTGCAGGTTGTTCTACAATGAACACCACGATGCAAAGCAAGAACTGTAGCTACCTGTTTTATTTTTTGAAATTCGATTCCACAACATCAATTAGGTTTATTTTCTTTCATTAATCTCATTAATGAATTCCCATCATTTAAATTACCTAAACATCACAGATAAATATAACGTACGCTTATGCCATCCGCATTCGCCTCGATGTCCCGTCTGCACCGTTAGGTTAGATAACTAATGCCAGAGCGAGGCAGGGCTAGCGCGGATGTAAAACATAAGCAACGTCTATATAATATATCATATATACTATATATAATATCTATCTGAACACATCACATGATCACATCACAGATAACGCGGCAGAAAATATCATATGAAATATTGGATATACTAGGACGTCCGTGTTTTTAATACGAGCCAGTATAAAACACGGATTCCACGGTCGTGATGAATAGCCAATCCCACACCCTAGACCCCTACGAGAGCGGCAAGCAACCCTACCAATTCTAGGGTTAGGAAACCTGAACTCGACTCCTCGAGTTGGTCTCCCACTGGACCCTAGAACCCGGTTACTTGTGCCCTCCTCCTTGGGTCTATCCTAGTGCAGAAAAGTAAATAATATACAAATGGTGACATCATCCGCAACCTGGAAGTGCCCCAATAAAAGAATATTACATACAAGTTTTTACATGAATAAAATGAAAAATACTCATCTCACATAAAAAAAACCCAGCTATTCGAACACGATGATCCAATATAACATATCCAGCAACACATAACATCACATGTCATCAACATAAGTAAATATGCGCATCCCAATTGTCGTTGACATATAGCAATGAAACCGGCAATAACACATATTATACTTACGGTCACAGAAAAGAAAGTGTAAAACTACAACAGTTGGAATCCGCAACCTACATAGACATCGCATGCCTAATCAAATGAATTCCTTAGACATCATATGCCTAACAATTATAAACCCCGCATTTTAGTCTCATTATCAAAAACACTTTTCAATATAAAGTCGAGCAATTCAACAAGATTCCCGACATTCTGATCAAATGCTCGTCGCAAACTTTAGTAGGCGGCTGCACCCCCGATGCTGTCGACAAAGTGCACCAAGGCGGAACACCGCTGCCGCGAGCACCCGAACGGATGCTTTCGGGGACAGGGTTTTCCTACAGTCACTTGGTCGAGGCTATGGAGTGAGGCTGTCTATTAAGTTTGCCCGGCGAGTATCCGCGTACGCTATGTGATTGCGACGGACTTTCGATCACATCAAAATTCCGTGGCAACCAATCAAGTGAGACTAAACTGCTATGTTTATAACATTCATTCAGTTATCTCATAACCTTTTGCGAATTCCAAGTATTGTATCACATTCCGGATAAATAGAAAATGTTAAACTTTCCGATCGAACAATCGAACACCCAAGTTTTCGCGAAACAGCTCAACACATGGAATAAGTCTAAAAACATTCAGTTCATGCCTCAGTACCAACGGTCTAGCCGTAGAAGGGTCAAGCCAACGCCTCACATGTGGCATGCCGTACTGCCCCAAACCCTAAGGTTCAAAGGGTAGTTCAAGACGGTCACATAATCGAGTTAAGGTTTGTTGTCTTCTAGAGGGACCATCCATTACTTGCACTACTTAGAACGTCATTAAACTACGGAAAAGTCCAACAATTGGAAATTTCCCAGCAGGGGAAGAAATGGGTATTTATATCTGATCGAACTTTTTAACATATTCTAAAATTACCCGGAAAAGCATACAGAAAAAATTAGACAATCCGATCGAAACACCAAGTCCCTAATCCAACCCAGAAAATTCAACTCTTGAATAAATATTAAAAATTCCCAGAAAAACCAGCAACAAAATATAAGAATTACTGTGCAGGAAAAAATGTCTGAAGAGACCAAGTTGCCGCGGAACCGCCGCATTAGGCATGCTAATGCCGCGGTTCCGCCGCACTATTATCGATTCATGGGTCCCGTTTTATACAGTAATTCCTAGAATATTCTATTGAGTTTTCTGCATATTTTTAATTCTCAAAAATCCACGAATTTCAAAAATGTACAGAGAGCATTTTAGGGTTTGGGTTTCGGTTCGATCGGACTTCTAATTCCGTCTACGCATCGTCTAAGACTCTAGCTAGGCTCTGATACCACTGAAGGGTTCCTAGGCACACTAATGAGGTCTCACAAGGCATCAAACATGGCTAATTCAAATTTTACAAGTGCCGAGAAACCCTAATACGGATCGTTAACTAGATGTGTAGGCTATGCGATGCAAGTTAACGACTTTAACTAAAAAGAGAAGGGGCTACAACCTTTGTAGATCCGGTCCACCACTTCCTAAGCTCCGCGATGATGTCCCTCCGCTGTCCAAATCGGATTCCGGACTCTAGCATTGGCTTCATCGAAGAAATGGGCGGGCTTGGTCGTCGGCTTCGATGCCGAAGATGATCTACGTCGAGGCATCACAAGATCAAGCTCCCACTTCACCAAGTCATGAAACTTATGAAGAAAACATCCTATACTACTTGGCAAGAGGTAGAGGATGAAGAAATAGGAGGTGGGTTCACTTTAGAATTGGATTTCTCACTCATTTTCACTAGTTGCCATTGATGGTGGCTAGGTTTTCTTCTTGTTCAAGATGAAGAAGAAGATGAAGAAAGAATATGATAAGTTAATAATAGAAAAGAAAAAAATACTTATCATATACTAACCCTTGGTTAAGTGTAGAGAATGAACTAGGGTTAGTTTAAATGGTTAGGGTTAAGCATGAGACAAGAATGGTGACTTAGTCAATGCTTCATGAATCTTCAACTAAAAACAAACATAGCCACCATTCATTTATCTTTCAATTTTTCCAAAATGAATAAATAAATAAGATAAATGAATAACTAAAAAAACCCTAATCATTAACTTAACCATGGTTTAATTCTTTACACTTAACCAAGTAAGCATGTATCATCAAACATGATACAAACATGTGCACAAAAGTATATCACATATACAACTTGCATATCAAGTGAGAAAATCCATTTAAAGTGAACCAATACTAGTTAATGCAAAGTAATATATCAAATACATAATTATACATTAAATCATTAAATCAACACTTGATTTAACGATCCGGTCATATCGCATATAACCGACTAGTATCCTATGTATCGGCTTATCGAATCAATCCTTGATTCGATATCTAGGTTATATCGTATATAACCAATCGATACATTCATCACGAGAATGGAATACGGTATCACATACATGCATTATTCTCGGTCCTGCACATATCTCATATGCGCTCCTATTTCATTTCGCTTGAGCCAGGAAACCTCTGTGTAGGACTCTAAAGACTCGTCAATACGCCGGCAGCAGATGATGATCATATCAAGCGCCCACAAGCCGCAAGCGGTCTGCTAAACGTAACGGCGCGATCAGAAGATCGACGAGCAAGCCCGATCACACTCCTGTGAATCCAACCAGTAACACTTACCGTACAGTCCGGTCTGTTCATCTGATATGTCGCATATCTCGCCTAGGGGTGGTAATCGTCAGACCCCAATAGCTTGATAAGTCATGCTGACGTGAAGTCCATAACATGTGTGAAACTACTGATAACACTTACCAGTAGATCACTGCAACCCTATCTAGGGATTTCCTGTTATGGCCAGTCGAGCATAGCGCAACATCAACCCCAAATACCGGGAGAGACGAATCCCCTCCTATCGCTCATTGCCTCCATGTGAATCGGGACTGTACCCAAAAACCACCTGTTCGCACGACTCAGTAGTGCCGTGGTAGGGTGGAAATCAAAGCACAGTGGGAGACACACAAGACTCTATGACGATCTCGGGTCAACAGACTAAGCTGCACCAGTGTCACCAGAGAACTGCCATCTGACGTGAGGTATAATACCATCTGGGAGTTCTCGGCGAGTCCGTTCAGTGTACCCAGTCTCCACTGAGCACCCGTATACCATCTCTGATGTCAAACACCAATGGATATAGGATCATCCATCGCCCATCGCATGGGTCGAGAAGATATACACTAGTCTACTCTGGAATATCGATGCCCCGTCTCGATATTCCCACGACTAGGAACATTGAAGGATGTACTCATGGACTACCCAGGCCCCACTAGTATGATCTGCATCATAGTCCTGGAAGTCGAGTACACATCCTAAGGGCTTTATCAACATGTAATCATAGAGACATAAAGTATACATGTTAAGATAAAGAGCAACCAGATAGCGTACTATCATGTCGAGCAAGAAAGTCCTACCTATATATGACCCAGCATCCACTACAATATACATCCAATGTATAGTAATGGTCTCTAGGGCATACATATAACTAACAACTGCGTGAGACGAATGCTACTTATATATATGATATACTAATGGACACTATATATGTTTTGCATCCGCGCTAGTCCTGACCCCGCCCTGCCGTAAGTCAAATAACCTTACGGTGAAGACCCGGGTCCTTGTGGCGAATGCGGATGGCATATATGTGTGTTTTATTTTCGTTTCTTCTGTGATATTTAGGAAACATGAATGATGGGACATCATTAATGAGATTAATGAAAGGAAAAGAAACCTAAAGATGTTGTAGAATCAAAATTTTCAAAAAGATAGCTCTAGTTATTGCTTTGCATAGCGGTATTCCATTATGAATATCCAGCACCTCATTCGATGAAGAAAGAGCCTAGATCCCTTCACCGGGAATGACCTCTTTAGTAAAACTAGTAAATGCTGGGTTGCCTAGCACGACAGAAGGGTTTCGGGAGGCATCGTCCAAACCAATTTCAAAAATTTGCCGTTCTAGCTAACCATAACCATAGAATCTTTACTAGAAAATGCGACGATACGATATGTAAACTACTTTACATCTAAGTGAATGAGGAATACAACCTTTGTAGATCGGTCCTTCACTTCAAAAGCTCCTTGTAGTAGTCTTTTCGCTGCGATTTGTAATCTCCCGAACTCTAGAAAGGGTTCTCCCGGAGAAATGAACAAGCTTGCTCGAAGTCTTCGAGGCTGAAGATGATCTACGTCGAGGAGACTCAAGCTCATGCTATCTCTTCACTAATTGTGAAATTAGTGAAGCAAACACTGTAAATTAAATGGCAAGTAGTAGAGGATGATGAAGTAGGAAATGGGCTCACTTTAGATTTTATTTTCTCACAATATTTTCTCACCATTTTGAAAGCTAGTGAGCTTTTCTCATGAGGAAGAAGAAGCTCAAGTGAAGAAATGAGAGAATGAACTAATTAGGTGAGAATAAAAACCATGGGTGAGTTAGTGTCATACACTAACCCATGTAGAGATTAAACCATGGCTAACAATAATGGTTAGGTTAATAAATATCTACAAGTAAAAAAAAAGAGTGGACTTGGTCAATAGTTCCACAAGCTTCTACAAGTTTTAATTATGTGACTAAACTCCACTAATTTAGATTTACTTTAGATAAATAAAACCTTATCATTATTATTAGTATGGTGTAAGTCTCATACATCCATGTCTCATGTGGCATCTAGCATGACACACGGTATTGTACACTAATATATATCACATATATACTATGTGCACAATCAAGTGAGAAAAGAAATCATAAGTGAGCTAGTATTGTTAATGTATGTTAATATATCAAATATATAATTATACATTAAATTATTAAATCAACACTTGATTTAATAATCCGGCTATATCACATATAACCGACTAATATCAAAAGTAACATCCTGTCGAATCAACACTTGATCCGATAACCCGGCCATATCTCATATAACCGTCCGATATCGCATATCGCGAGAATAAAACACGGTATCACATACGTGCATTAATCTCGGTCCCGCACATATCACATATGTGCTCCTACTTCGTTTCACATGAACCAGGAAATCTCTGTGTAGGACTCTAAAGACTCGTCAATACGCCGGCAGTAGGTGATGATCATATCAAACACCCACAAGCCGCAAGCGGTCAGCTAAACGTAACGGCCACCCAGGTATTGAGCGATCAGAAGATCAACAAGCAAGCCTGCTCATACTCCTTCGAATCAAATCAGTAACACTACCATACAGTCCGGTCTCTTCGTCTGATATGTCGTATATCTCGTCTAGGGGTGGTAAACGTCAGACCCCAATAACTCGATAAGTCGTGCCGATGTAAGGCTCATAACGGGTCCAGAAACTACTGATAACACTTACCAGTATATCTCCAAATCAGCCCTGGCCAGGGACTTCCTGTTATAGCCAATCGAGCACAGCGCAACATCAACTCCCTATACCGAGAGAGACGAATCCCCTCCTATCCCTCATTGCCTCCATGTGGCTCGGGACTGTATCCCAAAACCACCTTTTTGCATGATCTCTTGACCGTGGTATGGTGGAAATCAAAGCACGGTGGGAATCACACAAGACTCTATGACGATCTTCGGGTCGACAGACTAACCTGTACCAGTGTCACCAGAGAACTGCCATCTGACGTAAGGTATAATACCATCTGGGAGTTCTCGGCGTGTCCATCCAGTATACCCAGTCTCCACTGAGCACCCGCATACCATCTCTGATGTCAAACACCAATGGATATGGGATCGTCCATCACCCATCTCATGGGTCGAGAAGCGTACACGCTAGTCTACTCTGATATATCGATGCCCCGTCTTGATACACCCACGACTAGGGACATTAAAGGATGTACTTACCGACTACCTTTGTCCCACTAGTATGATCCACATCATAATTCTGGTAGTCAAGTACACATCCTAAGGTCTTTATTAACACGTAACAGAGAGACAATCAGTGTACATGTTAAGATAAAGTGCAACCAGATAGTATACTATCATGTTGAGCAAGAAAGTCCTCCCTATATATGTCCAAGCATCCACTACAATATAGATCCCATGTACAGTAATGGCCTCTAGGGCATACATATAACTAGCAATCTCCCACTTGCACTAGGGTCATCATATAGCAGTAGTTGTAGTATCTCATACTCAACCATCCCATAAAAGTCTCCCTCTGGGAAAAGGCCTTTGTGAGTTGATCCGCCGTGTTGTCATCTGAGTCTACTCTCCTAATCTCGATCTCCCTGGAGATCAACCATCTCCATGATCAGGTGATACTTCCTTAGAATATGTCTGGGTCACTGATGGGACGGGGGTTCCTAGGTATAAGCCACAACTCCATTGTCACACAATGGTAGGAACGAAGTTCATCTCATGAACTAATATACATCCAGATTGCCTCTTTGGTAGCATCCTTAGTAGCTATGTATCCAGCCTTTATCATCTAGTTTATCATGGTATCTAGTTTGGAACTCTTCCAACATACCGTCCCTCCACTGAGGGTAAAGACAATGTCCGTGATTGACTTTCAGTCGACCTTATCACCCTAGAATCTATCCAGTGATTCTCCCAGGATCTTTTGATACCATCTCACTACACCTAGTGAGAATCCTAACATCTACTCAGATCTATCTCATAGATCCAAAACCTAGGATTTAGGAGGTATTACCTTGATCTTATATGGAGAATCCTTGTGATAAGAGGAGATTGACCGAGCATAGCATAAGAAACTCCTTTGCTATCAAGAGTATGTCATCCACGTACAATACGAGGAATACCAATATACTCTCTACTATCTTTTTGTATATACAAAGTTCATCTACCATTTTAATGAAGTCAAACTCTTTGACTACCACATCAAAACAGATGTTCCAACTCCGCGATGCCTGCTTTAACCCGTAAAGCAACTTGCACACGTTTCCGCTGCTCCGACTGTCTACGAAGCCCTCTGGCTGTGTACTTATAGGCGCTCTCTTCTAAATCACTATTTAGAAAAGCAGTCATGACATCCAACCGCCAGATATCGTAGTCATGGTATGTAGCAATGGCAAGTAGGATCCGAATGGACTTAAGCATAGCCACTGGAGAAAAGGTTTCATCATAATCCACACCCGGTCGATGACGAAAACCTTTTACAACAAGTCTAGCTTTGAAAGTCTCAACTTTTCCATCTACACCAAGTAATCTTCTCAAGATATACCTGCTCCTGATGGGAATTTAACCCTTCAGATATAGCAACCAAAGTCCATACTTTATTGGTGTATATAGATTCCATCGCAGATCGCTTAGCATCCAGCCATTCTTACAAAGTCCCTACTCTTGATGGCCTGCTCGAAACTTAGTTGGGTCATCATCTCATGATGCAATCCTCACTCCCACTATCATTGAGAAAACTGAAGTATCTCTCAGGTGGATGAGGAACCCTACCAGATCGGCGGAGAGGCTGAGGTTCGTCGGGAGCTATTGAATCCTCCGGTTCTACCAAATCATCAGCTGTAGTTTGTATAGCTGGAACTTACTCCAGTTCTACCTCATAACCACTAATTTCTTCCATAAAAAATTCCTTTTCTTAAAATGGTGGCATGCCGAGAAATAAAACACCTTTTGTTCCTCGGTGCGGTAGAAGACATTCCTTTGCAATGCTTGGGATATCCAACAAACTTCCACAGAACTGACCTTGCCTCGAACTTGTCCGGATTTTACTTTTCGACATAGGCCGGACAACCCCACATCTTAACTTACTTATGATATGGGCTCTTCCCATACCATATCGCATATGGAGTGGTAGGCACCTGATTTGGTTGGAACCCAATTCAATAGGCATGCAGCTTCTCAAGTGCATAACCCTAAAAAGGAAATAAGCAACTCAGTAGTACTCATCATAGAGCGCACCATTTCTAATAGGGTGCTATTGCACCGTCCGGATACACCGTTGTGCTGTGGTGTATACGGAGGAGTAATGCTGAGAGAGAATCCCATTCTCCTTTAGAATAGTCCAGGATCTCCGTGCTCAAGTGTTCTCCTCCCTGATCTCATCATAGGACATAATACTTATACCCGTTTTGGTTCTCTATTTCTGACTTATATTCATTAAATTTCTCAAAAGCTTCAGACTTGTGTTTCAACAGGAACATATGTCCGAATCTTGAGAGATCATCAGTGAATGTAATGAAGTATAAAGAACCGGTTCTCGCATGTGTAGACAGGGGACTTACATACATCATCATGTATCAATCTCAAGAGTTCACTAACTCTTTCTTTGTTTCCAGTAAACGGAGCTATGTTCATTTTATCTTTGTGACATGACCGGCAAGTTTCACAAGATGCAAATTCAAACTGATTTAAATATGTATCTTAATGTAATTTAGCTAGTCGAGTCGCATTGATATGACCTAGTCTACAATGCCTCAAGAAGGATTCGTTCATTTCTGAACTCTTCCTCTCGTGTGTGTTCTGTACGTTGAGAACTGTAGTTTGATTTAGAACATATATGCTTTTAGATAAAGTGCCTGAACCGATCAACTCTTGATATAGGAAATGTTCAAAACATTAGCCAACAATACAAAATTATATCCTTCTTTAGTAAATAAAGAGACTGATATGATGTTGTATATTAGGTTCGGTATCTAATAACATTCGTTCAGAATCAATGTATTTAGTAATATAGGGTGATAACCGCCAACTGCTTGGCTGCAACAATTGCACCGTTTCCAACTCTTAAAACATATCACCCATTCTCAGATCTCTACCTATCTGTAGCCTATGTAACAAATTACATATGTGGGATCCTGATCCAGTATCTCATACCCAGGACGTAGAGGATACTGAAAAACAGTTCTTGGTAATGAACACACCAGAAGAAGATGTATCAACATGCACTTTCTTCGTTTGGGCGGCACGGGAATCCTGGTAATCCCCTATTTCCTGCTCGGTCTTATAACAATTATAAGTTGGAGCGGGACCAACGTTCCCCAGCTCAGTATAACAAGCGGATTCGGTCAATACATCCATATTATTATCTTGATTAAGGCGTGACATGGTCGCTACCTACAGAGAGAGAGAGAGAGAGAGAGAAGAAAACACTCAGCGTATGCTTTTGCAAGATCAGATTGGTTATTATTTTATCTAATCAGGATGGCTCCCACTGTTTTCATCAAATCTTCCTTCAAACCCTAAAAGGTAAGACTAGCCGGGATTAATTACACCCTATAAGTTCGCCAATCTTTCAGCTAGGCCAGTGCCGGTACTTTGAGGGAGGTTCCCTGTGCTTTCGCACGGACCTAATTAAAATAAACCTCGTTTTCCCAGGGGCGTAACCCCGTTGACACCTTTCTAGACACCTACTTGATCGGCTAATTGTAAACTGCAAAACTCTCCCAGGAGTAACTATTAGTCACAGTGGGTATCGGGATCCAACTATCTTATAGAAGGTATGCAATCTCATTGCAAATTTCAACACTTGAAATTCCCGATAATTCTGCCCCTAGCGTCCTATGACCTTGACGGAGGTCAACAAACCATAGGCTACTAGTCAAGTTCAACCCGTACATTTCATGATTGAATTAAACCCACCTGCACGACCCTTGACGGAGGTCAACAAGGTCACACGACTACCCTAATTCAATCGCATCATATGCTTTTGCAGATAAGCATAAATAGCTACCGCACACTACGTCTTGACGGAGGTCAACAAACGCAGCACGAATACTATGAAGTACTTATCTGAAATGACGGAGGGCTACGACAGGTTTTTTAAGAAAACCTTTTGCATAATGAACTTGATATCGTTGTAGAATCAAATGATTTAAAATTGATTGTTTTTTAGGCTTTTGCTAGTTTCGCTAAAGAGGTCACTCCCGGTGAAGGGATCTCGGCTCTTTCCTCGTCAAATGAGGTGCGGGATATGAACAATACTACTATGCAAAGCAAGAACTAGAAAAGCAATCAAAAGAAGAAACCGAGGGTTGTAGCATCTGCCAGTTATTGCTAAAGAGGTCACTCCCGTGAAGGGATCTCGGCTCTTTCCTTATCGAATAAGGTGCAGGATATTCTGCAAGGAATACCGCTATGCAAAGCATCAACTAGAGCTACATGTTTTTGAAAATTCGATTCCACAACATCTTTAGGTTTATTTTCTTTCATTAACCTCATTAATGAATGTCCCATCATTTAAGTTACCTAAGTATCACAGATAAATACAACGTACGTGTCACGACCCGAAATTTGGCACGTGATGACCCTTAAACCACGCAACGTCCACAGGCATAACGCAATCTAAGTAAGCCGAAAACCCAGCAATCTAAACCATCAAAACTAGTAAGTGAAAATAATATTGTTAAAACCTTTGAAATCTCGATCAAAATTCTTTAAAGTCCAAATTTACTTCCTTTAAAAAAATTTGGCAGCAACTCCTTTGTAAAACAAACCCCCAAAAAAGGGTACAACATAAATATAAGCAAAAGCATCCCCAAACGGGAGCAAATCCACGTCCAAAGGCGGAAAACAACCACCAAAACATATATACGACGCCGTAGCGAAGAAAAAGATGATATAAGGTGAAACTGCATAAAAGACCTCCAAGTCACAAATAATATACAATATCGTCCTCACAACTCATCTCAAAGTCAATACATGAAAACGGTAGATGGAGAGTACTGGATACAACGAATATACAATGAGCAACATCGGATAACCGCAAAACCCACCTATAGCAAAACTGCACGCAGTCAGCCGTAGTGGTATCCGCTGCAAAAGATGATACGATAAATGAAACCCCTGCCTCTGACTGCCCTGAGGGACTACCTGCAAAACACTGTGGCACAACAGGGGTGAGTTGCCAACTCGTGAATATTAAATAACATATGCAGGTAATCGCAAGTATGCACGTACTGGGCGAATCTATCACATGCAATCTAATAGCAATAAATGGCCATATGAATGCAACAGTCAAGAAAGGTACTCTATCAGGTACAACTAATACATGAAGAAATAATATGGCAATATGCATATGCAACAGTCATGAAAGATACTCTATCAGGTAGTACTAATACATGAAGCAATGCATATAAAATAAATGCGGAGTATGGGATAAAACTTGTCATCCTCACGGAATCCTCATCGTGGCAGGACCAGTGTCCATCAAGACAATCTAAATCCAAAATCCCTCAAATCGGCCCTCAGAACGACCGTCATATCGGCTCTCATATCCTGTAAGTCTCACGGAACCGGAGTGTCAAACATCGACACCCGAAAACATCATGAAAACTATTGCCCAGCATCGACACATAAAAACTGATCTATCAGGCGTCGTCACCACGACTGGCCCTGATAGGTACGTATCATACGATATCGAAACCCGGATGCCTAGCTACGACACTCAAAATTCTACGTATCCATACGTACATGACTCCGGTCGATATCTCCGCGATCACCGACGAGTCCAATACTGTCACCGATAGGTAGGACTCCCCCACTAACTCATCGCCATCACCTGCGAACTTCTTGCCCCGGGGTACCTCCAGGCCCCCAACATGTACCCGCACACGGCCCACTCCACTCCTCGCATGGGGTATATATCACAATCTCAGAACCGAGAAATCTCATGGTGGACGCATCGAAATATCATATCAAGAGAAACCGGGTTTTTCAAATAATGCATAATTTCATGAAACTACCACGGTCCTCAAATCCAGAAAACATTAAGTAATGAATAAGTATATTTGTATAGATCATTATGATGATATATCAGGTAGATGTACATATATAACAGCGTCCCATACCACTGATATATATATACCACATATATACATATATATATGAGCGTCCCACACTACTGATATATATACGCATGAGTAAAACATCATATGAAATCTATATCTCAATGCGTAAATCCATGAAATATAATATATGCAACATGTAACGGTAATATGTGCATATAAAAGAAAAACCGCTATTTAACTGCAACAAGTTATTAAATATATCATGCGGTTCCTAATTTCTCCAAAATCAAACGCAACATCATATAAAGGTGAACATGTAGCTATAGCCAGGTTTGCGTAACCATGTCGGTATAGCAAGATATGTGTATCTACCTATCAATAATGATGTAATACCCTCCAGGTATATGTGTAGCTATATCAAGCTAGGTATGTGTACATGTAAGTATGTATGCAAGGTGTACATGTAGCTGTGTCTCATTTGTGTATATACCTATCTCTAATGGTACAATACCATATAGGTATAGGGTAGCTAGCATGTAGGCATGGCAAGGCATATGTGTAAGCATGTAGGTATACAGGTATGCTATATGTCATATACACAAAGGAATATGAATCAATGTCCCTAACCAATACAATATCACATGTGTATAGGTGTAAACTATATCTCGTATGTATATGGGTTGTGCATTTCTTGGAAATTATTGACGGAGTGGGTGTAGCATACAATTAGTGCTCGTGTAACATGAACCGTCAATAATGGTGTTGTGTCTCATCAATACTATGTCCATATGCAAATAGGAAAATGAGGTATGCAACAAGGGTACAGATGCACAATCAATGTCCATATACTTAATACTAAGAATCATATCATTAAATCTAGCCCAGACGCATAACGCCATGCGGGCGATTCCCCTGTAGATGTTAAATCTACTCACAGATGATCTTAGGCTAAGTAAAGCCAACCACTCGCTTTCCCTTCTTCGCAGCGTCCAAAATCCTCTCCTGCGTCCCTAAGATCACAAAACAACAATATAACAAGTTCATATTAGCAATCGACCAATAACACGTACAAACTACGTTTGACCGACGCATCAACTCCAAACAAACTCTCAAGTGTTCGTCTAGTAGCTAACGTGCGTAGCGACACCACGAAACCAACTTAAGAGAAACAGCTACACAACAACACGAACCGTGTCAGATAACGTAACGCGCGTAATCGTAACACTAGAAACTAGCAAAGTGATCCCAGATTTCGCTACACAAACAATTTGTAAAAGTTGCACATACCACAAGACCACACACACCCCAGAGATCTCTACCCCAAAACACAACCCCCAACGCCTACTCTGGCCGCAAATTGCGGCCAGAACCAATAAAACTGCGGCCTGAAAGAAAGGGATTGGGCTCGGGTTTTTATGATGGGTTCTAGGTCACTACACAAGGTCACTGTGATGGGAACTTTTCCAACAAATACCTGGATTGATAGCAGATCATCCGAGACATCAAAAATACACTAAAAATACAATATTTGCACGAAACGAAACATTACGCGTTCTAAACTAAAACTTACAAGCTACACAACATTAAAAAGACTTACTTAACAGAAAGAGATCATTACCTACTCCCACAAGCTCCAAGATCCTAGCTTTCCAAGCTCCTAGGGATCCTAGAGGCAAAACAAGGTTTATGAAGTGATTTGGTGAAGGTTTAATGATGGATTTGTGATGGAAATGATAAGTGTTCGGTCGAGAGCTATGAGGAGATGAAAATATAATGAGAAAGAGATGAAGTGAGAGAGAAATGAGTGAGGTGAGGATAGTGAGAGAGAGAGGTGAGGATAAGGGTGAGTGCACCATGCATCATCAATGCAACCATGACTCACCATGCCACCTCTCATCCAAACAAAACCCAAAGGAAAATATCTCTCACAAATATCTAGAGGTTTAATGTTAAGGTTTAAACAAAGGATAGGATTAAAGTAAAGTAAGGATTAGGATTAACTTAATGTTGTCATGGTCACTAAACTAGATTAACATAAACACACCCTCACATTAACATGCACAAGTGTGTGCAAGCCATAACAACTAATAATAAATTATTAATTAAATATTATAAAATATGAGAAAACCAAATTCGTAACTTTTTACCAAAAACCCGCATTATCGCCTAATTAACACTAATCGCAAATCTAAGGTGTTACAATCCCCCCTTATAGAAATTCGTCCCCGAATTTAAAATTCTTTACTAAGCGTACCTTCAAAGAGATGAGTGCAAAACTCCCAAATCTCGCTCGCAGCCTCCCAAGTGATCACCTCACTATACGGCTACGTCAAAGGAAAACCCTCAACAGATGGCAAGACCCTTGACCGAAGTTTCTCCATCTACCGATCCACTAACACCATCGGCTGCCGGTGAACGAAAAGATCGCGTCCAAGCTAAATGGTCTGGTGCTAAATCATGTGAGAAGGGTCATGAAGGTATTTGTGAAGTATTGAGACAAGGAATACGGGGTGAATACTCAAAAATCTGGGCGGAAGTACCAAATTATAGGCAACGGTACTAACTCGCTTCAAGGATCTCAAAAGGACCTACAATTTTAGGAATAAGCTTCCCAAAACTCAACACGCCATTTATCGAAAAAAAAAATCCGTAGGAATACATGATCTCCCACCGCGAACTCAAGTCTGCGACCACCACGGTCGGCATAAGACTTCTGTCTGCACTGGGCTGCTCTCATCCTGACCTGAACCAACTGGATCTTCTCCGAAGCCTTTCGGCTAGCTGGGGTCCAAAAATCCTGCTCTCGCGGAGTCAGTAAAACAGACTGGTGATTGACACAACATACCAAACAGAGCCTAAAGGTTGCTAATTGAAATGTCTCCTGATAACAGTTATCGTAGGAGAACTCCATCAATGGCAAGTGACGATCCTAACTGCCAGCAAACAATTAGTACGTACGCACAAGCATATCCTCCAGAGTCTGTATAGTCCGCTCTATCTGACCATCGGCCTACGGATGGAAAGCGGAGCTAAAGCTCCACTAGTACACAAGGCTTCCTAAAGCTTCTGCCAAAGATGGCTAGAGAACTGGGTTCCTCTATTGGATACAGCGCATGAAGAAACTCCGTGCAAATGCACAAACTTAACAAAAACAACTGAGCAAACTGAGCATAACCGGACAACAATCACCCAAATGAAGTCATACCCTCAACTAGACCTGGGTTGACCCACAACGAATTTCATGGAGATCTGCTCCCATTCCCACTCTGGAACGGTAAAAAGGTTGCAACTCTCCAGCCGGCCTCAAATGCTCGACCTTAGCTTGTTAACAAGCCAAGCACTTCAAAACAAAAACTGAAACTTCACTCTTCATCCCTGCCCACCCGTAACTAACTCTCAAGTCACGTTACATCTTGGTGGCACTTGGATGAACACAAAAAGCTGACTGATGTGCCTGCTCTAGGACCTCATGTCTCTACCCATCGATATCAGGTACACGCCAACGAGTCCCTAAACGTAGCACACAACTCGAACAAGCTACCCCCGGGCCTACGACTCAAAGCATCAGCTACCACAATCTCCTTGCCATGGGAAATAAAGGATCTTACAATCACAATCCTTTACAAGCTCCACCCAACGGCGCTGTCTCAACAATCAAAACCCGCTGCAAGAAGATGTACACTAAGCTCTGGTGGTCCATAAAAATCTAACACGACTCTCTGAAGAAGTAGTGTCCCCAAATCTCCAGCGCAAGGCCACCGCGGCTATCTCCAGATCATGAGTGAGATAAATCCTGCTCGTACTTCCTCCAACTGTCGGGAACCATAAGCAATAACTCTATCATGCTACATCAGTACACAATCGAGCCCCACTCGTGAAATATCACAATAAACAACAAAATCGCCCGATCCAGAAAGCAAGGATAGATCTGGTGCAGTCGTCACCCGAGTCTTCAACTGCTGAAAACTCAGCACACATGCCTCAGTCTAAAGAAAAGGAACTCCCTTCCTTGTCAGTACGGTCAATGGTGCAGCGATACACAACCAATCCTGCATGAAACGGCGGTAAAAACTGGCTAAGCCAAAAATCTGCGGACCTCTGTCCCTGAACAGGTCTGGGCCAAAGCTGTACGACCTCGATCTCCCTCGGGCCCATACGAAAACCGTCTCCCGTAACCCCATGACCTAGGAAGTCAACACGATCAAGCCTGAAAGAACACTCCGAGAATTTAGCAAACAGCTGGTACTCTCCCAATAACTGCAAAGCAAATCCTCAAGTGCTGCTCACGCTCCTCACGACTCTTGGAAAAGACCAGAATGTCATCAATAACACAACAATCAACTGGTCGAGGAACGGCATGAAGAAATCAGGTTCATCACATCCATGAATGCTGCTAGGGCAATGGTGAGTCCAACAACACCACCAAAAACTCATAAAGCCCGTAGCGCGTACAAAAGTAGTCTTCGGAATGTCATCACTCCAAACCCGAAACTAATGATGACCTGATCCAAAATCTAACTTAGAAAAAATTTCTCGCACCCTGGAGCTGATCGAACAAATCGCCAATGTGAGGTAAAGGATACATATCCGCACCATAACTCTGTTCAATTGATGATCAATCAATACACAATCTCAAACTGCCGTCCTTCATCTTGACTAATAGAATAGAAGTTCCCCAAAGCGAAACACTTGGACGTGCAAGTCCCACTATCTAGCAACTCTGCAGAAGATCCTTAAGCTCCCTAAGCTCCGCCGGCTCATCTGGAACAACGTCGGAAAACTCTCGCACGATAGGAACCCGGTCCAACAAACCCATTGTGGCTCCGGTATCACGAATGAAAGCCAAGAATCTTCGACATCTTCTCCTCACAAGCCGACTAGCAAAAACGGCTGAAATCAAGCTGTGAGGGGCGGCACCACTGTCCCCCTACACAACAAGAACCGACTCACTGGGAAAACAAATCATGACTGTTTCCTCGCGGCAGTCCACAAACGCATAGCACGTAGCTAACCAGTCCGTGCCCAGGAGAACGTCAAATTCCAACATCTCTAGAGGGATCAAATCGACGGACGAATCTATATCTCCTAACCAATTGGCACACGACCGAAACACGTGATGCGCAACTAAGGAATCGCTAACAGGAGTAAACACAACAAACGGCCAATCTAGTAAACACAACTCTCAGCCCAACCACGGCACGAAGTGTGTAGAACAAACGAGTGCATAGATTCTGAATTAAACAACATATGCATCAAAGGAACATACGAAAAAGATTACCTGAAAACTCTACATTGGACGCCTTCACATCCCGATGAGTAGAAGCAAACGCTCGTGTCTACCCTCTACCCGCAACTGGCTGAACTTCTCCTCTACCATCCTCTCCCTTCTGAACGAACCCTTTGTGACCACGACCTCTCTGAACATAAGTCTGACGCGGTGCCAAGGAACAATTTCTGACGAGGTGATGGAAACTCCCGCACCGGAAACATCCATGCGATGGCTGCTGACCCTCCTGGAGATAAGAGCTAAACGACTGTCCTTGTCCCAAGCCTCAGCTACTCCCACGACGCAAACGAAATCTGTCGCGGCGACCAAGCCTCTGTCTCTGAGCTGATACACCTGTACGAGCCCTCCTCGTTTCCGGAACTCCCAAAGTCTCGGGAAGACACTCCTCAGCTAAATGGGCTGCATCCACTGCTGTTGTATACGTGACACAATGCTGTGTGCTTATAGCAAGGAATAACTAGGTAACATGGATGGCAACCTCCTGTCGCTGCACTCGACTGGCCTCAACCAACGATCTCATCATCTGGCGCAAGTCCTGCATATCTGTGTCAAGCATAGCGATACGATCTATCGAAGGCGGATCCATCTGCTCCTGTGCAACGAGCGTGCCGTCCTGGTCAGTCCTCGTCCCAAACGAGTCAACTCTGATCTCGGCTCTCGCTGCAACACTCTGAGTCCCCATAGTCATCGGCGGCATAAGGGCTATAAATAGAAATAGGATTCGATAAGAACACGGAAATTGAATCACAAAGATATGTATCATCAAGGAAGGAATTTCAAGCAATTAGTACTTAGATCACTTTAGGCGGAGTACCGTGTCGTAAGTATGCCGCGGACATACACATGCTACATCACTCTGCTTAAGCTACCTACTCCATCATACCAAGGTCATCCTACACTCCGAAAGTTAAAACCTAGCGCTCTGATACCAACTTTGTCACGACCCGAAATTTGGCACGTGACGGCCCTTAAACCATGCAATGTCCACAGGCGTAACGCAATCTAAGTAAGCCGAAAACCCAGCAATCTAAACCATCAAAAGTAGTAAGTTGTAATAACATTGTTAAAACCTTTGAAATCTCGATCAAAATTCTTTAAAGTCCAAATTTACTTCCTTTAAAAAAATTTGGCAGCACCTCCATTGTAAAAAAAACCCCCAAAAATGGTACAACATAAATATAAGTAAAAGCATCCCCAAACGGGAGCAAATCCACGCCTAAAGGCGGAAAACAACCACCACAACAGATATACGACGCCGTAGCGAAGAAAAAGACGATATAAGGTGAAACTGCATAAAAGACCTCCAAGTCACAAATAATATACAATATCGTCCTCACAACTCGTCTCAAAGTCAATACATGAAAATGGTAGATGGAGAGTACTGGATACAACGAATATACAATGAGCAACATCGGATAACCGTAAAACCCACCTATAGCAAAACTGCACATAGTCAGCCGTAGCGGTATCCGCTGCAAAAGATGATACGATAGATGAAACCCCTGCCTCTGACTGCCCTGAGGGACTACCTGCAAAACACTATGGCACAACGGGGGTGAGTTTCCAACTTGTGAATATTAAATAACATATGCAGGTAATCGCAAGTATGCACGTACTGCGCGAATCTATCACATGCAATCTAATAGCAATAAATGGCCATATGTATGCAACAGTCAAGAAAGGTACTCTATCAGGTACAACTAATACATGAAACAATAATATGGCAATATGTATATGCAACAGTCATGAAAGGTACTCTATCAGGTACTACTAATACATGAAACAATGCATATAAAATAAATGTGGAGTATGGGATAAAACATGTCATCCTCACAGAATCCTCATCGTGGCAGGACCACTGTCCATCAAGACAATCTAAATCCCAAATCCCTCAAATCGGACCTCAGAACGACCCTCATATCGGCCCTCATATCCTGTAAGTCTCACGGAACCGGAGTTTCAAACATCGACACCCGAAAACATCATGAAAACTAGTGCCTAACATTAACACATAAAAAGTGATCTATCAGGCGTCGTAACCACGACTGGACCTGATAGGTACGTATCATACTATATCGAAACCCGAATGCCCAGCTTCGACACTCGAAATTCCACGTATCTATACGTACATGACTCCGGTCGATATCTCTGCGATCACCGACGAGTCCAATACTTTCACCGGTAGGTAGGACTCCCCCACTAACTCATCGCCATCACCTGCGAACTTCTTGCCCCGGGATACCTCCGGGCCCCTACCAAGTACCCGCACACGGCCCACTCCACTTCTCGCATGGGATATATATCACAATCTCAGAATCGAGAAATCTCATGGTGGACGCATCGAAATATCATATCAAGAGAAACTGGGTTTTTCAAATAATGCATAATTTCATGGAACTACCACGGTCCTCAAATCCAGAAAATATCAAGTAATGAATAAGTATATTTGCATAGATCATTATGACGATATATCAGGTAGATGTACATATATAACAGCGTCCCATACCACTGATATATATACGCAAGAGTAAAACATCATATGAAATCCATATCTCAATGCGTAAATCCATGAAATATAATATATGCAACATGTAGTAGTAATATGAGCATATAAAGGAAAAACCGCTATTTAACTGCAACAAGTTATTAAATATATCATGCGGTTCCTAATTTCTCCGAAATCAAACGCAACATCATATAAAGGTGAACATGTAGCTATAGCCAGGTATGCGTAACCATGTCGGTATAGCAAGATATGTGTATCTACCTATCAATAATGATGTAATACCCTCCAGGTATATGTGTAGCTATATCAAGCTAGGTATGTGTACATGTAAGTATGTATGCAAGGTGTACATGTAGCTGTGTCTCATATGTGTATATACCTAATACATGTATGCTATATGTCATATGCACAAAGGAATATGAATTAATATCTCAATGTCCCTAACCAATACAATATCACATGTGTATAGGTGTAAACTATATCTCGTATGCATATGGGTTGTGCGTGTCATGGCAATTATTGACGGAGTGGGTATAGTATACAATTAGTGCTCGTGTAATATGAACCGTCAATAATGGTGTTGTGTCTCATCAATACTATGTCCATATGCAAATAGGAAAATGAGGTATGCAACAAGGGTACACATGCACAATCAATGTCCATATACTTAATATCAAGAATCATATCATTAAATCTAGCCCAGACGCATAACGCCATGCGGGAGATTCTCCTGTAGATGTTAAATTTACTCACATATGATCTTAGACTAAGTAAAGCCAACCACTCGCTTTCCTTTCTCCGCAGCGTCCGAAGTTCTCGCCTGTGTCCCTAAGATCATAAAACAACAATATAACAAGTTCATATTAGCAATCGACCAATAACACGTACAAACTACATTTGACCGACGCATCAACTCTAAACAAACTCTCAAGTGTTCGTTTAGTGGCTAACGTGCGTAGCGACACTACAAAACCAACTCAAGAGCAACAGCTACACAACAACACGAACCGTGTCGGATAACGTAATGCGCGTAATCATAACACTAGAAACTAGCAAATTGATCACAGATTTTGCTACACAAACAATTTGTAAAAGTTGCACATACCATAAGACCACACACAAACCCAAAGACCTCTACCCCAAAACACAACCCCCCAGCTCCTACTCTGGCAGCAAATTGCGGCCAGAACCAATAAAACTGCGGCCTGAAAGAAAGGGATTGGGCTCGGGTTTTTATGGTGGGTTCTAGGTCACTACACAAGATCACTGTGATGGGAACTTTCCAACAAATACCTGGTTTGATAGCAGATCATCCGAGACATCAAAACTACACTAAAAATACGATATTTGCACGAAACGAAACATTATGCGTTCTAAACTGAAACTTACAAGCTACACAACATTAACAAGACTTACTTAACATAAAGAGATCATTACCTACTCCCACAAGCTCAAAGATCCTAGCTTTCCAAGCTCCAAGGGATCCTAGAGGCAAAACAAGGTTTATGAAGTGATTTTGTGAAGGTTTAATGAAGGTTTAATGGTGGATTTGTGATCGAAATGATAAGTGTTCGGTCGAGAACTATGAGGAGATGAAAATATAATGAGAAAGAGATGAAGTGAGAGAGAAATGAGTGAGGTGAGGATAATGAGAGAGAGAGGTGAGGATAAGGGTGAGTGCACCATGCATCATCAATGCAACCATGACTCACCATGCCACCTCTCATCCAAACAAAACCAAAAGGAAAATATCTCTCACAAATATCTAGAGGTTTAAGGTTAAGATTTAAACAAAGGATAGGATTAAAGTAAAGCAAGGATTAGGATTAACTTAATGTTGTCATAGTCACTAAACTAGATTAACATAAACACACCCTCACATTAACATGCACAAGTGTGTGCAAGCCATAACAATTAATAATAAATTATTAATTAAATGTTATAAAATGTGAGGAAGCCAAATTGGTAAACTTTTTACCAAAAACCCGCATTATCGCCTAATTAACACTAATCGCAAATCTAAGGTGTTACAGTACGCTTATGCTAACCGCATTCGCCTCGATGTCCCGTCATGCACCGTTAGGTTAGGTAACTAACGGCAGAGAAGGGCAGGGCTAGGGCGGGTGTAAAACATAAGCAACGTCTATATAATATATCACATATACTACATACAGTATCCTTCTCATCATATAAAGTGATCACATCACAGAATATCGCAGCAAAAAACAACATATGAAATATTGGATATACTAAGATTTCCGGGTTTTATATTAAGCCTGTATAAAACACGGATTCCACGGTCGTGGTGAATAGCCAAACCCACATCCCTAGACCCCTACGAGAGTGGCAAGCAACCCTACCAATTCTAGAGTTAGGAGACCCGGACTCGACGCCTCGAGATGGTCTCCCACTGGACTCTAGGACCCGGTTACTTGTGCTCCCCTCCTTGGGTCTATCCTAATGAGGAAAAGTAAATAATATACATCAACGGTGACATCTTTCTCAACCCAGAAGTGCCTCAATAAAAGAATATTACATACAAGTTTTTACATGAATGAAAATGAAAAACTCTCATCTCACATAAAAAAAACCCGGCTATTCAAACACGACGATCCAATATAATATATCACAGCAACACATAACATCACATGTCATCAACGTAACTAAATATGCGTATCCCAATTGTCGTTGACGTATAGCAACGAAACCGGCGATACACCGCATATTACACTTACGGTCGCAGAAAAGAAAGTGAAAAACTACAATAATTGGAATCATCACTGCCCTTAGACATCATAAACCCGGAATATCACATATTCTGGATTTCATGCCTAACAATGCAAATCTTACATTTAGGTCTCAACTATGAAAACACTTTTCAAAAGAAGTCGGGTAAATCAACAAGATTCCCTATTTCACCTGTGACCGAAATGTTAAACTTGCACGCAACTAAATAGATTCCAATTATTGTATCACAATCACAGATAGCTAGACGAAGTTAAATTTTTCGATCGAATAAGCAAGCACCCAAAATTTCCCAACAAGCTCAACACTTGAGCGGAGTTCAAAAAGTTCCTAGAAACTGCCACAGCTCCTGATTAGTCGAAAATATTGTATTTTTAACACGGCAATTTCCCTATCATTTGCACTCATTTAGAAGTGTACGGTATTCATATTTCACATATTAGCAAAACTGTCGCAAAATATCAGATTGCATGTGTTAGACTCTAAAACCGGCACTATAAAGGAAATTGACTGCATTTCATGGCATTGCATCATCCCTATATTGCGCAACACTTGTT
Organism: Agapanthus africanus; assembly: GCA_030015575.1. Classification (NCBI taxonomy): domain Eukaryota; kingdom Viridiplantae; phylum Streptophyta; class Magnoliopsida; order Asparagales; family Amaryllidaceae; genus Agapanthus; species Agapanthus africanus. Next base: position 869,524,064 of record JASDDO010000019.1, on the reverse strand, counting down.
TTGAGATCTGTGCAGGAAAATCCAGAAGAAAGGCCAAAATTTACATGGTACCGATCAAACATTACGCCAACTCAATGATTTCAGTTCTGGTATAAATCCAAAAGGCAAAATACAATTCAGCATATCAGATGAAGCCCCAAATATCATACCAAGACCACACCAGAAAGCCCATGGCCTAAGCCCCATAAAGAGCCACGGATCGGTGGCAGGAGCCTGCTTGCGCCGCGGATCCGCGGTGGGTCCAAGGATTTAGCTTCCCAAATTTGGTGCAAAATGCTTCTCTCAGGGCCTACACTTCAGAAAGACATGTCAGTTTCCAGAAGACTCCAGAGACTTCTGCCAGATCAGCAAGCTTTGGGATCAACACTAAACTTGCCTTGTATTCTAGAAACTTCTCCCTAAACCCTAGCTTAAACCCTAAGCTAAGCCTAACTAACTACTTCTAGAAGTCTTTCAACAAACTTTTGGAGGGAACTTCTCAAGGCTTAGGGTTTGGGAGATCTATAAATAAGACCCTAGGCTCACTTGTAAAGAGGACGGGATCCCTCCTTTAGTTCATTTTAGTAGCCAATCTAGAGCCATTCTACCTCATTCTTCATCTTCTTCCACAAGTCTAGTGAGAAGGCTTGTGTGAAACCCTAACCCTAATTCCAATCAAAATTCAAGATCTTGAGTACCAATCAAGCGAGAAGACTTCAACCTTTTATGAGCGGAGCCGATCTCCAATCGAGCAAGTGATCCAAGCCGATCCGCGACTCACGGAGCCGAGGGAAGCCAAATCAACGATCGAGTTCTTCCTCTTGTAGTTCTTGAGCGATTGTAACGAAATTGTTGATATAAATAAAAGGTGAAATTCTTTTATCTTGCTTTCTTTAAATTCTTGCATCATGATTCGATCTCAATTTGTAATTGTAGTTCTTGTTGTGATGTTTGAGTAAAACTCCGCTCGTAAAGGAGTCGAGACGACCAATAGAATGATGATGTAACAAATCTTAATACGATTCTTGAGTCCTACGAGCTTTGTAAACCCTAGCAAGTTCAAGAATCGATGACCTAGTTTCGTTGCGATACTTTCTTGATTGTGATCGCTCGAAATTAGGGATCTACGATCGTTTCTTGAATTTACTAGAGGCTAGAATGTGAATGATATCGACGAAAGAACAAGGGATAAAATGAAACCCTAGTTTCACTAGAAATCTCTAATTCTTGTCGATCATCATCGATCTAGTATCAATTCATCGAAGGATAAGAATACGTCATTGTAAGAATACATCACATCTATAGATCCGATCGATTCCTACGAGCCTCATTTCGATTCTTGATATTTGGTTGGAAAAATCAACAAACTCTCAATTCTTGATTCTATCTTTTAATGCTTTCTTAGATCTAGATTTTTCTCTTTCTTGAATTGCAATTACAAATCATGAATTGTTTTATTTTCTTTCCTTTAAAGTTTCAACTCATCTAAATCGAAACACGAACGATTACACTTTTCCTGTGGACGATCCGCACTTACTAACGCGCTACAATCGTCACCGTTATTGATTGCGGTCAAATAATTTTTGGTTGTGATTTCTTTACAATTTTCATACTACACAATCCAAAATCATCAATCAGCTCCTATGAACCATCCGTAGAAAGGCCGACCCATGCCTCACTCATGTCGTCATGAAACTGCAGCAAACCCTAGGGTATGATCGCGGTTCCGTGATCCAAAAAAGTCGAGTTTGGGTATCGTTTTTCTAGAGGGTCCACAGAATCGCTTGCATGATTTTCTGAAAATTTTAAACTCGGAAAAATCCAACTCTTGGAAAATATCAGTGAGGGAAAATAAGGGTTATTGATATCCGTTCAAACTTTTTAACATCGTCTAAATAACCCAAATACATGTTAGAATTACGATTGTGAAACACTCTGAATTGCCTTTGCAGAAAGTAAACATCACATGCAAATTTAGCAAAAAAAAATAACACCTAAAACACCAAAACCCAGAGACTGGAACACCATGAAAATTTGAAGCCCAAACACCAAAATTGACACGAGCTCGCCGGTTTTAATGCCATTGAGGCCGGCCACTTTGTGGTGAAATTGGACCAAATTTTGGTGGTGTTCATGTTGTATCTCATACACCATTCTGTACTTGTTTAAAAAAAAATTTGAAGAATTTATAAATTCGACAAAAACTGGGTTGTTTTGTTTCAAGTTTCGGAGTCGTTTCGGTTTCGTAATATAACAAACATCGTCTAATTTTCTAGCATGGCTCTGATACCACTGCTGGGTTGCCTACCACGGCAGCAAGGTTTCGGGAGGCATCGTCCATACCAATTTCAAAAATTTACCGTTCTAGCTAACTCTAACCATAGAATCTTTACTAGAAAATGCGACGATACGATATGTAAACTACTTTACATCTAAGTGAATGAGGAATACAACCTTTGTAGACCGGTCCTTCACTTCAAAAGCTCCTTGTAGTAGTCCCTTCGCTGCGAGTTGTAATCTCCCGAACTCTAGAAAGGGTTCTCCCGAAGAAATGAACAAGCTTGCTCGAAGTCTTCGAGGCCGAAGATGATCTATGTCGAGGAGACTCAAGCTCATGCTATCTCTTCACTAATTGTGAAATTAATGAAGCAAACACCCTAAACTAAATGGCAAGTAGTAGAGGATGATGAAGTAGGAAATGGGCTCACTTTAGATTTTATTTTCTCATAATATTTTCTCACCATTTTGAAAGCTAGTGAGCTTTTCTCATGAGGAAGAAGAAGCTCAAGTGAAGAAATGAGAGAATGAACTAATGAGGTGAGAATAACAACCATAGGTGAGTTAGTGTCATACACTAAGCCATGTAGAGATTAAACCATGTCTAACAATAATGGTTAGGTTAATAAATATCTACAAGTAAAACAAGAAGAGTGGACGTGGTCAATGATTCCACAAGCTTCTACAAGCTTTAACCATGTGACTAAACTCCACTAATTTAGATTTAATTTAGATAAATAAAACTTTATTATTATTATTAGTATGGTGTAATTCGCATACACCCATGTCTCATGTGGCATCTAGCATGACACACAATATTGTACACTAATATATATCACATATAAACTATGTGCACAATCAAGTGAGAAAAGAAATCATAAGTGAGCTAATATTAGTTAATGTATGTTAATATATCAAATATATAATTATACATTAAATTATTAAATCAACACTTGATTTAATAATCCGGCTATATCACATATAACCGATTAATATCAAAAGTAACATCCTATCAAATTAACACTTGATCCGATAACCCGGCCATATCTCATATAACCGTCCGATATCACATATCGTGAGAATATAACGCGGTATCACATATGCGCATTAATCTTGGTCTCGCACATATCACATATGTGCTCCTACTTCGTTTCGCATGAACCAGGAAACCTCTATATAGGACTCTAAAGACTCGTCAATACGCCGGCAGTAGGTGATGATCATATCAAACACCCACAAGCCGCAAGCGGTCTGCTAAACGTAACAGCCACCCGGGTATTGAGCTATCAGAAGATCAATAAGCAAGCCTGCTCATAATCCTGCGAATCCAATCAGTAACACTGCCGTACAGTCCGGTCTCTTCGTCTGATATGTCGCATATCTCGTCTAGGGGTGTTAAACGTCAAACCCCAATAACTCGATAAGTCATGCCGATGTGAGGCTCATAACGGGTCGAGAAACTACTGATAACAGTTACCAGTATATCTCCAAATCAGCCCTGGCCAGGAACTTCCTGTTATAGCCAATCGAGCACAGCGCAACATCAACTCCCTATACTGGGAGAGACGAATCCCCTCCTATCGCTCATTGCCTCCATGTGACTCGGGACTGTACCCAAAAACCACCTTTTTGCATGATCTCTTGACCGTGGTATGGTGGAAATCAAAGCACACTGGGAATCACACAAGACTTTATGACGATCTCGGGTCGACAAACTAACCTGTACCTGTGTCACCAAAGAACTGCCATCTTACGTGAAGTATAATACTATCTGGGAGTTCTCGGCGAGTCCATCCAGTGTATCCAGTCTCCACTGAGCACCCGTATACCATCTCTGATGTCAAACACCAATGGATATGAGATCATCCATCGCCCATCTCATGGGTCGAGAAGCGTACACGCTAGTCTACTCTGGTATATTAATGCCCCGTCTCAATACACCCACGACTAGGGACATTAAAGGATGTACTTACCGACTACCTTTGTCCCACTAGTATGATCCGCATCATAATCCAGGTAGTCAAGTACACATCCTAAGGGCTTTATCAATACGTAATAGAGAGACAATCAGTTTACATGTTAAGGTAAAGTGCAACCAGATAGCATACTATCATGCTGAGCAAGAAAGTCCTCCCTATATATGTCCAAGCATCCACTACAATATACATCTCATGTACAGTAATGGCCTCTAGGGCATACATATAACTAACAGTAAATGCTACAACCCACTCGATTTGTTTTGAAAACTACTCGATTTTAAAGCTGAGCTTAAACCACTCCTTTTCAAATCACAAGATTCTACAACGATATCAAGTTCATTACGTTAAAGGTTTTCTTAAAAACCAGTCGTAGCCCTCCGTCATTTCAGATAAGTGCTATTTAGTATTCGTGCTGCATATGTTGACCTTGTTATGAGGGTTAGTGATGAGTAGATACTGGTTGATTTATGAATAAAAGAAAATGGAAATTAGTCATTTTCTCAATATGCTTGTAGAAGCTTTGAGAAGCCATGACTCACCCCATTCTCTTTGTTTTTTTCATAGATATTTTTCCACGCCATCTTATCACTTCACTTCATGGTTCATTCTCTTTCTATCCAAGTTCATCTCATCTTCTTCTTCCTCACTAGGTTTTTCTAGAGGTGAAAAATAAAAAGAAAAAGAAAAAGAAGAAAATATTGTGAGCAAAATTCCTACTTCATCAACCTACACTTTACTAGCCCTTTAGTTTAGGTTGTTTGCTTCACTAATACCTAGATTAGTGAATAGTGAGCTTGAGTTAGAGAGACTACAAGGTGGATCATCTTCAGCCTCGAAGACGACAAAGAAAGCTCGTTCCTTTCACCAAGTGGAATCTAAGAAGAGTTCTAGGGACTACTACTTGGAGCTTTAGAAGTGAAGGACCGGTCTACAAATGTTGTATTCTCGTTTCATATAGTGTAGAACTTGTTTGCTTATATTAAAACCCTAATTCTCTAGTTCGATTCTAGGTTAGTATAGCTTAGCACTCTAGATTTTTGTGAATTGCATACTTGATGCTCCTATAAACCTAGTAGAGGTGCTAAGACATACTTTCGCCTTGGCACTTTCCATGCTCAAATAGAATGTCGAGCTAAGAAGGTGATTTTCTAAATTCCTAGTCATCCAGAGTTCGAATTCTTGGGAGGCAGTAGTTCCATCGGGCCAGTTGAATTTAAGGCCAAGCCAACAAATGCTATCTTATCAGTGATAGTGGTGGACAAGGAAGAAGCACCGGAGGTAGTTCATGAATTCTTGGATGTTTTTCTCGAAGACATCTCGGGTTTGCCACCAAAGCAATATGTAAAGTTTGCGATTGATTTAATTCCTGGAGCAGCGCCGATTTCCAAATCGTATTATCTTATGGCACCGGTGGAACTAGAATTAAAGAACCAAGTCTCTGAACTGTGGGAGAAAGGTTTTATTCGCACCAGTGGTTCACCTTGGGGAGCTCCGGTTCTATTGGTCAAGAAGAAGGATGGCACGCAACGAATGTGTATCGATTACTAAGAGTTAAATCGGGTAACCATCAAGGACAAGTACCCTATTCCTAGAATCAACGAGTTGTTTGATGAACTCAGTAGTGTAAGGGTATTCTCAAAATTGGATCTGCGATCGGGTTATCATCAAGCTCAGGTGAAGCTCGAAGATATTTGCAAAACGGCATTTCGAACTCGATACGGGCATTACGAATTCTTATCTATGTCGTATGGGGTTACGAACGCGCCAGCAATATTTATGGATTTAATGAACTGAGTTTTCTTACCGTATCTAGATCGGTTCGTGGTAGTGTTTATTGATGACATTCTGGTTTACTCGACGACATTCTGGTTTACTCGAAGAGTAAGGAAGAGCATGAAGAACACTTACAGATTGCACTTCAGACATTGAGGCGTGAGAAGTTATATGCCAAATTAAGAAAGTGCGAGTTTTGGCTCGATGAAGTGAAGTTCTTGGGCCACGTCATATTAGGAGATGGCATCGCAGTGAACCCGGAAAAGATTGCGACAGTTCGTGATTGGCCGATTTTGAGGACCGTAGCGGAGATTCAAAGTTTCCTTAGACTCGCCGGTTACTATCGAAGGTTCATGCAAGACTTCGCTCGGATAGCAAAACCGTTGACCAAGTTGACTCGAAAGGAGGATCTGTTTATTTGGTTTGAGAAGTGTGCACAAGCTTTTGACTTGTTGAAGAATAAGTTAACGACCACTCCTGTTCTAACTGTGCCGAACGGCTCCGGGGGGTTAGTTATGTTGGGTATAGGTGCCCTCAAGGTAATTATCATAGTTGTAGGAATGCAATTACTGAATTCAAGGAGGATCTATACTGAGAACAGTTTTGCTCGAGATGATAGTATAATATCTGGTTTGTATTTATCATGCATGATTATACGTTTTGCTCATTTATAACGTGTGACTAATGCATGATGATAAAGCCCATAAGATCTTTGTTTGACTACCAGGATTATGATAGGGATCATACTAGTAGGGCTTAAGTAGTATATAAGCACATCTTTAAAAGCCCCTAGTCGTAGGAATATCGATCGAGCATCAATATTCCAGTTTAGACTAGTGTATACGTTTCTTGACCCCGTAAAGGGCAATAGTTGATCCCATAGCCATTGGTGTTTGACACTGAAGATTGAATACAGGTGCTCATTGGATGAGTTACACTGGACGGACTCGCCAAGAACTCCTAGATGGTATTATACCGATCGTCAGATAGCAGTTCTCTGGTAACATGAGTACATGGTAGTCTTTAAACCCAAGATCGCCATAGTGTCTTGTGTGTGTTCCCACTGTACTTTGATTACTACCCTACCACGGCTTTAAAGAGCCGTGCAAACAGGTTTTAGTTGGGTACAGTCCCGAAACACATGGAGGCAGTGAGCGGTTGAGGGAATTCGTCTCTCTAGGTATAGCGAGTTGATGTCGCACAGTGCATAGCTGGGTATGACCATAAGTCCTTGGCCAAGGCAAACGAGATTTACCGATAAATGTTATCAGTAGTTTTTCTGGTGGTCATGAGCTTGACGTCGGCACGACTTATCGATTTATTGGGAGTCTGACAGTTTTCACCTCTCAGACCCGGTATGCGATAGTTTTAGACGAAGAGACCGGACTTTACGGTGAGTGTCACTGATGGGCTCTAGCAGGGTATGGACGGGCTTTCTTGTCAACCGTCTTTTCATTCAATACTTGGGTAACCGTTACGCACAGCTAATGCCGCACACGTGTTTATAGGTTAACCCGATAGGGATTGATCTGAAGTGTTTCAAATCAATGGGATATGATCCTGACCTATTGCCAGCATATTTTCGAGTGTTTAGAGTCTCACACAGAGGGTTTCCCGGTTCTATAAAAATAATGTAGTGCGCATACGACGATGCGTGCGAGGGTCCAATTAAACATATGTATGTGATACTATGTGTATTAACCGGACGGTTGATAATACTAGCCGGTTTATGATTGAACCGGGTCAATAAATCAAGTGTTGATTGATATTACATATACATGATGATGCATGTAAATATACTAGTATTATACTATTTACTCTCGCATTCTCTCTCCTTTACTACATGCTATATTATGGAACATATCATGTACATGATACATGAGATGTTCATGATTAATTATATGTATAATGTTATTATATATATAATTAATAGTTTTCTCTCTTATTTCTTTTTTTGCTTGGCTAAGCGTGAAGTGTATGCTATATGGAATACACTATCATCCTTTGTGCTATATGTAAGGAATGGAGAAAAAGAGGTAGTGATATGGCTAAGGAAATGTTTTTTTCTCTAGCCATAACATTCCACCATATTCTCTCTCTTCCTAACTAGAGAAATGAATGAGAAGAAAAGAGAAAGGAAGAGAGAAAGAGAGCTTGAGAGTTCATATAATTCTACATCTCTTTTATTTGATTTCTAGCAAAAATAAAATGAGAGTTTCTTCACTTGAAAGAGTTTCATGTGAAGATGAAGCTAGTATCGGAGGCTCTTACATGGATCATCTTTGGCAAATTCGGTTGGCGACCAAGAACGATCTGGAGCACTCGGAGCTTAGCCGGAGTCCAAGAAAAGGTGGCCAACACGCATCTCTTTTATCTAGATCTCTTTGTAGTTTGCAAGCTATCATGTCTATGGTGTTATCTTGGTTTAAGGATGTTGTGCTCTCTAGAATTTTTGTTTATCCCTTCCGCGACGTTTTAAAACCCGTCTAGGGAGCACACTCATCCTAATAGTGGTATCAGAGCCGGTCATATACCTTAGCTTGCATTTGGACGAAATTATAGTTTCGATCATCAAAATTCTTCATATGCTATTTCCAAAATTTAAGCCTCTGTTCAATTTTTTAAACTTCACCTGAAAGTTCTTTAAAGTATTGCAGAGTAATGTGTTCCTTTTAAAAATGATGTGGTTTGAACCCGGGCCCACAATTCCATGGCCAGGCCACCCATAATGGCTCACCAGCGGCCCAAGTGTGGAATTGTGGTTCCAGGTTGGAACAGTAGCTTCAATACTTATAAATAGGATTTTTAGTGCAATTTTTTTATCCCAGATTTGATATATGATCTCGTTTGGTTTTTAGGATGTTCAGAAAGTTTTGTGATCAAAACTATAGCATCGTTTTCCCACCTTTAATGATATGTGATGTCGCCTATTTGCTATATGTCAATTAGAAAAAGTTTCACAGTAGTTATTTGCGATGGTTATGTTGTTATACTTATATTGTGCTTGGAACTATTCGGATTGTCGCGAAATGAATAGCCCAGTGCGGAATTGCATGGTGTTCTATATACAGTTTTTCTATTCATGTTAAAAAGAAAATGTATATTCATTTATTTGGGACAAGCTTCCGGTTTGTGGTTGCCGCTTCCGCTTATTGTATTATTATTATTTTGGAATGCGGCCTGGGAGCAGTCGTTTTTTCCAATGTAAATAATACAGGTTTAGGATTTTCCCATGGAGAAACGCTCGTGTCATCGGATTATAGAAAGCAGCGGGTGGCCATCTTAAGGAATTGAGACCGGGCCACCATGTTCTAGGATTGGTGGATGACATGCCGCGCTTGTAGGGGTTATAGGTGCATCCATGATGGAGTACCCGAGCTACCACATTCAAGAAAGTGTTGGGTGGCACACACAGCGATGAGGCATACTACCTCATTTTTTAGGATTGACAGGTGGCTCGCCGCGTTCATAGGGATATTGATTTGGCTGCGCACGGGCTATTCACATGATCGGGGAATGTCGTGTTTTGTTTGTGGTTTGAACGAAACGCGGGATTCCTAGGTGATCCGGCAATTTCAATTCTGTGATGTTCTTTTCCCGCATGTTGTAATGTGATTATTTGCTTGTGATGATATATTGATATATGTGATATACGGTATATATAAATAAATGCTATATACATTTTGCAGCTGCTCTAGCCATGTACCCACCCTGCCGTAAGTTAAGTAACTGTACGGTGAAGACCCGGGGGCCCGTGGCGAATGTGGATGGCCTTAATTTGGATTAATGCAAAGAAAACAAACCTAATACGTTGTCGAAACCAAATTTTTTCTAAAAGCGACTTTAGTCGATTCTTTTGCTTCGCATAAAGAAATTTAGTTAGGAATGTCCTGCTCCTCATTCGATGAGAAAAGCGCTTTGATCTCTTCACGGGGAGTTCGCTCTTGAGCAAAAGTTTGTGTCACTAAAATTAATATTATAGTCGTATTCTTTTGCTTTGCACAGAAATATTCAATTAGGAATATCCAGCACCTCATTCGATAAGTAAAGAGTCTAGATCCCTTCACGGGGAGTTCACTTTTGAGCAAAAATCTACGTGACTATAAATTTGCAAAACCGCTCGGTTGCTTCAATGAGATCAAGTCATTACATTAAAAGTTTTCTTCAAAACCAGCCGTAGTCCATTGTCATTTCAAGAAGTATAGTACTTAATTTCGTTCTATGCTTGTTGATCTTTAGTCAAGGTGTAGGGTACGGTAGCTAAGTGAAGTCTTCTTGCTTGCATGTGATGCAATTATCTAGGACATTCGTACGACTTTGTTGATCTTTAGTCCACGGTCGTGCGGGTAGGTCTAAATTAATCATGAAATGATGGTTTGAACTTGACTATAACTCTTTGAATTGTTGATCTTTTGTCAAGGTTATAGAGTCCTAGGGGCAAAAACCACATCAGGAGTTTCAAATGTTGAAACTTGTAATGAGATTACATACTTTCTATAGAGTAGGGTAATTTGTTGATCTTTAGTCAAGGTTACCACACTATGATAGTTTGGATCCTGATTCCCATTATGAGTAATTGTTACTCTCAGGAGATTTTCTATACGAAATCCCGGCTAGATGTAACGACCGTGAAATCCCTGCACATTTTTATCGAGTTCAATGTAGAAATGAAGTTGTGTTTCAGATCTGACTATGAGTTATACGTAATTTTTATTAAATAAAAGCATGAACAAGCCTGTAGTCCACTGGTTAGGACTTTCCACTACTGTTCCTTAGCCCACGTATTCGAATCCCATCAGCCCTAATTATTTTAATATTTTTCTTTTCGACGTTTTAAAAGCCCAAGATTTTACACGGGCATTACATGGAAATACCAAACGTTGCAACAGAAACAAATTATATAAATCATATATTTAAAACCAATTAAAACATGACATGAACCCCAAGACGATTTGACGAACCTTGGCCGCCTAAAAGCCGCCACCGACGGCCCGATTTAGTACAAATGGGTCTGTGTTTCTCCAGTGTGATATTTTCTGTAACACCCTAGTTCATTTATACCAGTTCTTTTATGTATTTCTTTATTTATGGCTATTTCTTGATTTATTGTGTTTTGGGTGCGAATAATGTAATTGGTATCCGTGTTTGCATTCGACCCGACCCGCATGCTGGAAACCTGTCTTGATTCCCGTTTTGGATTTATTCCGGCTAGTTCTGAGAATCCGTGCACTTTAATGTTGTATATCCTGTTCATCAACATTATATCTGACATCTGCATTTTTCAATATAACATATAAAGTCAAATAAAATATTTTCAAAAAAAATATGGCATGGCCTGCACCATACCCCTAACCCTGTGGTGACATCCATACATCTTGTTCTCATTCCGTTCAGTGAAACAGACTCGTTTGGATAGTTGCGTGCACGCTACGTGTATCCATCTTGGGGGTATGAATTTTCGTTACCCGGATATCATATTTTGGTTTTTGGTTAACACATATATTTTTCGTATTTTAAAACTGGATTTTTAGACCCGACCCGGACGTGTTTTGGACTATTTTTGTATTAGCCAAAATATCAAATTTTATTAATATTATAATTTTAACTGTTAAGTTTACCTACGTCTAAATTTTTGTAAACTAAAATATTTTAAAGATTTTTAAAATCTTTTTAAAACAGAATCTCTCTCTCTCTCTCTCCCTCTCTCTCTCCTCTCACGATTTGCGAGGATCCCGTCACCTTCCTCCTCCACTACAATCACCTCCCTTCTTCTGTTCTTCTTCTTCTTCTTTTTAAATCCTTCGCCTTCACGAGATCCCTACAAAACCCTAACCCTAGCCGCCTTCTTCTTCGTCGACCCATCGTCTCAACCCTCGGTCTTCTCCTCTCCTTCTCGACCACCTCACCTCCCTCTTCTTCCCTTCTCCTCTGCAAACCCGAGCCAACCCTACACACCCGAAAACCCACTGCCCTTTTCGTGGATCTCGCCGCCGGCGATCCTTCATCGTCGTCGCCCCTTACCAACTCCTCTGACCCCGAGACAACTCCAGAGCACCACACTAGAGCCACCCCAGCCCATTTCTTTTCTTCTTCTTTCTTCTTTCTTTTCTTGATCTTGTTTCTTGATTCCGGTGATCACCACCGGAGTCGTGCTGCTGCCGATGATCCGGGTGATCCAGTGGACGTCCCCTGCCTGCGTGGTTATCTTCTTGCCTTGCTTGGTCATGTTCCGTGCACGCGTGTGGTTACTGCGACGTTTACCCGACGTCGGACGTGCCGTACGCACCCATCGTGAGATCCGATCAGGAAAGTTTATCTTGCTACATGCTATACTACTATATTTTGCATTCATGCGAATAATAATTTTACATATTGTCTAGTTATGCATCCAATGTAACAGTTTTACAGTTTTACAATATCCGTTCGCATCCGTACATCTTATTGCATATCTAGTCGCATGCAAGTTCATCTTGCTATATGCTATGTATCTTATTTTGCATCCATAGGGATAAAAATATTACATGTTGATTGCATTGTACATCCATACTAATGTTTTACTGTTTTCGGATACCCGTATGCATCCATATCATTTATTATATATGTAGCTGCATCTACAAATCACATTAATTCATATTACTGTTACATTAGTACCCATACTTGATAATGTGCATCCTACATAGTCATGGAACTGTAAATGTAACCCCTGATAGATATTTGTGCATCCGTGTTTTATTGTGTATCCATACCATTAATTCTATATATCTAGTTGTATGTCATGTCATATTAATTCATATTACTGTTACATTAGTACCCCATGCTTGATAATGCGCATCCTACGTAGTCATGGAGATGTAGATGTAACCCCTGATAGATATTTATGCATCCATGCTTTTACCGTACATCCATACTGTTACCGTGATTCGATACTTGATACATTTTACTGTTGGGCATCTATTTGATACACTGTGCACCCCTGACATGACCTGATGCACCACTGCTTGACCTGTTACCTGATCCTGTTTCTAATGCCGACAATCCTGACATGTTGTCCTGACGGACGTATCCTATTGTCTGCATAGACAAACCTGTACCTGCTTGCTCCTGTGTTGGCATTAGCTCCAAATTTATCAATACCTGACTTGAACACATAACCTTGGGGGTAAGGGGAAATCAATGATGAAACCTAATTTGTAACTCAACAGTTCGACGCTTATACTGATCAGTTTTACAGGCTAGGCCAGCCCCGGGATGATGCTACTGACATCATTCGTCTATACATGTTACCTATTTACTGCCTAGCGGCACGTCTCGCATTCAGCCCGAGAGTCTTGATCGTGGTCCCGGGCATGCACGTGATACTATTGAGTTACATCGACGATTCATTAAATTGATTTCAAAGACTTGAAAGTAATTAACCCAGTAGCACAGATTACTCACCGCATGCACATACACATCACTGTTCCATATTCGTGTTACTGTTATACACTCATTACTGTTCATACTCATACCTGCATATCTTGTTACCTCCTGATTATATTTTATTGTGTGATATTATGACGCACTGACATCTGGGTTTTGCATGGCCAAGATCCTTTATCTTTGTCGCGGGCCGATCAGGAATATTTCAGCCGACAGGCCGAGCAGTGAGGATCCTATTAGTATTTAGTTGGTTTAGTTTTATTTCCGTTCTTTCATTTCCTGATGTGAGCCCGTATTTGGGACGTACTTTCCAGATGTTATTGTTATTTGGATTTTATTGCTTCCGCATATTATTGCTTGACTCTTTATTCTGGCATATGGACATGTACTAGATAGTTTATTTTATTTTACTATTCTTGATATCTTATAGACAGCCGTAATATGACTGTGGAGGGATGTTTCCTAACCACAGGTAGCATGGTTGGCTCTGTCACGTGCCGATCTTAGCGCACTCTGGGAAGCGGGGTATGACAGGGTTTGTTTGGTATCAGAGCCATAGGATTTAAGTTAATTGGGTTTGATTCTTTTATAGTTGGGTATTGAACCCAATACGCTAACCAGAAAACCCGTATTTAGGAACATGTCCTGCCACATTGTTGTCATGATTCTTGAATCTTATCTTTCTCTTGACCCTGTGTCTTGACGATATGCAAATAACTTTGCATCTCGGCTTGAAATCTTTTGGTTCTTTATTGTTTATCCTTTCCTATTCCTTTGATTCTTATACTAGGATTTGGGCGACTTGAATGGAGTTGTGTGATTGTATCTATAAACTGCAGCATGGTTACAATGTGGTACTTTATTTAAGTAACTTGGAATCCTAGTCTTGATTCATTTCCTTGTTTTATTGTCGTTATTACCTTGCTTCTTTCGGTTTCATTGCTTACCAGTTCATGTTTTATCGCAAGCTTGAATCCTGTTTTCCGTGCTTATCTTCTTCAGTGTCTTGTCTTCAGATAAAGTCATTTCAGGTATCCTACTTGTTCATGGTTTTTCCGCATTAGCATTATTCGATTCTGGTGCATCACATTGTTTTATGTCGTCCAAGTTTATTGCTGCACATTCGATTTCTTGCACGGCCCTGTCTTGTTGTTGGGACATACACACTGGGAATGAGAAGATCATATCTAGTAGTGAGTGCAAGGATTGTTCGGTTGTTATCTGCGGATGGGAGTTATTTGCAGATTTCTTGGTGATCGATACCGACAGTTATGATGTTGTCTTGGGAATGGATTTTCTCGGCACTTTCCACGCTCACATTGATTGTAGGGAAAAGAAAGTGATTTTCCATATTTCCGGACATCCAGAGTTTGTTTTTGCTGGAGGCAGCAGTTTTGTCGAGCCAGTCGAGTTTAGGGCTAGGCCGACAAACAGTGTTCTTTTGTCGATGGAAGTTGATAAGGAGGAAGCACCAGCTGTAATTCGAGAGTTCATGGATGTGTTCGAAGACATCTCGGGTTTACCGCCAAAACGAGATGTGGAGTTCGCGATCAATCTTGTTCCTGGTACAGCGCCAATCTTAAAGGCATACTATCCGATGGCACCAGTAGAGTTAGAAGAAGTAAAAAAGAAGGTTACCGAATTGCTAGAGAAGGATTGGATTCGCCGCAGCAATTCACCCTGGGGAACTCCAGTTCTTCTAGTCAAGAAGAAAGATGGCACAAGGAGAATGTGCATCGATTATCGAGAATTAAACCGGGTGACTATTAGGAACAAGTACCCGATCCCTCACATTGGCGAATTGTTCGAGCAACTCAGTGGCGCGAGGGTATTCTCGAAGCTGTATTTGCGATCCGGATATCATCAAGTTCGAGTTAAATCAGAGGATATTTGCAAGACTGCGTTCCGAACTCAATATGGACATTACGAATATTTAGTGATGCCATTCGGAGTCACGAATGCACCGGCGATATTTATGGACTTGATGAACCGAATATTTTCACCGTTCTTGGACAAGTTTATAGTGGTGTTCATCGATGATATTCTGGTCTACTCAAGGAGCCTAGAAGAGCATGCAGAACACTTGAGAATCGCGCTGCAAATGTTGATGCAAGAAAGACTGTATGCGAAGATGAGTAAGTGCGAGTTTTGGCTTGAAGAAATGAAGTTTTTGGGGCACGTCGTATCCGGATATGAAATCGCTGTCGATCCTTGTTCATACCATAATATTGCATTATTATATTCACCATTCTTATTCGTTTTATAAATAAATAAGTGCTTTTGACGCATGTCTGCTACATATTACAGGTTACAGGTTCTTGGAATAAAAACAGTGAAAACTATGAAAAAGATGATACAAAGTGAAACTACGAATGATAAATGGTGAAATCTTGATCGCGCCTACATCTTGAGGAACAATGAAGAACAATGAACAACAGTTCACCAAGCATAAAGACAGCGACATGAAGAAATGGAAAAAGTCCACTACAATGTTCACTGGAAAGAATCTGGAAGAAACCTAGAAGCCAATCTGAGAAAAGAACTGAAGAAACATGAAGACAAAAGCAACCAAAAGCAGCACAGAAAAATGAAGCATCAATCTCTCCTTACGTCCGCGGTTCCGTGGCCAAACCATGCCTACGGCCGCGGTTCTGCTGCCACGTGTCGCCCGTGTTCGCCCGTTTTACACGTGTCGGTGCATCGGTGCATTAGTTAGGTTTCTTAGGGGGTAAAATTGTAAATTCAGGTCTGAATCGATTGTAACCCTAGGGTTTCTATGAATCTATAAATAGAAGCCCTAAAACCTTTTCTAGGTTATTCCTCTTTTCATTTCACAAATTCAGATCTGTACTGCGTTGATATTTGGAGAGAGCCATCAATAAAAATTAGTAAGTTACTTTTATTTCTTTGCTTTAGTTCTCCTTTAATTTAGAATGTCTTTTAATTCCCTAATGAGCGAGTAGTCTCCTCGCTTGTTAGGGTTAGCCTTAGGGAAAGGTTTGAGAGATGAGATCTCTCACCCCTTTCTTACCCCTTCACACCTAAGAATTAGAACTCCATGCATACACGCACACACCTCCCTGCGGCACCCTACCCCTCGAGGTAACGGTGATACCATAGTATAAAGGACCGGTTGCGCGTGTTTTCCATGGAGGTTAGGGTAAGGATCGATAAAGGAAGGACAAGAACCTAGAGGAAGAAACATCTTCCCAAAAGATTCTAATCCACTTTATTGATAATTACCATAACATCTAATTGATCTAAAATAGGGTATTGAAAGCGGTGAGGAAACCTTTGATCTCTCAACTTCCCCTAAGCCTAACCCTAGCAAAACTTAGATCTAGATAATTTTAGTATAACTTAATTTGGTAGTTTTTAGATTTAATAAATCAATCCGAACATCCATCGGAATTAACTCGTTAGCATGACTAGGAAAACACAAAATCCCTGTGGACCAACCCGTACTCACCGGCTAGCTACATGCGACGCCGTTCTTGTTTGCGGTAATAGATAGTTTTTGAGATCAATCAAATGGCGCCGTTGCCGGGGATGGCGTGTTATTTCCTTTTTGCAATTTCGGGTTAATCAAAATTAAAAAATCATAAAAATTTGAAGAAAAAAAAAATAAAAAAATTCTATCATCTTTTATTGTTTGAAGGGTTTCTTTTGTGAATCTTTGCAGGATTGACGGATCTGGAAAAATCCAGAGTGCGAAAAAGAAAAGGGTACATCAAAACAGAGAGGGATTGCAAGTACAGAACAACAGAAATTTTTTGGAGCCCTGAAGCCCCCACCAGACCGCTAAACCGCAACCTAAGCGCGCTCCCGCCGCCCTTCCGCGGCCCTCTTGCATCATCATCGCAAAAGTTTTGCACGGTTTGTTTCCTATTTCTTCCCTCGGCAAATACCCATATATCTTCTGTCAAATCTTCTGCAGGATTCTTTGCGCTAAAAATCTTCTTCCACCTTCCAATAATTGATTTTTTGCAGGATTCTTTGCGCCGCGAATCAAAATAAAAAACTTTGATTGCAAGTGATTTACTGTTTTGCATATCTTTAAAACTGACTTTAAGGGGCTTTTGACCAATTCAGATTGGGTGGGGATTTCATCACCCTTCCCAGGACCCCAGAAATCACATAAGGCATATGCATTGACCATCTATTAATTAAAAAATACTAGACTCAGCCCTAAGGACTTCGAGCTCAATAGAACAGAGGACTAGTTATAGGCATCAGCCGTTTATCCTAACCTGACTTTGCGGTGTCTAGGCAAGTGTGTCAAGGCAAGTGGTTACTTAATTAGGACCGCTACTTGTAGCGGGGAGCCTCCCACTTACCTGGCACTTACCTGGCCGCAATTAGCGGTGAAGAGACGGTTTGAGGTCCTATCTCTAGCCCTTTGGAACAGTTAGGAGCTGTCTTAGCTGACCTAAGTGACCCTAGAGTTAGGCCTGATTGTGCATTTTTGGTTGATCGAAAGTGTGTCTTAGCCCTTTATCAAAAAAATCTTTTTTGCAAACGGTTCCAAATAAAAAAAAAGAAAAAAAATCTTTTATAAAAACTTGCAACTTGTCACGTAAAATCCTTGCACCCCACCACCACTCACTTTCTTCTCATTAACGTTATCTTACCTCCACATTCTGTCTTTCATTTTTTTCTGACTACACTACCTCTTTAGTGTATGTCACTTTGGACTAGGGACACTAGCGTCCGATTAGTTTGTGTTTCGTTGGTACCGACCGACGAACCGTTCGACACCGAAGTCGAAATTCCCTCCATTTCCTTACCTCCACCTTCAAACTCTTCTTCCGAAGGTATGTCGGGATACAATCCCAACAACACTTTACCCACAGGATGGATTCCACCTCCGTTAGGTGCGAATAACCCGAATATCCCGCCTGTTGTAGCGCCCCAACGAATCGCACTCCAGGATCTCTTCTACCCTGTTCACACCTCTTTACTTACCTGTCTTTCACCCCCACCGGCAAATAGGGACAATTTTGAAATAAAACCCCACTTCATCAATATGCTGCCAAAATTTCATGGATTGGAATCCGAAGATGCCTATATCTTTATCAACAAATTCCAAAATGTTTGCGCTATGATGAAAACTACCCAATTAAGTGATGACGCTATAAGGCTAAGGGTCATTCCTTTCACCTTATGTGACTTAGCCGAGAAGTGGCTATACAGCACAGTATCACATTCAATTAGAAATTGGGACGAGTTTGTGAAAGCTTTTCTTAAAAAGTTCTATCCTCATCACAAAACTGCTAGAATCCGTAATGAGTTAATACAATTTTCCCAGCTTCCTTCCGAACCATTTTGGAAGTGTTTTGAAAGATTCAAAGACCTACTTGTTCAATGTCCTCATCATGGGATCGAAAGTTGGCAACTTTGCCAAACATTATACGAGGGATTGAACTCGGCAACGAAGCAATTGCTAGAAACCATTTCTCAAGGTCACTTTCTAACCAAATCTAGTGAGGAAGCATGGCAGTTTCTCGAGGATCTTAGTGAACAAACAATTCAGTGGGAGAGCACAAAGACCACCTCATCTTCTTCTATTGGTCAATCTAGGGCAGGCATACATCAAGTAAATATGTCGATTGCTATGAAGGCCAAGATGGCCGCACTTATGAAAAATCTTGAAGCCATTGAGACCAAAATCTCATCATCTTCTTCTGCCCCTGCTTTACCCCCACGAACTGTTTGTGCTTGTTGTTCGGATCCATCACACCTTACCGAAGATTGTCCTTACAATCCACCTGTTCAAGGACAAGATCAAGTCAATGCTGCCTTTCAGCAACGACAAAGAAATGATCCTCACTCTTCGACCTACAATCCGGGTTGGAGGAGCCACCCAAACTTTGCTTGGAATCAAAACCAGCAAATCCAAGGAAACAACAACTTTCAAAGGCCTCCTCCACAACAACAAGCACCCCAACAAACTCAAAACCAGCAACCTTTCCAACCACAACCTTATCCAAATCAAACGAACAATTTAGTTCAACCAAATGATGATAAGGTTATCTCGCTAGAAAAAAGTCTAGATGCATTTCTCAAGCAATCTACAGAATCCGCAGCAAGATTGAAAAATTGCGTCCAGTCTTTAGTGCACAACAATGCTTCACAAGATCAAAGCATCAAATCTATTGAGGCACAAATTGCACAATTAACTGCTGCGTTGAGCGAGAGAGAAAAGGGAAAGCTTCCATCTCAACCACTGCCAAATCCCGGTCACACACAAAACGCATATCACAATGTGAATGCGGTGACCACGTTGAGATCCGGAAGAGTGTTGCAGAATAATGTGGGTATTAGTGATGACATCCCCGCCAGTGGTTCTTCTTCTTCTCCATCTTCATTTTCTCCTTCTTCTCCTTCTTCTTCTTCACCCTCATCTCCTCCGCTAGAGCCTATTCTCCATTCTTCAAAAGGCTTTTCTTCTTCTAATCCGAACGGACCCACTTCTCACTTCAAGAACACACCAACAATGGGATCCGTTCCAACTCCACAGACTTTGGGCTCAACAGATTTTCAAAATGCTCCATTTCCAAACAGGTTGAGTCCCAATAAACCAACTGCATAAATGGAAAAGATTGTGGAGTTATTTAAACAGGTTAGCATAAATATACCTCTCTTGGATGCAATCCAACAAGTCCCTTCATACGCGAAAATCTTAAAAGGCTTATGCACCTCAAAGAGAAAGTCTTCTCAAATACCTAAGAAAGTGCTAGTGGCTAGTGCAGTGAGCAATGCTATTAACCAACCTCAACCCTTACCCCAAAAATGAAAGGACCCCGGCTGTCCTACGATTTCAATAACAATTGGGGATAAGAAAATTAAACGAGCACTTTTAGATCTTGGGTCTAGTGTTAACCTGCTTCTCTACTCCGTGTACGAACAATTAGGGGTTGGAGAGTCGAAACCCACTTGTTGTACTCTCCAAATGGCTGATCGATCGATCACCCATCTTAGGGGTGAGCTAGAGGATGTGTTGATCAAAGTTGGGAATTTCATATTCCCCGTTGATTTTATTGTTATGGACACACAACCTGTTGCTAACTCATGGAACCAAATTCCGGTAATCCTCGGTCGACCATTTTTGGCCACTTCCAATGCAGCAATAAACTGTCGCAATGGCTCCATGACTCTATCCTTCGGGAAGACGTCTAGTGAGTTCAATATTTACAAGTTAGGAAGTCTACCCCCCGTGCCTAAAACTAGTACACGAGAAGTTTGCTCTATTCACGAAATCACGCAGGAAGACTGCGAGCTTGAAAGATTTTTGTTTGATGAAAACAGTTTTGACGCCATTAGTGCGTCCCTCCTTGAGCCTACCACAGTTGACATAACCGATATTGATTACGAATGTTTCACTTTTTCGGATGATGACGACTCAAGGTCCGAATATGAGTCTTTTGAATTTTTGGATAAGTTAGTTGAACCATCCGAATCGGTTGTTTGCAGTGATTTCGAACCTGTGTTGGAGTCCTTTGAGTTCAAGGTAAATTCTTCAATTTTACCTATAATTCTTTCGCCTCCGAAACTCGAACTCATGCTCTTGCCGTCTCACCTTAAATATGCTTACATAGGTGAGAATGAGATCTTTCCCATTATCATATCGGCCTTTCTAGCCCTCGAGCAAGAGAACGCCCTTTTAATGGTCTTACAAGATAGGCGGCAATTTTTTGGCTGGACTATGGCGGACATCAAGGAGGTTAGTTCCCTCATAATTGAATATCATATGCATATGATGGATGATGCCAAGTCGATGAAGGATCCACAGAAATATCTTGGGGATGGTGTGGTTAGTCAACCTCCTCCTTTAGAAGTTGAACCACCCCCATTTATTTTAATAAGCTATGAGAATGCCAATATTCCACTGATTGCTGATCATTCACATTCTCGTTTTGATTCATCACCACATCATATCTATTCTCTTCTACATTTTCCATCCCACTACTTCTATCTTCCCCAATTCTTTTTGGATCGGTACAACATGTTCTTCCACCAACCGATACTCTATACAGATAAATTTTTCGAATGGTTAGTGTTGACGTTTGGTCTTTGCAAAGTTTGGCAATGACGTTTAATATTGTTTCAATGAAGCTTGGGGGGCCTTTCTGTATATATTTTTGTTTTTCTTGCAACAATAAAATTAAAAAAAATTATAAATTTTTTTTTATAAATAAATAAACAGGGGAGTGCCGACATTCTCAACCCTCTTGGTGCAGCATGACAGTGAGGACACTGTCAAGTTTAAGTTTGGGGGTATGCTCGGTACGTCTTCTTCCTTCGTATTCATTTGTACATATTTTTGCATTTGCATATTTATTTGAAAACCCATAAAAATTGAAAATTTTCAAAAATTATAAAAATAAATGTATTCAATTTTGATCGTATTTTGACTTGAGTTTGACAAATAGGTTAACTGGCTAGGAACAACTAGATCTTAGACTTAGTAAATTAAAAACCCTAAAGATAACCTTCCTTAAAGTTTAACGGTAGAAAGTATATGTCTTTGTAGTTTATTTAGAAATAGGCAAATTTTGAGTTCACTTCTTGGGCTAAGTTAAAACGAAGGAAAAGTATTGATATTTTTATTAGAGTATAAGTTTGAAAAATAATTCCTAACTTAAGTCTAGATTCTGAAAACGTATACCCTACAATTTGCACAATCACGCACCTTAAAACTTGGAATAGTAGAAGAGACCTTGAAATGCTCTTGTCTAAAGTCCTTAGTACGAAGAAAAGAAAATAAAAAATATACAAGTGTGAATAAAGAATAAAAAAATGAACACTGGTTTTTGTGATTACTTGAGGCTGCAAAAATAGAAAAATATTTAGCGAGGGTGCTTCATCACCTAGTGCCTTAGACCAACTGGTTTGGGAGTCACTGCTAAAAAGCCTTGGATGTTGCAAGATTAGGAATTACGCTTTAATGTACAAACACATCATGTAATCGGTTGTTGGTACCTCAAGAAGTATTAACGGTCGCATGAAGGATGTGTAAGAAAAATTCATTAAAATTCACCAATTAAGAAGTGCTTTGGACAACGGACAAGAGTACAATTGCTTGATTTGAATTTCCAAGTGTAGGGGTGATATATACACACACGTAGGGATATGTGATTGGAGTTTAGATGAGAGAAAGGAGTGAAGAATAGAACTTGTATCTTTAGTAGAGTTGATAGAAATTCCTAAGTGGAGATGGAACCTTAGAAGGAAAACTTAAGAGATGCTGAAAGCTAAGTAAGTCTATAGAACATATATAATCTTAAGTTAGATGATGAGGACGGGTGGATAATTTGCAAGTCGAAGATAATAGAGTTCCTTGTTAGAAACCCTAATTGGAGAATTAAAGTCAATGGGCCTAATTGATAGGATTTTGTGGGTAATATCTGCTGAAAACCCTAAGGAGACAACACTCCTCCTACTAGGGACACCTAGAGGTTTAACGGCTTGTTGCACGTGCTCAGTGCAATCGCGTTTCCCTGCGAAAGTGCGGTTAGGTTTTTGTAGAGAATAAAAAAATAAGCTTGCTCGAGGATGAGCAAAAGATAAGTTTGGGGGTATTTGTTCATACCATAACATTGCATTATTATATTCCCCATTCTTATTCGTTTTATAAATAAACAGGTGCTTTTGACGCATGTTTGCAACATATTACAGGTTACAGGTTCTTGGAATAAAAACAGTGAAAACTATGAAAAAGATGATACAAAGTGAAACTACGAATGATAAATGGTGAAATCTTGATCGCGCCAACATCTTGAGGAACAATGAACAACAGTTCACCAAGCATAAAGACAGCGACATGAAGAAATGGAAAAAGTCCACTACAATGTTCACTGGAAAGAATCTGGAAGAAACATAGAAGCCAATCTGAGAAAATAACTGAAGAAACATGAAGACAAAAGCAACCAAAAGCAGCACAGAAAAAATGAAGCATCAAGCTCTCCTTACGGCCGCGGTTCCGCGGCCAAACCATGCCTACGGCCGCGGTTCCGCGGCCATGTGTCGCTTGTGTCGGCGCATTTTGCACGAGTCGGTGCGTCGGTGCATTAGTTAGGTTTCTTAGGGGGTAAAATTGTAAATTCAGGTCTGAATCGATTGTAACCCTAGGATTTCTATGAATCTATAAATAGAAGCCCTAAAACCTTTTCTAGGTTATGCCTCTTTTCATTTCAAAAATTCAGATCTGTACTGCGTTGATGTTTGGAGAGAGCCATCAATAAAAATTAGTAAGTTACTTTTATTTCTTTGCTTTAGTTCTCCTTTAATTTAGAATGTCTTTTAATTCCCTAATGAGCGAGTAGTCTCCTCGCTTGTTAGGGTTAGCCTTAGGGAAAGGTTTGAGAGATGAGATCTCTCACCCATTTCTTACCCCTTCACGCCTAAGAATTAGAACTCCATGCATACACGCACACACCGCTCCCTGCGGCACCCTACCCCTTGAGGTAATGGTGATACCGTAGTATAAAGGACTGGTTGCGCGTGTTTTCCATGGAGGTTAGGGTAAGGATCGATAAAGGAAGGACAAGAACCTAGAGGAAGAAACATCTTCCTAAAAGATTCTAATCCACTTTATTGATAATTACCATAACATCTAATTGATCTAAAATAAGGTATTGAAAGCGGTGAGGAAACCTTTGATCTCTCAACTCCCCTAAGCCAAACCCTAGCAAGACTTAGATCTAGATAATTTTAGTATAACTTAATTTGGTAGTTTTTAGATTTAATAAATCAATCCAAACATCCATCGGAATTAACTCGTTAGCGCGACTAGGAAAATACAAAATCCCTGTGGACCGACCCGTACTCACCGGCTAGCTACATGCGACGCCGTTCTTGATTGCGGCAATAGATAGTTTTTTAGATCAATCAATCCTGAGAAGATTGCAGCAGTTCAAGATTGGCCGATTCCAAGGAATGTAGCGGAGATCAGAAGTTTTCTGGGACTTGCAGGATATTACAGAAGATTCGTGGAGAATTTTGCTCGATTGACTGAGCCTTTGACCAAGCTTATGCGGAAGGAAGTACCGTTCGTTTGGATGGATTGTTATGCGTCAACTTTTGAGGTGTTGAAGCAAAGATTGACCACCACTCCTATTTTGACCATGCCAGATGGTTCCGGAGGATTGGTTATTTATAACGACGCATCTGAGAAAGGCTTGGGATATGTTACTATGCAGCATGGGAAGGTTATAGCGTACGCATCAAGACAATTGAAGACCCGTGAGA
The DNA here is from genome assembly GCA_030015575.1 of Agapanthus africanus. Taxonomy (NCBI): domain Eukaryota; kingdom Viridiplantae; phylum Streptophyta; class Magnoliopsida; order Asparagales; family Amaryllidaceae; genus Agapanthus; species Agapanthus africanus. Next base: position 869,499,387 of record JASDDO010000019.1, on the reverse strand, counting down.
AGAATTACCCAACTCATGATTTGGAGCTGGCAGCAGTGATTTTTGCCTTGAAGATTTGGAGACACTACTTATTGGGCGAAAGGGTCGAAGTATTCACCGATCACAAAAGCCTAAAGTACGTGTTCACGCAGAAGGAGCTCAATATGAGGCAGCGTAGATAGTTGGAGCTGATGGCTGACTATGATCTTGATCTTAAGTACCATCCGGGGAAAGTTAATGTAGTGTCGGATGCGCTTAGTCGATTGCCAGCAATTCGGACGTTGAGTGCACAGAAAGAGCTTATCGAAGACTTTCAGAGATTCGAGTTGGAGATCGTGCTACCGCATTCTTTAGGACAGTTGATGCAGCTGCAAGTACAGTCGTCGCTGATCGAGAATATTAAAGCAGCACAGTCACAGGACCCAAGATTGCAGATGTTTCGAGAACGGGTTGAAGCGGAACTTCGAACGGACTTGTTGATTCATGAAGATGGTTCGTTGCGTTATGGTAGCCGTTTCTGTGTGCCGAAAGAAGACATTCGTGAAGAATTTATGAAGGAGGCGCACAGTTATGCATATTCCGTACATCCAGGAGGCACGAAGATGTACCGTGATCTACGACAGGATTTCTGGTGGGAAGGCATGAAAAGGGAGATCGCCCGCTTTGTAGCGAAGTGCTTGGTGTGTCAGCAAGTCAAAGCTGAACATCAAAGGGTGGCTGGTTTATTGCAACCACTTCCGATTCCTCAATGGAAGTGGGAACATATAACCATGGATTTCGTGACAGCTTTACCGCGGAGTCCAAAGGGCAACAATGCAGTTTGGGTGATTGTTGATCGACTGACCAAGGCAGCTCATTTCATACCGTTTCGAGTTGGTCAGTCAACAGAAGCATTGGCAGAGCGGTACATGCAGGAGATTGTGAGATTGCATGGAGTACCTGTGACTATCGTTTCCGATCGTGCTACCCGATTCTTATCGCACTTCTGGAGGAGTTTACAGGAAAGTTTAGGGACGCGATTGAAGTTTAGCACCGCTTAACATCCTCAAATAGATGGCCAGTCGGAGAGAATGATCCAAACTCTTAAAAACATGTTGAGAGCTTGCATGTTAGGTTTCAAGGGTTCATGGGAGGATCATCTACACTTGGTGGAGTTTTCTTACAATAACAGCTTTCAGGCGACTATTCAGATGGCTCTATTCGAAGCATTGTATGGTCGCAAGTGTCGCTCACCTGTCTGTTGGGACGAAGTTGGAGAACGAAGATTGTTGGGACCAGATTTGATCGTGCAAACAGTAAAGAAAGTTAATACTATCCGGAATCACATGAAGGAAGCACAGGATCGGCAGAAGAGTTGGGCCGATACATCGAGAAGACCTCTAGAGTTTGCTGTTGGTGATCTGGTATTCTTGAAGATATCACCGACTAGAGGAGTGATTCATTTTGGGAGTCGAGGCAAGATTAGTCCTCGATTCGTGGGGCCTTTCAAGATTATTGAGCGTGTTGGAGAAGTTTCTTATCGATTGGCGTTACCACCGTCTTTGGCGAATGTTCATGGCGTGTTTCATGTATCTCAACTCCGCAGTATGTTCGAGATGAAACACATGTGCTAGATCAATCGGAGCTGACTGTAAGGGAGGATTTGACTTTTGAGGAACGACCGATGTCGATTGTTGATCGAAGAGAAAAGGTCCTCAAGAAGAAGGTTATCCCTCTCGTACTTGTTTTATGGGGGAATCGCTCGCATGGAGAATCGACTTGGGAACGAGAAGACAAGATTCGACAGAAGTTTTCCACACCTCTTTTCCTAGATTCATGCTTGTTTTTCTTTTCTTGTTCCGGGAATTTTGAGGACGAAATTCTTTTGTAGTTGGGTATAATGTAACACCCTAGTTCATTTATACCACTTCTTTTGGGTATTTCTTTGTTCACGGCTATTTCTTGATTTATTGTGTTTTGGGTGCGAATAATGTAATTGGTATCCGTGTTTGCATTCGACCCGACCCGCATGCTGGAAACCCGTCTTGATTCCTGTTTTAGATTTATCCCGGCTAGTTCTGAGAATCCGTAGACTTTCATGTTGTAAATCCTGTTCATCTGCATTATATCTAACATCTGCATTTTTCAATATAATATATTAAGTCAAATAAAATATTTTTAAAAAAAAATATGGCATGGCCTGCACCATACCCCTAACCCTGTGGTGGTATCCGTGCATCTTGTTCTTGTTCCGTTCAGTGAAACGGGCTCGTTTGGATAGCTGCATGCACGCTACGTTTATCCGACTTGGGGGTATGAATTTTCGTTACACGGATATCATATTTTGGTTTTGATTAACACGTATATTTTCCGTATTTTAAAACTGGATTTTTAGACCCGACCAGAGCGTGTTTTGGACTATTTTTTTATTAGCCAGAATATCAAATTTTATTAATATTATAATTTTAACTGTTAAGTTTACCTACGTCTAAATTTTTGTAAACTAAAATATTTTAAAGATTTTTAAAATCTTTTTAAAACAGAATCTCTCACTCTCTCCCTCCCTCTCACTTTCCTCTCACGATTTGCGAGGATCCCGTCACCTTCCTCCTCCACTACAATCACCTCCCTTCTTCTGTTCTTCTTCTTCTCCTTTTTAAACCCTTCGCCTCCACGAGATCCCCACAAAACCCTAACCCTAGCCGCCGCCTACTTCGTCGACCCCTCGTCTCAACCCTCGGCCTTCTCCTTTCCTCCTCGACCACCTCACCTCCCTCTACTTCCCTTCTCCTCTGCAAACCCGAGCTAACCCTACAAACCCGAGAACCCACTACCCTTGTCGTGGATCTCGCCGCCGGCGATCCTTCATCGTCGTCACCCTTTGCCAACTCCTCTAACCCCAAGACAACTCCAGAGCACCACACCAGAGCTACCCCGGCCCATTTCTTTTCTTCTTCTTTTTTCTTTCTTTTCTTGATCTTGTTTCTTGATTTCGGTGATCACCGCCGGAGCCGTGCTGCTGCCGACGATCCGGGTGATCCAGTGGACGTCCCCTGCCTGCGTGGTTACCTTCTTGCCTTGCCTGGTCCTGTCCCGTGCGCGCGTGTGGTTACTGCGACGTTTACCCGACGTCGGACGTTTCGTACGTACTCGTCGTGAGATCCGATCAGGCAAGTTTATCTTTCTACATGCTATACTACAATATTTTGCATTCATGCGAATAATAATATTACATATTGTCTAGTTATGCATCCAATGTTACAATTTTACAGTTTTACAATATCCGTTCGCATCCGTACAGCTTATTGCATATCTAGTCGCATGCAAGTTCATCTTGCTACATGCTATGTATCTTATTTTGCATCCATAGGGATAAAAATATCACATGTTGATTGCATTGTACATCCATACTAATGTTTTACTGTTTTTGGATACCCGTATGCATCCATATCATTTATTATATATGTAGCTGCATCTACAAATCACATTAATTCATATTACTGTTACATTAGTACCCATACTTGATAATGTGCATCCTACATAGTCATGGAACTGTAAATGTAACCCCTGATAGATATTTGTGCATCCATGTTTTATTGTGTATCCATACCATTAATTCTATATATCTAATTGCATGTCATGTCATATTAATTCATATTATTGTTACATTAGTACCCTATGCTTGATAATGTGCATCCTACGTAGTCATGGAGTTGTAGATGTAACCCCTGATAGATATTTGTGCATCCGTGTTTTATTGTATATCTATACCATTAATTCTATATATCTAGTTGCATGTCATGTCATATTAATTCATATTACTGTTACATTAGTACCACATGCTTGATAATGTGCATCCTACGTAGTCATGGAGTTGTAGATGTAACCCCTGATAGATATTTGTGCATCCATGATTTTACCGTACATTTGTACTATTACCGTGATTCGATACTTGATACATTTTACTGTTGGGCACCTATTTGATACACTGTGCACCCGTGACCTGACCTGATGCACCACTGCTTGACCTGTTACCTGATCCTGTTTCTAATGCCGACAATCCTGACATGTTGTCCTGACGGACGTATCATGTTGTCTGCATAGATAAACCTGTACCTGCTTGCTCCTGTGTTGGCATTAGCTCCAGATTTATCAATACCTGACTTGAACACATAACCTTGGGGGTAAGGGAAAATCAATGATGAAACCTGACTTGTAACTCAACAGTTCGACGCTTATACTGATCAGTTTTACGGTCTAGGCCAGCCCCGGGATGATGCTGCCGACATCATTTGTCTGTACATGTTACCTGTTTACTGCCTAGCGGCACGTCTCGGATTCAGACCAAGAGTCTTGACCGTGGTCCCGGGTATGCACGGGATACTATTGAGTTACATCGACGATTCATTAAATTAATTTCAAAGACTTAAGAGTAAGTAACCCAGTAGCACAGATTACTCACCGCATGCGCATACACATCACTGTTCCATATTCGTGTTACTGTTATACACTCATTACTGTTCATACTCATGCCTGCATATCTCGTTACCTCCTGATTATATTTTATTGTATGATATTATGACGTGCTGACGTATGGGTTTTGCATGGCCCAGATCCTTTATCTTTGTCGCAGGCCGATCAGGGATATTTCAGCCGACAGGCCGAGCAGTGAGGATCCTGTTAGTATCTAGTTGGTTTAGTTTTATTTCCGTTCTTTCATTTCCTGATGTGAGCCCTTATTTGGGACGTACTTTTCAGATGTTATTGTTATTTGGATTTTATTGCTTCCGCATATTATTTCTTGACTCTTTATTCTGGTATATGGACATGTACTAGATAGTTTATTTTATTTTAATGTTCTTGATATCTTATAGACAGCCGTAATGTGACTATGGAGGGATATTTCCTAACTACAGATAGCATGGTTGGCTCTGTCATGTACCGATCTTAGCGCACTCTGGAAAGAGGGGCACGACATTTGGCCTCCCCTCAACCCTATTTAATATACTAAAACTACCAATTCATTACCTACACTTTCAGACTCTTCATGTCACCCCTTTAAATCTTTTTTCAATTTTTTTAAATCCACAATTAATCTTTTTAATTAACCACACCCCTCTTTCCTTCATGTATAAACACCCAACCAGATCCAGCCATCTTCCCTTAGGCATATCTCTCTCAAAACTCTTTCCCAAATCCTAACTCTCAAGTTCTCTTCAAGAAGCTCAAGCTCTCCATCCTCCGTTCATCCTCAGTCTCGGTTCTTCCAACTGAGACTTACCCCTTTCTCTACTATCTAATATAGATAGCGCAATATGTAAGTCTCCTAATTCGATCTCTCTTCTCTTTTCCCCTCATCACCCCATGAAAATATATTTAACTCATAAAAGAAATATATATTCTTTTTTTGATAAAATGAAACCACCATTTTATTTAAAATTATAATCCATGCCTACTCTAATTGTAGATAATTGCTAGATGTGTTCAATAGAATTTTTGGACATGATAAGAAAACAAACCTAGTTTGACATATGCAAGTTAACATATAAATATCATATTCTTTATGCTATCTCGATTACAATGTTTAGTATGTTAACATAGCTAGCACGGGGTAATGAACTACCCCATACGTACACATGGAAAATATTGCACGATACCATATTTATAATTTTTTCATAAAGAAATGTATTTCATTAAAATACCCTCAAATTCAAAAAAAATACAGTTTTATCGATATTTTCATCCTTTGCAAATACGTCTCTACAACTCTCGATAGAGCACTCGTTTGTGGATAGTGCAGATTATCGCACATCCTTAAGATAGTAGAGTGAGATGCAGAACTCCTCACAGAGAATTTGGTCTCGAAAGAAATAAAATACAGTTTTAAAAAAATACAATATTTTAAAACAATTTAAAAATAACTTAAATATTATATATTTGTGACTGAAAAGAAAACGTTTTTTTAAATATAACTTCAATAAAATACTCTAAATTAAAATATTAAGTTTTTTAAGAAAATACCCTCAAGTTTTCAAAAGATAGATTTTTCAAAAAATATCATAAACTTTTAAAAGATAGGTTTTTATCACTAAAATACCTCTAAAGCTAAAATACTTTTTATAAAAACTCTTGATGTTCTAAATTAACATGTTTTTATCAAAATCGCCCTCGAGGTTTTTTTTAAAAAAATAATAAAACATTTTACATAAAACTCCTCAAGAAATGCAAACATGCACATATATATAATAAACCACTTGAATAAATATTTATGGATTTTAGATTAATAATGGGTTAAGCAGTATCGATTCTACTGAGCCTCGGGAAGCCAGAGAAAGTGGGTGCTGGACTATCTAGTCTAGATAACAATGCAAATTAAAGGAATTATTGTAGGTAATCGTCTTTTAAAAAGTCACAAATCCTGCCACCCCCGATTGTTCCTAAACTTAAGACTTTCAAAAAATAAATATTTTTAAGATATGATTAGAACTTGAACTCGAATCTGAACTTGACTTGAACTCAAACTCCAATCTAACTTGAACTCAAACTCAATTTGAACTTGAACTTGAATTCTTAAACTTGACCTGAATACTTGAACCCAATATATACACGAACCCAAAAAGTATACCTGAAACCAACTTGATTCAAACCATGAATATAAATGACATGGCTTACACTTGACATGACTACATGACCACATGAACTCAATCTAGATATTGTATCATGTTTTGTATTCATGGATTCGATTAAGACATGTAACTTTAATCATAGTCTAATATACGCAGGGTGTTGAGGTAATTCAAGAGTGAATCCAACGGAATCTCAAGAGTCCTCCTAGTTCATGAATCCTTATCTACTAACACATGTGATATTTCATAAGGGCCAGTGTATCCAAGCCACTGGGCCCTACCCTTGTATTTAGAATACTTCAACACTTGGTTGAAGTCCCGTTATTAACACTTGATTCGGGTCCATGATTCCTTACTCCTGGGGCCCTACCCTTAAGTTCGAGAATACTCTTGAGATTGGTTGGCATTCATATTTGGACTGACGTTAGTTAGAATACCTTATAGAGACCTATTAAGACACATACCCATGCTCTCATACACACACACTTAAGACCTATTATATTATACATGACATTTTTACATTATTTTTGCACCTGTTAAACATTATATTTCTTTGGTGCCTTATCGAGCGCAAGTTCGCTGACGGGTATTCCACCCACTTTTGTTTATTTAGAATGTTCGTCAGATAATCTAGAGACTGAGGAAGCGGATCCGAATGCTGAGGACTACGACCAAATCACAGCCCAAGCCGAACTTTAAATTCCCTACTCGGTTTTTCATTACCTGTATGCCACTTGTTCAGGCATTTCATGTTATTTGTATTTTCTTTTCAGAACATCTATCCATATAAATAAAGTTTGTTGAATGAATGTAAATAATGTAGGTTATTGAAAATTTCATGTTTTTATTATTCTTGCTATGTGTATAATTTCTTATTTACACTTAGCATATTTAGTTTAAGAAATGACATTCTTAACATAAATATGTTGCGAGCTTGTCACGTAACCGTTACTGTCCATTAGGAAGCAGGGCGTGACAGATTTTATTGGTGACCCAGCAGGTCAGTTCTGCATGAAGTCTTAAACAATATACCCCAAGAATTATGAATTCAATAACTTTTACATTACTTTCAATTCAAATTTCCTTAAATCTATCCTAATCTTTCTTTTTATCAAGGTGCTGGATTCGCCTAACAACAACACCAGCACCAACGTCAATGGCGGTACCCCACCACCTACTGTCCGAGTTCTACTACCACCTGCTGCAGCTCCGCTCAATGAACATATAATTCTCTTAGAGGAGATCAAGAATATTTTGGGAGGTAGCAGGAGCAAACTGCACTTCTTCGCCAAGGACTGACTCGCTCTGAAGCGGAAGCACCCCTTGTGTAGCAGTTTCGGGCGTTGCATCTGAAGAATTTTTCTGGGAAAGAGAGCCCGTTAGAAGCAGAAGAATGGGCCCAGAGAATTGAGGATGACTTGGCAGTAGCCCAAGTGCCAGATGTGGCTTGGGTTCGTGTTGCAAGGCTCCAGCTCACTGACGACACCAAGGCTTGGTGGAAGCTGAAGAGAGCCGTCTTGAATAGCCACTCGAGTGGAAGACATTCCGAGATCTTTTCGATACCAAGTATTTCTTTGAGACAGCCCAGTTCGATATGGAACAACACTTCATCCATCTGCAAAAAGGCTCCATGTGGGTTAAATTGGTAGATGAATACGATGCTGAATTTACCATGCTCGGCAGGTAATTTATCGACTTGAAATTGTTGCTTCTAAATCACTTAAACGTTTCTAACACCAACTATCATATCTGGTTCGCTATCCACCTAATTCCTACCATCGAAATACGGGCCAGACACTTTGAGCAAGGACGAGACCCAGGCTGCTCTAGTAACGGGGGACTATCCGACGCATGAACTTGCTTTGAAGGCAGCTCGACGCTACGAAGCTGTTGTGAAAAAGAAGGGCAGACCATAGTCGGCCGGTATGAAATGCCCTGCTAACCAGATTACCGGAGGAGCCTCCTCGCGGCCAGCTTTCACAGGACCACCAAGGAGGCCAGGAAGGACTTTTGCAAATCGTAAGCCAAATTTCTGTAGCTACTGCAAGAAGATGGGGCATTTAGTTAAGGATTGCCGTCGATCCAATGGTTTGTGCTTGCTCTGTGGATCGCCTACACACTCCATTGGAACATGCTCTCAGAATCGAGCCGGCTCAGCCTCTGCAACTAGACCATCTATTCAAGCTCCTTTTACCCGCCTACCGTTACCTGCACCAACTGCTCGAGGACCACCTGTACCACCTCAGCGATGAGTGTATAACCAGGAACAAAAGAAAGTCTCATGACACCAGGCTTTCACAATATCGATCGAAGAGGCCGAAGCTACGGGTCAACTTATCACCGGTACATCTCTTCCTTCCTTTTAAGCTATTTCAAATTCTAGTATTCTTGTAGTCTTATCTATACCAGAACCTATCCCACACGAATTAAGTACAATACTTGTAGCCACCTTACCTGCACTTTCACTCTTCGATACTAGGGTTTCGTATTGTTTCATGTAACAACTATTCGTAAGAAATCACGCGATCCCAGTTAAGCCTCTTGTCTCGACCTGGAACATTAGTTCAGGGAACGGCGTGTTGAAAACAACCATAGAGTATGAGCAATGCCCAGTTGTAGTCTACGGACGTGAATTCTACGCAGATTTCAAAGTCCTGGACATACCGAGTTTCGACGTAGTGTTGGGAATGGATTGGCTGGAAGTATTTTATGCTACTATTGACTGCCGTCAAAGGAGGGTAGTTTTTGATATACCATATCACCCAGTCTTCTACTTCAAGATCAGAGACCGAATTTTGGAGCTAAGTATCCACAAAGCCAAGCCGAAGAAAACAAAAATTTCGACGTTACAAGCTGATGGAGAAAAGCCAAAGGTTGCTTAAGAGTTCGAGGATGTCTTCCATGAAGATGTAACAGGTTTGCCTCCCGATCAAGCTCTTGAATTTAGTATTGATTTACTAACTGGTGCAAAGATAATATCTAAAGCTCCATACCGACTAAGTCCGGAGGGGTTAAAAGAGATTCGAACGCAGTTAGACGAAATCCTAAAGAATGGTTGGATCAGACCCAGTACATCATCTTGGGGATACCCGGTGCTCTCAGTGAAGAAGAAAGAAGGCACCTATCGCATGTGCATCGACGACCAGGAGTTGAACAAGTTACTATCAAGAAAAAGTACCCACTACCTCGTATCGATGGTCTTTTCGATCAACTGAGCTGGTCTTGCATTTTCTCCAAGTTAGATTTTCATTCAAGATATCATCAGGTGAAGGTCAAGGAGTCCGATATTCAGAAGACGGCATTCTGGACCCGTTATGGACATTATAAAAATCTCGTGATGCCATTCGGGGTGACTAAAGCCTGGATGTCTTCATGAACCTGATGAATTTGATCTTCCGCGAGTATTTAGACAAGTTTGTTATTATTTTCATCGACGATATCTTTGTCTTTTCGAAGACTCGGGAAGAGCACGCTGAACATTTGCGAACAGTTCTAGAAATGCAACGACAGCATCAACTCTACGCCAAGTATAGCAAGTGTGAGTTTTGGCTATACAAGGTTAGTTTTCTTGGACATATCGTGTCAAGTGAAGGTATATCTGTAGACTCAGCTAAGGTGTCAGCTGTCAACGAATGGCCGATGCCAAAATCATTCAAGGACATAAGGAGTTTCTCAGGACTAGCTGGTTATTACCGACGTTTCATTGATGGATTCTCGAAGATTGCAGCACCTTTGACCAAGCTTACTCAGAAGGATGAAGCTTTTGTGTGGTCAGAGGCGTGCAAAAGGGCTTTTGTGGAACTGAAGTCAAGGTTGACCTCTGCACGTATCCTTACTATACAGGACAGATCTGCTGGCTTTGAAGTTTATTGTGATGCTTCCAGGAAAGGCTTAGGATGCGTTCTACATCAGCACGGCTAGGTTGTAGCTTTCGCGTGGACGTACGAGCGCAACTATCCCATCAATGATCTGGAATTGGCGGTCGTTATCTTTGCACTCAAGATTTGGCGACATTACCTATTAGGAGAACGTGTGAATATATATACAGACCACAAGAGTCTGAAATATGTATTTACCCAGAAGGAACTGAATATGCGGCAAAGAAGATAGCTAGAACTCATGATCGACTTTGATATCAATCTTCGGTACCATCTGGAGAAGGTGAACATGATCCCTGATACTCTTAGTCACCAGACGTTACTAATGAATTTCACCGCTCAGTGGAGGTTACAACAGGAGCTTCATGGACTACAGAATGAAGTAGTAGTGGAGTTACATCATCCTTGATGAATCTGTAGATTCAGTCCACCCTTGTTGATCAAATCAAAGCAGCCCAAGCAGGCGATGCCAAGTTACAGAAGATCTGAGAACAAGTAGGGAGTGGACTTCGAACCGACTTCATAATTCATGAGGATGGATCCTTGCAGTATGGGAGCCGATTATGCGTGCCAGCCGGCACTGTTCGAGAAGAACTAATGAAGGAGGCTCACCGCTCTCCTCATTTTGCACACCCCGGCGACACAAAGATGTACAAGGATCTAAAACAACATTACTGGCCGCATGTAATGAAGAGGAAAGTTCCTCGAAGCGTAGGAAAGTGCTTAGTCTGTCAGCAAGTAAAGGCTAAGCCCCACAGAACTACTGGTCTACTATAGTGGTTACCTATCCTAAAATGGAAATGGCAGCACATTACCATGAATTTCGTGACTGCTCTTTCTCGCAGCACGAAAGGTAATGACACAATTTGGTTTATTGTGGATCGACTCGCCAAGTCGGCTCACTTTATTCCATTCCAAGTTGGCCAGTCAACAGAAGTTTTGGCAAGGAAGTACATGGAGGAGATCGTAAAACTTCATGGAATGCCATTTGCATCATCTCCGACCGGGACACCGGATTTCGATCCCAGTTTTAGCAGAGTCTTCAAGCCAGCCTGGGCATGAATTTGAGTTTTAGCACTGTATACCATCCCCAAATGGACAGACAGTCCAAGCGAACAATTCAGATCGTAGAAGACATGCTCAGGGCCTATATGCTCGACTTCGGAGGATCATGGGAAGATCATCTACACCTCGTAGAGTTTGCATACAACAACAGCTACCAGGCCAGCATTGGGATGGCACTGTTTGCAGCACTCTATGATCGAAAATGTCGCTCACCTCTGAGTCAGGACGATATTAGAGATCGAGAACTCCTTGGGCCAGAGATGATTGTGGAAACAATTGATATAGTTCGCACGATCAGAAAAAAGATGCACATAACCCAGGACCGACAGAAGCATTGGGCAGATGCGAAGCGACGACATTGGAGTTCCAACCTGGAGATCATGTGTTCCTCAAGATCAATCCGAACATATGAGTAATTCGTTTTGGAAGACGGGGAAAACGTATCCCAAAATACATCAGGTCGTTCGACATCTTAGAACTGATAGGAGATGTGGCATACGATTGATCTGTTTAAAGAGTGTTGTAAATAAAGTAACTGCAATCAGGATGGTGTAGCTAGTAGCTAGTCGCGATGAGTACGAGTCGTCCACGGGGAAACGTGAACCTTTTTCTTGCTTTAGACGAGTTGATGGAAGAAGGGTGATTGGTTTTAGTTATGGATATACTACGGATATAGAATTTATGAAGAAGAGGCGTATAAGATTCATAGGACTTAGTAGTAATGGATGAATAATTAAAAATGACTCCTTTTATCTTTTAATAGTTTAAAACTAGATCGATAGTGATGAATGTAGATTATGGTTCTTTTGGAAGAAACTAGGGTTTCCCCACTCTTAACCCTTGTCCTTGCATTGATCTCTATTCATGTCTAGCCCTTAACCAAACAAGGGTTGAACAGATCTCGAATCGTAGTCGTGACTAGCAATAGATTAGTAGCGCACTCGATAAGGATGTTAACATTTATTTTGCTAAAATTTATAGACTTTAAAATGTATAAGAGAAGTTAAATGATCTTATCATCCATTAATCTACCCTAGCAAACTAGGAATTACTTGCCTATGGTTTGAGATTTAGAAGAAAAATTGAAGAATGAAAGCATGATTAAGATGCAGAAAGTAGTGCAGAAAGTAAGTGCGGAAAGTAATTGCAAAAAGAATAATAAAAAAACTATCTTTATTAATCAACTACTTCATACAACTCTCCGCAGAAAGTAGATTACAAAGAACCCTAGTTTTTGCTCTCGCTCTCTCTCTCTTGTTGGAGGTAGATGACTAGCTGATGATCACTTGGATGCGTGGATCGCTTTGGACCTCTTGATCGCTTCGGATTGATGATTTTAAATGTGAAGCTCTCAGTCCTATATACAGTCACAGAAATTAGAAACCCAAGATACCAGAAGTGAATATATGCAGATATAATCTAACCACCAAAATCTCAGATCCTACGGCCCTAGATCCGCCGTGGAACCGCTGCATAATGGCTTGTTTGGCCGCGGTTCCGCCGCGGTTTGGTGTCTTGGGATTTTAGGATTTTTTGTGGTATTTTGGCATCATTTTTGGAGATCCTCTAGATGTCTAGATTCTTAAAATAATGCTCTGAGTCTCTCCCGTTGTTGGATTTTACGATTTGCTTCAATATTCTGGCAGATTTGATTCTGACATCTCGGATCTCTTGGATTCCAGTCCTGATCTAATATATGCACAATATCTCAAACCAAAGTGTTAGTAGTATTTGGTATTTTTGAGATATTATCCTAACCATTTTATATGATATTATATGTTAAGAATATTGATTACAAATATTTGAAATGATATGCATATTTTAATTACTAATATTTTATATAAATATTATATGCATGTATTTTCCCTCATTATGTTAATTATAATATAGAAACATATGATAATAAACTTTTTACACATAAATCCTCATATGTTCTATAATTAAAATAAACACCTTTTAGAACTTAACAATAGTGGCGAAAATAATCATTCAAATGTGCAATATTTTAGACTAATCAAATACTCCCAAACTTAATTTTGATCGTCCCGAGCAAACTAATTATTATAGAGAAGAAGAAGAAGAAGAAGAAGAAGAAGAAAAACCTAGCACATTTTCGTAGGCAACACGATTGCACTGAGCACGAGCAACAAGCCTTTAAATCTCTAGGTGTCCCTAGTAGGAGGAGTGTTGTCTCCTGAGGGTTTTCAGCGGATTACACCTAAAAAATACCATAATAAAAGAAAGACGATGAAAGTTACATACAAAGATAAAGAACATATAAAAGAAAGAACTTGAAAATAAGAGTTTCAAACTACACTAGCATTTTAGTTGTCATGAGCCATATCTTAATAGCCATGAAAAGATGTCAGAAATCACATCATCTCTCAATAAAACTTTTCCTTTAGTCTTCATCCCTACCTTTCTTCCAAATATCGATCATATATCCCTACGTGTGTGTAAAAGACATCCCTACAGTTAGAGAATTCAATTAAAGCTATCATACTCTTGTCCATCTTCATTAGTACTTTTTAGTCAGTGAATGTTTTAGAGATGGAATTGCTCACACATTCTTCATGCGACTGTTAATACTTCTTGAGGTACTAATCAACCGATAACCAAATGTGCTCACTTTTTCAGGCGTAATTAGCAATATTCTCGTCTTGCAACACCTAAGGCTTAGCAGTGGATTCCAAACCAGTTGGTCTAAGGCACTGGGTGATAAGGCACCCACGCTAAATTTTTTTTATGCTGCCTTAAGTAATTACAAAACCAGTGTTCATTTTTCTTCACCAATTTTTTTTTATGTCATTTATATTTTTGAATATTTTTTTCTTCATACTAAGGATTTTAAACAAGAGCATTTCAAGGTATCCTATACTATCCCAAGTTTCAAGATGTATGCAAGTGCGTATGGTAGGGTATCAATGTTCAAATGTTTGGACTCAAGAATAGGGACTGTTTTTCAGACTCAATTCTGTCCTCAGATTAGTGATTCCCTTCATCTTACTAACCCTTGGGATAACAGCTCATGACTACCTAACAAGTTTCATTTTAATATATCTAATTTTCTTGCTTTTCTTAAATCTCCTCTTATATTTCATATGTATTCTTCACTTTCTAACTTTCTTTATCAAAAAAAATTTGTGCTTTTATTTAGTATAATACAAAAAATGATGTGTGAATAAGCACAAACATCCCCCAAACCTATTTGCAGCAGTGTCCTCACTAATGTCATCTGTTAAGCTTAAAACCTGTAGACTTGGAAGGAAAAGTTAATAACAGGGACACGAATTAATGACAGTGAAATCCTCCCCCAAACTTATTTTTGGCTCACAATTTTGTAAAAAATTTGTTTTTCTTTCAAGAGCCAAAATATTCCCCCCCCCCCTAAACTTGAGTAAAACAGTTTTTAAGCATTTAAAATTATAAAGAGGAGGTAAGATTATTGGTCTATGCAAAACTTTACAAAGACCAAAATTCAACACCAACCATTCGAATATTTTATCGATGAAGCAACATTGTTGGTAGAAGATCATAGATGTGAAGAAGTAGGGAGATAAGAAGCTTAATTGATTGGGTTTACGTCTCGGTCGGTAGAGACGAAACAGTGATGGTGCACTACTCGCATTCTCCTTCTTGATAAGAAGAAGGGGTGGCTTTTCAACTTCTTTGGGTGGGGGTTGATTCATCACAACTCCCATATCTTCTAGGAATGCCGGTTCTTCGGCAAAAATATCTTCAAAACTTTCATCAAGATTCTGAATGATAATCTCATCGGAAAAGAAGTTATGAAACTCGGATAGCTCGACTAAATCATTCGACAAGTCAAAGGGTTCGGACTTAGGTGTGGACTTATCGACAAAAGGGTCTTCATGTGTATAATTAGCCGTAGGATCAAACCATAATGCATTAGTGGCGTCGAGATCGGTATCGTGAAGCTCCTCAAATTCGCAACTGTCAAAAGCTATCTTTTCGACAGAACATACATGAGCATAGGGTTCTGATGGTTGACTTCCTAGCTTTTAGATGTTAAGCTCAATTGTCATCTTCCTAAAGGACAGGTTCATTGAACCATTACGACAATTGATTATCGCGTTTGAAGTTTCTAGGAAAGGTCGACCTAGAATCACCAGAATTTGGTTCCGTTGGTTCGCTACAGGCTATATATCTATAACTATAAAGTCCACAGGGAATATAAATTCCCCGACTTTGATTAACACGTTCTCTAGCTCACCCCGAGATTGGATGATAGATCGATCGGCCATCTGGAGAGTGCAATGGGTAGGTTTCAACTCTCCTATCCTTAATTGCTCATAAATAGAATACGGAAGCAAGTTAATACTAGCACCTAAATCGAGTAGAGCACGACTGATACTTTTACCCCCAATAGTTATATATATTGTAGGACAACCGGGGTTCTTACGTTTCGTGGGCACCAATTGGGTAAGAGAATTGCTCATATTACTCGCTAAGAAAACCTTTTTCGGTACTTGAGTTTTCCTCTTCCTAGTGCACAAGTCCTTTAAAATTTTCGCATAGGACGAAACTTGTTTGATAGCATCTAGGAGAAGAATATTTATGTTAACTTGCTTTAAAATGTCCACAATCTTCTCCATTTGGGGACTTGGTCTGTTGGCCCTTAACCTGTTTGGGAAAGGAGCTTTATCAAAATAAAGGTCGGGTCCAACTTAGGAGAAGGTTGTGGGGATGGAATGGATCCCAAAATTGGATTTGGGATGATTGTAGATGGTAATTCCTTCAAGAAAGTGGGATGAGGGTTCGAGCCTAGTGGAAAACGGAGAATAGGATCGGAAGAAGATATTGGATTAGACGAAATAGGAGTAGAAGTAGTAGCCGGGGTTTCATCAATATCATCGACTTCAACTTGTTCACCAATATTGTTATTCAACACTCTTCCCGACCTCAACGTAGTCACGACACTCACATTATGATTTTGAAGGATGATATCCGCGCTTTGTGAGTGGCCGGGATTTAGTAGAGATTGAGATGGAAGTCTCCCTTTCTCTCTCTCGCTCATCGCGGCATTTAACTATGCAAGTTGTGCTTCTATCGATTTTATGCTTTCACTGTGGGAAGCAGTGTGTTGCACTACCGTGTGGATAGAATACGTTAAATCAGCCGTTGTTTGCGTGGATTGTTTAATGAACGTTTCTAAATTACGTTCGAGCGCAGAGGTTTTATCGGTACCGGCCGTTGAAATATTATTACAAGGATCAAGGTTGTTAGCCGGGTTTTGAACAGATTGCGGTTGAAAGGGGTGTTGATTTTGTTGTGGTGGCTGTTGTTGCTGTGGGGGAGGCCTTTGATAGTTGCTTGGGAACTGGTTTTGATTTTGAGCTTGGTTTTGGTTCCAAGAAAAATTAGGATGATTCCTCCATCCCTGATTGTATGTGGATGAATAAGGATCGTTTCTAGATCGTTGCTGAAAAGCAGCATTAGTTTGTTCTTAACCTTAAAACGGAGAATTTAAAGGACATTCTTTCGTTAAATGTGATGGATCAGAACAGCAACCACATACGGTTTTGGGGAGTATAACTTGGTTTAGGGAGGCCAACGAGAATTTGTTTTCGATAGCGTCGAGTTTCTTTTGCATCGCGGCCATTTCGGCTTTTACTGCGATGGAAACATCGAGCTGATGAATACATGCCCTAGATGAAGATGAAGTTGGTCTAACGCTTTCCCACTGTAAGGTTTGTTCGGCGAGATCTTCCAGGAATTGCCAAGCTTTGCCATCGTCTTTAAACATGAAATGGTATTGACAAATGGTTTCAAGCATTTGTTTCATGGCAGGATCAACACCCTCATATATAACTCGGCAAAGTTGTCATCTATCAATTCCGTGATGAGGGCATTATAGAAGAAGATCCTTAAACCGTTCAAAGCATTTTCAGAATGGTTCGTTGGGAAGTTTGGTAAACTGGTTAATCTCGCTTCGAACACGGGCGGTTTTGTGATTGGGATAAAATTTCTTAAGGAATGTTATAACGAATTCATCCCATTTGGCGATAGAATGTGCGACAGTGCTATAAAGAAATTTTTCTGCTAGATCGCACAAAGTAAAAGGGAGAAGACGTAATCGTATAGCATCCCCTGAAAGTTGGGTTATGCCCATCATTGCACATACGTTTTTGAATTTGGTTATAAAAACGTATGCGTCTTCGGATTCAAGCCCGTAAAATTTAGGCAACAAGTTGATGAAGTGGGGTTTAATTTCGAAATTATCCTCATTAGCCGGTGGAAGAGACAGACAAGTAGGAAGGGGTCCATGTACAGGGTAGCATCTCTTTCTTAGAGAGAGATGCGCGGTGGATTCTGCGCACCTACGGGTGATGGCAGGGTGGTATCATGAAATCCTGATGGAGATCCGTCCATTTCGGGAGATGTGTTGGTTGGAGGGGAAATAGAAGATGAAGAAGTACCGACTTCGGAGTCGATAGCAAAGACGTGGAAAAGACGGGCACTAAAATGCCGTGTCCGGCCGATCATGCACTAAGCGGGTTTAACGCACGTGGCAGCGTGTATGAGAACGATTTTTAGAAAAGGTTTTTTTTGAAAAAGTGTAGGACGTGAGGCTTGACTCAGCAAATCACAAAAATGCACAATTAATCTCTAGAACTAGGGTCACATAAATCAAGTCACTAGACCGCTTCTAGACTTCTAAAGGACAAGTCGCAAGATCAATCCTCTACCACCTCTTTATCGCTCTTGTGGCCAGGTAAGTGCCATGTAAGTGAGAGGTATCCGCTATACGAATCATCGAAAATAACGGGCATAATTAAGTAACCACTTTTCTTAGTCACACTTGCCTAGACACCACAAGAGAAATGCGGATAAGCGATAGATTACCCACGACCCTCCTCTGTCCTAATTGAGCGCGACGGTCCTTAGAGGCTTGGTCTAGATATTTTTTAATTAATGTAGGGTGAAAGTATGCTCGTTTTGTGATTTGTGGGGCCTAGGAAGGGTGATGAAATCCCCACCTAATCTGGATTTGGGTTATTGCCCCTTAATGTCCGGTTAAGATATGCACAAACAAACCAATATCAAAACACGCAAAAAGATTTTTGGGCGGCGCTTTTTTTGCAAAGAATCCTGCAGTCAAAATCAGATTATTGGAGCTTTAGAGGAGAGAGAAAGATATGAAGAAATTTCCTGAGGATTTTGGGGGGCCAACACCACCAGAGAGCCGTGGTTCCGCCGCCAATAGCTTGCTTCCGCCATGGTTCCGCCGCAGCTTAGAGGGTTTGTTCACCAAAGTGCTCCCCTCTGTTCCTCTGGGTTACAATGAAAGTCTCTGAATGTCTATCCCTCTGCTCCAGTTACTCCAGATTTCCTTGCAAAACTCGCACAACAATCGTTAGATACACAAGATACGGTTTAGTTTATTTTATGATATGGATTTAAGAATTCAACCCGAATAGTAAGAAAAAAAATTACGACCGTCTCCCCGGCAACGGCGCCATTTGATGGATCTGTTTAAAGAGTGTTGTAAATAAAGTAACCGCAATCAGAACGGTATTGCTAGTAGCTAGCCGCGATGAGTACGGATCGTCCGCAAGAAAACGTGAACCTTTTTCTTACTTTAGACGAGTTGATGGAAGAAGAGTGATTGGTTGTAGTTACGGATATACTACGGATATAGAATTTATGAAGAAAAGGCTTGTAGGGTTCATAGGACTTAGTAGTAATGGATGAATAATTAAAAATGACTCCTTACATCTTTTAGTAGTTTAAAACTAGATCGATAGTGATGAATGTAGATTAGGTTCTTTTATAAGAAACTAGGGTTTCCCCACTCTTAACCCTTGTCCTTGCATTGATCAATATTCTTGTCTAGCCCTTAACAAAATAAGAGTTGAACAGATCTCGAATCATGGTCCTGACTAGCAATAGATTGGTAGCACGCCCGATAAGGATGTTAACATTTATTTTGCTAAACTTTATAGACTTTAAAATATATAAAAGAAGTTAAATGATCTTATCATCCATTGATCTACCCTAGCCTACGAACCCTAGCAAGCTAGGAATTACTCGCTCATGATTTGAGATTTAGAAGAAAGATTGAAGAATAAAAGCATGATTAAGATGCAGAAAGTAGTGCGGAAAGTAAGTGTGGAAAGTAATTGCAAAAAGAATAATAAAAACACTACATTTATTAATCAACTATTTCATACAACTCTCCGCAGAAAGTAGATTACAAAGAACCCTAGTTTTTGCTCTCGCTCTGTCTCTTGTTGGAGGTAGATGACTAGCTGATGATCACCTGAATGCGTGGATTGCTTTTGACCTCTTGATCACTTCGGATTGATGATTTTAGATGTGAAGCTCTCGGTCCTATATATACTCACATAAATTAGAAACCCGGGATGCCAGAAGTGAATATATGCAAATATAATCTAACCATCAAAATCTCAGATTCTATGGCCTTAGATTTGCCGTGGAACCGGCGCATCATGGCTTGTTTGGCCGCAGTTCCGCCACGGTTTAGTGGCTTGGGATTTTGGGATTTTTTGTGGTGTTTTGGCATCATTTCTGGAGATCCTCTAGATGTCTAGATTCTGAAAATAATGCTCTGAATCTCTCCCTTTGTTGGATCTTACGATTTGCTTCAATATTCTGGCAGATTTGATTCCGACATCTTGGATCTCTTGGATTCCAGTCCTGATCTAATATCTGCACAATATCTCAAATCAAAGTGTTAGTAGTATTTGATATTTTTGAGATATTATCCTAACTATTTTATATGATATTATATGTTAAGAATATTGATTAGAAATATTTGAAATGATATGCATATTTTAATTACTAATATTTTATATAAATATTATATGCATGTATTTTCCCACATTATGTTAATTATGATATAGAAATATATGATAATAAACTTTTTACACATAAACCCTCATATGTTCTATAATTACAATAAACACCTTTTAAAACTTAACAATAATGGGGAAAATAATCATTCAAATGTGCAATATTTTAGACTAATCAGCATATCGTCTAGCAATGCCACCATCATTGGAAAGAGTGCATAACGTATTCCATATATCTCAGCTATGTCGTTATGTGAGTGACCCCAGTCATATACTCGATCACTCAGAGATTACTATACAGACCGATCTGACTTGTGAGCAGCAGCCAATCAAGATTTTAGATCGGAAGGAGAAGACGTTACGGAACAAGGTGGTCAAACTAGTCCGGGTGATGTGGAGAAAGGATTCACCAGGAGAATCAACTTAGGACGAGAAGATAATATGTGTATATGTTACCCTCAATTGTTTAATGATTAGTCCTTTGTATAAATTTCGAGGACGAAAATTTTATAAGAAGGGTACAATATAACGACCTTGAAATCGTTGTACATTTGTATCAAGTTCAATGTAAAATTGAAGTTGTGTTTCAGTTCTGACTATGAGTTATAAGTATTTTTTTGTAAAATAAAAGCAAGAACAAGCTTGTAGCCCACTGGTTAAGACTCTCCACTGATGTTCCTTAACCCTTGTGTCTGAATCCATCAGCCCTGATTATTTTAATATTTTTCTTTTTGACGTTCTGGATGCCCAAGAGTTTGCACAGGTATTACACGGAGATACCAAACGTTGCAACAGAAACAAATTATATAAACCATATATTTAAAACCAAATTAAAACATGGAACGAACCCCGAGACTATTAGACAAACTCTGGCCGCCGAAAATTCGCCACCGACGGCCCGGTTTTATCTAAATGGGTCTGTGTTTCTCCCGCGTGATCTTTGGCCTCCCCTCAATCCTGTTTAATACACTAATACTCCTAATTCATTACCAAAACTTTCATACTCTTCATGCCACCCCTTTAAATCTTTTTTTAATTCTTTTAAATCCACAATTAATTTTTTTAATTAACCACACCCCTCTTCCCTTCACCTATAAATACCCAATCAGACCTAGCGTTCTTTCCCTAGGCATATCTCTTTCAAAACACTCTCTCAAATCCTAACTCTCAGGTTCTCTCCAAGAAGCTCAAGCTCTCCATCCTCCGTTGATCATCGGTCTCGGTTTTTCCAACCGAGATTTATCCATTTTCTCTACTATCTAATATAGATAGCGCAACTTGTAAATCCCCTAATTCAATCTCTCTTCTCATTTTCCCTCATCGCCCTATGAAAATATATTTAACTCATAAAAGAAAAATGTATTCTTTCTTTGATAAAATGAAACCACCATTTTATATAAAATTATAATCCATGCCTACTCTAATTGTAGATAATTGCTAGATGTGTTTAATAGAATTTTTAGATATGATAAGAAAACAAACATAGTTTGACATTTGCAAGTTAACATATAAATACCATATTCTTTATGCTACCTTGATTACTGTAAGTCCATGCTACCTCTCCCGGTACTTTCGGGAATGCGGAATTTGGTAAAAAACGATTTTTACGGAGGTGGTAACATGGACCTAAAACCCGGATCTTGGTTAAACATCTATCTAACAACCTAACTATGAGTTTCTAGCTACTCGGTTAGGGGGTTATACCTTGCTTGTCTTGAACTCCTTCGTCTTCAAGCTCCGATGGTGGTCCGAATTGGCTTCTTCTCGTCGTCTCCGTACGCCGAAGATAGATCCACCTGAAAGCTCCAACCTTTAGCTCCTTCTTCGTTCTTTGAAGAAACTAGTTCACTTGGTTTGCTAAACCTAGTGAACTAGAATGAGTAGAGAAGAATTAGAATGGGATTTTATCTATGGTTCTTGATTCTCAACTCATGAGACAAGAGAACCATAGATTAAAGAGAGGGAAAAAGAGCAAGAGGGTGAGAGCAAAAGGAGAGCTCAAGAACAAGAGAGAGAATGAGCAAGAAAGAATGAGGCTCTCTTTTGTCTTTCACCCTCTCATAATCCAAAGTCATGATAACTCATCATACTAACAAAAGTCTTATGTGATGGTTGAAGCAACCATAACCATATCATTTCATGCACTCATTTTACACAAATGAGCAAGCAAGTAAAAGTCTTTGCCATGAAATGATGGCTATGGTTATCATGATGGTCAACTAGTCAAGCCTAGTCAACCGGTCAACAAAGTCAACAAGTCAACAAAAGTCAACAAGTCAACAAAGTCAACAAAAGTCAACAACCATGTCACCATAATACTTAATTAATATAATAGTTAATCACATATCATATTCTCATTAGGGTTGACTAAAAGGTCAATAGTCAACGGTCAACTGTCAACAACCCTAATGAGAATCCACTGCCTCTGTCTCCCTGTCAACTGTGCATACACACCCGCATCCGCGTTCCGAGGAACACGAATGCAAACTGGATAAATCCAATCCCATAAGGTACACTAGGATCTGGCTTAAACCAAAGCCCGCTGGTGTAAACTGTCCGGACACTGTACGCGCACAAGTGCACGGATGTGACCGAACCCTGTCGCAAAACCATGCGACCTGTCGCAATACCATGCGACCTCTACTCTTTTGCCTAAAGGCGAAAAGCTTTCTGTGTGGGACTCTAAAGACTCGACACTACGCTGGCAGTGGGTTTAACCACAGACCGCAAGCGGCACTAGCTGTGCGTAACGGTCCCCAGGTAGTGCCGACAAGAAGACCGACGAGGCAAAACCCATCTGAACTCCTACTGAGCCTGAGAGTGACATTCTCCGTACAGTCCGGTCTGTTCGTCTGATACATCGCATGGCGGGCCTAGGGGGCGGTAAACGTCAGTCCCCCAATAGCGGTACAAGTCGTGCCGGAGCGAAGCCCAAAACACCCTGAGATAACACTGGAAACCTACCAGTATATCTCGTTTGCCCTGGCCAGGGACTACTCGTGTAATGGCTCTCCTAGACATAGCGCGATGTCAACCCCCAATACCGGGAGAGACGAATCCTGTCTAACCGTCACTGCCTCCAAGTGCTTCGGAACTGCACCCAACCACTACCTGTTTGCACGACTCCTTTGAGCCGTGGTAGGGTAGTGATCAAAGTACAGTGGGAACACACTCGAGGCGAAGTGACAGTGTCAAGTCAGCGGACTAAGCTGTACTCATGTCACCTGGGAACTGATAACTGACGATAGGTATAATACCAACTAGTCAGTTCCCGACGAGTCCTGTCCAGTGTACCCGTAACCTAACGAGCACCCGCATACTATCTCAAGTACGACGTACTGACGGCTGTGGGACAGACCGTCTCCCACACTGGGATGAGAAGCGCATGCGCTGGTCTACTCCGGAGTATCGATGCCCTGTCTCGATAGTCCTGCGACCAGGGACCTGCATAAGGATGTGCTTATAGATTACCCAGCCCCACTAGTGTGACGGCCATCACATCGCTGGTAATCAAGCAAAGATCCTAAGGGCTCTACTAATGTGTATAGGCGATATACAAAAATAAACACATGTACACATTGAAGTAGAAACAAACCAAGTAGCATACTACTATTTTGAGCAAGATTGTATATACAAGGTGAATATCCCAAGCATCCATTAAGTAATATACAAACCAGTATGATACAGTAATGGCCTCTAGGGCATATACACTAACAATCTCCCACTTGCACTAAGGCCATGTACTGGCGTATCGAAGACCTATCATCTCGATCAGCCGCTCGAACTGAGTCTGGGGCAGGGCCTTGGTGAATGGATCTGCAGTGTTATCTTCTGAAGCGACTCTCCGAACCTCGATCTCCTGGCGATCCACGATCTCCCTGATCAGGTGATACCGCCTCAAGATGTGCCTGGATCTCTGATGGGACCTGGGTTCCTTTGCTAAAGCTATAGCCCCGTTGTTGTCGCAATACAGAGGTATTGGATCAACAATGGACGGAACCACCTGAAGTTCTTTCAAGAACTTCCTCATCCAGACAGCTTCTTTTGCGGCATCAGATGCAGCGATGTATTCCGCTTCCATCGTCGAGTCTGCAAAGGTTTCCTGTTTGGAATTCTTCCAACACACCGCCCCTCCATTGAGGGTAAAGACAAAACCCGACATGGACTTGGAATCATCCTTGTCACTCTGGAAGCTGGAGTCAGCAAAGGCCTCGATCTGGAGGTCTTTTCCGCCATACACCAAGAACATCTCCTTAGTCCTTCTCAGGTACTTGAGAATGTTCTTTACCGATATCCAGTGTTTCTCCCCAGGGTTTGACTGATACCGGCTTACCACACTCAGTGCATAAGCTACATCCGGTCTGGTACACAACATCGCATACATTATAGAGCCTACCGCAGAAGCGTAGGGTATAATAGACATGCGATCCCTCTCCAAATCAGTCTTGGGAGACATCTCTTTAGAGAGGGTGATCCCGTGACAAGCCGGCAGGTTACCGCGCTTGGAATCTTCCATACTGAATCTTTTCAGCACGGTGTCGATGTACCTGGACTGAGAAAGTCCTAATATCCTCTTGGATCTGTCACGGTAGATCCGGATACCCAGAATGTATGAGGCATCACCCAGGTCTTTCATGGAGAACCTGTGTGACAAGAACCCTTTGACAGATTGTAGCATAGGAATGTCATTTCCTATTAAGAGAATGTCATCCACGTATAAAACGAGGAATACTACAGTTCTCGCTACAAATCTACTATAGATGCATGGTTCATCTGGATTTTTGATAAAGCCAAATTCTTTGACCGTTTCATCAAAGCAGATGTTCCAACTCCGCGACGTCTGCTTTAGTCCATAGATGGACTTAAGCAACTTGCACACCTTTCCGCTGCTCCCACTCTGAATGAAGCCCTCTGGCTGGTCCATATAGACACACTCCTCTAAATTTCCATTTAGAAAAGCTGTCTTTACGTCCATTTGCCAGATCTCATAATCGTGGAAGGCAGCAATGGCAAGAAGGATCCGAATGGATTTCAGCATGGCTACTGGAGAAAAGGTTTCGTCATAGTCCAAGCCAGGTCTTTGACGGAAATCTTTTGCTACCAGCCTAGCTTTATAGGTCTCAACCTGTCCATCTACATCAATCTTCCTTTTGAAGATCCATTTGCATCCTACGGGTTTTACCCCGTCTGGAGAAATGTCCAACGTCCATACCTTGTTGGTGTACATGGACTCCATTTCGGTCCGCATTGCATCCAGCCATTTCACTGAGTCAACGCTCTGAACGGCCTGCTGGAAGCTAGTAGGCTCATCATAATCTATGATGCAATCCTCTCTATCCCCGTCTATGAGAAAACCGCAGTATCTCTCGGGCGGATGAGACTGCGTACTACTCCTGCGGAGCGGCGTAGGAATGTCCTGTTCTTCCGAACCCTCTGGTTCCACTAAACTTTCAGTAATAGTCCGTGGTTCTGGAATTTCTTCCAGTTCTACTGCGCTCCCACTTATTTCCTTTTCTATGAACTGGTGTTCTAGAAAGTGGGCATGACGAGAAACAAGAACTTTTTGTTCCTCTTCACAGTAGAAGAAATATCCCTTGGAATTCTTTGGATATCCCACAAACTTGCACAGTACTGAGCTTGCCTCGAGCTTGTCCGCATGCTGCTTTTTGACAAAAGCTGGACTTCCCCATGTCTTAATGTGATTAAGATGGGGTCTCTTCCCACACCACATCTCAAATGGCGTAGTAGGCACAGTCTTAGTGGGAACTCGGTTCAAAAGGTATGCGGCTGATTCTAGCGCATATCCCCAGAATGATCGCGGCAACTCAGCGTTACTCATCATGGACCGTACCATATCCAATAGGGTGCGGTTCCGTCTCTCCGATACACCGTTATGTTGCGGGGTGTATGGAGGAGTAAGCTGAGAGAGAATTTCGTTCTCTTTTAAATAGTCCAGGAACTCGGCACTTAAGTATTCTCCACCTCGATCCGATCTTAGAATCTTAATACTTTTGCCGGTCTGTTTCTCTACTTCATTCTTATACTCCTGGAATTTTCCAAAGGCCTCGGACTTATGTTTCATCAAGAAGACATAACCGTACCTTGAGAAGTCATCCGTAAAAGTAATGAAGTAAGAATGTCCGCTTCGGGCATGTGTAGACATTGGACCGCACACGTCACTGTGTACGAGTCCCAAGAGCTCGCTCGCTCTTACTCCATGTCCAGTAAACGGAGTCTTTGTCATCTTTCCTTTGAGACAGGATTGACAAGTGGCATACGACTGATATTCGAACGCATTCAAATACCCTTCTGTATGTAACTTCGTCAACCTTCTCTCATTGATGTGACCCAATCTACAATGCCATAAGAAAGTCTGATTTATTTCTGGAGACTTTCTTTTGTGTGTATTCTGGACATTAAAAATCTGTGGTTGGTTTAACACGTATATACCATTACTCAATGTACCTGACCCAATCAAAACTTGATTAAGGTGAATGTTTACAACATTACTTACAAACGCAAATTCATAACCTTCTTTAGAAACTAAAGATACAGAAATGATATTACAAGTTGCGTTGGGTACAAAAAAGCAATTATGCAAAACCAAAACATGTTCATCTGACATTCCCAGGTGATAGTCCCCCACGGCTTTAGCATCCATGCTAGCTCCGTTCGCAACTCTGAGGGTCATGTCACCTGCCTTCAAAACCCTACGGTTTCTCAACGCCTGCAAAGAATTACAGATATGAGATCCTGATCCGGTATCCAATACCCAGGAAGTAGAGTTTATTGAAAGACAGTTTTCAATAACATACACACCTGAAGCTGAAGCTGCAACCTGCTTCAATTCCTGTGTTCTGGCCTTCCAGGCCCTGCAATCATTCTTCCAGTGTCCTTTCTTATGACAATAGAAGCATTCTTCCTTATCCACAAGCTTCCCCGCTATCTTTGTTGCTTTACCTTTTCCCTTCGTATCCACTTTACTAACACCGCCCCTTGGTTTGGCGGGGGCCTTCTTCTTCTTTCCCTTGGCTTTCGCCTTGGACCTAGAAGAAGATGATCCTCCTACAAACAAAGTGGATGTATCCCTACCTTTCTGTAGGGTGCCCTCTGCGCTCCTCAGCATGTTGAGGAGCTCTGAAAGTTCAACCTCTTTTTCTTGTAAGTTGAAGTTCAGTATAAACTGGGCGTAAGTGGAAGGAAGGGACTGGAGAACTATATCCGTATATAGCTCACTCTCCAATGTGATCCCTAGGTCCGCGAGCTCCTCAATGTATCCGATCATCTTTAGCACGTGCTCGGCTACTGATGATCCGACGGCCATTCTTGTCGAAAATAACTTTTTCGACGCTTCGTATCTTGCGATACGAGATTGCTCTCCATACAGTTCTTTTGTATGAAGCAATATGAATTCCATGTCCATATTCTCGTGCCTCCTCTGATGTTCGTTGTCCATCGAGGCAAGCAGGAGGCATTTGGCCTTCGCGCTATCAATCTCCCAAGTCTTGCGGATTTCCTTATCCGCGACGCTGGAAGTTGGACCAGGGACAGGGGGAGCTTTGGTGGTAAGAAGATACCCCAGCTTGTCGTAAGTGATTGCAATCTTGACATTCCTGAGCCAATCTTTGTAGTTTGGCCCTGTCAGTTTGTTTTTATCTAGGAGTAACTTAAGTCCAGTCATGTCGATTGGTCGCTGCAATTAGGAGAGAGAAGAAGAAACACTCAGCATGATGCTCTTGCAAGTTTAGAGTGGTTTTTAGTTTGTCTAAACAGGATGGCTCCCACTATTTCTTGAATCCCTCCTCAAACCATAAAGGAAGAATTAGTCAGGATCAATCCCACCGTACAATACTTGCTTAACCGTTCAGCCAGGCCGGTGTCGGTACTTCGAGGGAGGTTTTCCAACGCTTTCACGAAGTTCCTTAATTAAAGAACCTCTTTTCCCTGGGGGCGTAGCCCCGCTAACACCTTTCTAGGCACCTACTAGGTTTATAGCATTGATCGTTAAGTGAGAAATTTCCTGAGGAGTAGCATATACTCACAGTAGGATCGGGATCCAAATATCATTGCGTGACGAAACTGAAGGAATCCTACCAGAATCATCACACTCCAAATGGTATGCAAATCTAGCAAGTTTCAGTACTTATGAAACTCCCGATGTGGATTTTTGCCCCATGCTCTTATGACCTTGACTTTGGCCAAAATATCATAAGTCACATGTCAAGTTCTACCCGTCATTATCCAGGTTAATTTGGATCCATCCGTACCTACCCTTGACTTTGGCCAAAATGGCAGTACGACTGTCCCAAACCAACGCATCTATCTATGCTACACATGAACACCCAATAGCTACCAATCACTGTGCCTTGACTTTGGCCAACATACACAGCTTGAATACTATTGACTATTCATGTGAAACGACGGAGGGCTACGGATGGTTTTGGCAAAACCGTGAACGTAGTGAACTTGATATAGTCGATGGAACGAGATAGATTTTAAAAGGAGTGGCTCAAGCTCCGTATTTAAAAGTTGTTTTTGAAAAGAACCGAGTGGTTTTTCGAAAGTGTTCCAACGACTTTAACTTGGTTTATTATCTTGCATTAGTTCTTTTAATGCGTGATATTCTTGCATTAGTTCTTTTAATGCGTCCCATCATTTAATCCTACCATTGCAGAAAACAACCAAAATATAACGTACGCTTATGCCATTCGCATTCGCCACGGGGCCCCGTCATTACCCGTTAGGTTACTTAACTAACGACAGAGCGGGGGCTGGGCTAGCGCGTCTGTAAAACATAAGCAACGCCTAAATAATATCATATATAGATATACTGCAATGATAAACATTTCAGATCACAGATGAATACATTGGATATACTAGGAATCTGTAATTCGTACGAACCTGTAACGAAAGACAAATTACACGGTCGCGGTGAATAGCCAAATACCCCACCCAAGACCCCTACGGGTGCGGCAAACTACCCGCCAAGTACCCGAAGCGTAGTAACCTCCCTCATCTCCATGAGTAGGCCACTCGACACTTCGGCATACCCGGTAGTTTGTGCACCCCCTCCATGGGTCTATCCTAGGAGCAAAAACAGTAAAAAGAAATTATACAATGACGGCTACAACCCCGACCCGGTTGTGCGGCCATACAAATAATTATTACATCAATTTACAAATTTACATGAATTGAAAGAAAAGAAAACTCTCGTCTCACAACCCCCGGCTATTCACCCGCGACAATCCAACATATTCATATACACATTCCAGCAACATTACAGATCACAGATTTGTATAACCCCCACTAATCGACATATAGCGATTAGTAGACGTTCAATACAAATATCACATAACAGAAAAACCCGTTAGCTAAAGTCTTTTAGAAGTTCGATCAAAAATACGGATTTTCGGGACCCCAAAATAAAATTTTCGTTCTGGAAAATCTGGGTTGAAAATATATATACTAAAAATCCCAAAATACCCCAATGAGTAAACTGCAAAAAAGAAAACCCTTGACCGAGTCAACTCGGCCGCGTTTCAGCGGCGGGAGCGTGCTCCCGCCGCGGAAACGCGGCGCTTTGATCGAGTCAGGGGCCCAAATTTTTGCAGTTTCTTTAAAAAAGCCTGAGTCGATTTTAGGTGTGTTCCAAAAAGTTTTTCCAGTACTTTTGAAATCGACAGAAAGTTGAAAATTCATGGGTTCGTTTTTGGGACTTTTTCTTTGATCGATCTTCTAGTTACTTGCTAACTTGTTAGATAGAGTTTAACTAGGCTCTGATACCACTGTAAGTCCATGCTACCTCTCCCGGTACTTTCGGGAATGCGGAATTTGGTAAAAAACGATTTTTACGGAGGTGGTAACATGGACCTAAAACCCGGATCTTGGTTAAACATCTATCTAACAACCTAACTATGAGTTTCTAGCTACTCGGTTAGGGGGTTATACCTTGCTTGTCTTGAACTCCTTCGTCTTCAAGCTCCGATGGTGGTCCGAATTGGCTTCTTCTCGTCGTCTCCGTACGCCGAAGATAGATCCACCTGAAAGCTCCAACCTTTAGCTCCTTCTTCGTTCTTTGAAGAAACTAGTTCACTTGGTTTGCTAAACCTAGTGAACTAGAATGAGTAGAGAAGAATTAGAATGGGATTTTATCTATGGTTCTTGATTCTCAACTCATGAGACAAGAGAACCATAGATTAAAGAGAGGGAAAAAGAGCAAGAGGGTGAGAGCAAAAGGAGAGCTCAAGAACAAGAGAGAGAATGAGCAAGAAAGAATGAGGCTCTCTTTTGTCTTTCACCCTCTCATAATCCAAAGTCATGATAACTCATCATACTAACAAAAGTCTTATGTGATGGTTGAAGCAACCATAACCATATCATTTCATGCACTCATTTTACACAAATGAGCAAGCAAGTAAAAGTCTTTGCCATGAAATGATGGCTATGGTTATCATGATGGTCAACTAGTCAAGCCTAGTCAACCGGTCAACAAAGTCAACAAGTCAACAAAAGTCAACAAGTCAACAAAGTCAACAAAAGTCAACAACCATGTCACCATAATACTTAATTAATATAATAGTTAATCACATATCATATTCTCATTAGGGTTGACTAAAAGGTCAATAGTCAACGGTCAACTGTCAACAACCCTAATGAGAATCCACTGCCTCTGTCTCCCTGTCAACTGTGCATACACACCCGCATCCGCGTTCCGAGGAACACGAATGCAAACTGGATAAATCCAATCCCATAAGGTACACTAGGATCTGGCTTAAACCAAAGCCCGCTGGTGTAAACTGTCCGGACACTGTACGCGCACAAGTGCACGGATGTGACCGAACCCTGTCGCAAAACCATGCGACCTGTCGCAATACCATGCGACCTCTACTCTTTTGCCTAAAGGCGAAAAGCTTTCTGTGTGGGACTCTAAAGACTCGACACTACGCTGGCAGTGGGTTTAACCACAGACCGCAAGCGGCACTAGCTGTGCGTAACGGTCCCCAGGTAGTGCCGACAAGAAGACCGACGAGGCAAAACCCATCTGAACTCCTACTGAGCCTGAGTGTGACATTCTCCGTACAGTCCGGTCTGTTCGTCTGATACATCGCATGGCGGGCCTAGGGGGCGGTAAACGTCAGTCCCCCAATAGCGGTACAAGTCGTGCCGGAGCGAAGCCCAAAACACCCTGAGATAACACTGGAAACCTACCAGTATATCTCGTTTGCCCTGGCCAGGGACTACTCGTGTAATGGCTCTCCTAGACACAGCGCGATGTCAACCCCCAATACCGGGAGAGACGAATCCTGTCTAACCGTTACTGCCTCCAAGTGCTTCGGGACTGCACCCAACCACTACCTGTTTGCACGACTCCTTTGAGCCGTGGTAGGGTAGTGATCAAAGTACAGTGGGAACACACTCGAGGCGAAGTGACAGTGTCAAGTCAGCGGACTAAGCTGTACTCATGTCACCTGGGAACTGATAACTGACGATAGGTATAATACCAACTAGTCAGTTCCCGACGAGTCCTGTCCAGTGTACCCGTAACCTAACGAGCACCCGCATACTATCTCAAGTACGACGTACTGACGGCTGTGGGACAGACCGTCTCCCACACTGGGATGAGAAGCGCATGCGCTGGTCTACTCCGGAGTATCGATGCCCTGTCTCGATAGTCCTGCGACCAGGGACCTGTATAAGGATGTGCTTATAGATTACCCAGCCCCACTAGTGTGACGGCCATCACATTGCTGGTAATCAAGCAAAGATCCTAAGGGCTCTACTAATGTGTATAGGCGATATACAAAAATAAACACATGTACACATTGAAGTAGAAACAAACCAAGTAGCATACTACTATTTTGAGCAAGATTGTATATACAAGGTGAATATCCCAAGCATCCATTAAGTAATATACAAACCAGTATGATACTGTAATGGCCTCTAGGGCATATACACTAACAATTACAGTGTTTAGTATGTTAATTTAGCTAGCATGGGGTAATGACCTATCCCACACGTACACATGGAAAACATAGCACGATACCATATTTATATTTTTTCACAAAGAAACGTACTTCATTAAGATGCCCTCAAATTAAAAAAAAACGGTTTTATCGATATTTTCATCCTTTGCAAATACGCCTCTACAACCTTCATTAGGTGACTCGTTTGTGAATAGTGTAGATTATCTCATATTCTTGGGATAGTAGAGTGAGATACAATACTCTTCACGAAAAATTCGGTCTCGAAAAGAATAAAATACAGTTTTAAAGAAACACGGTATTTTAAAACAAAGTTAAAACAATTTATAAATAACTTAAATATTATATACTTGTGGCTTAAAAGAAATTTTTTTTGTAAATATAATTTCAATAAAATACTTTAAATTAAAAGATTATGTTTTTTTAAGAAAATACTCTCAAGTTTCCAAAAGATAGATTTTTCATAAAAAAACCATAAATTTTTAAAATCCAGGTTTTATCACTAAAATGTCTCTAAAACTAAAATACATTTTATAAAAACTCTTGATGTTCTAAATTAACATTTTTTTATCTAAAACACCCTCGAGTTTTATTTCTTTTTTAAATAATAAAACATTTTACATAAAAACCCCTCGAGAAATGCAAACATACAGATACATATAATAAACCACTTGAATAAATATTTAAGGACTTTAGGTTAATAATGGGTTAAGCGGTATCATTTCTCTTGAGCCTCGGGGAGCCGGAGAAAGTGGATGCTGGCCTATCTAGTCTAGCTAACAATGCAAATTAAAGGAATTATCGTTGGCAATCGTTTTTAAAAAAGTCAAAAATATTTCTATCCATGTGTAAGCGTTGCCCGATTGTTCCCAAACTTAAGAATTTAAAAAGATAAATATTTTTAAGATATGATTAGAACTTGAACTCGAATCCAAATTTGACTTGAATTCTAATCTAACCTAAACTTGAACTCAAACTCAAACTCAAACTCAATTTGAACTTGAACTTGAATTCTTAAACTTGACCTCAATACTTGAACCCAATATATACACGAACCCAACAAGTATACCTAAAACCAACTTGACTTAACCATGAATACAAATGACATAGTTTACACTTGACATGATTACATGACTACGTGAACTCAATCTTGATATTGTATCACATTTTGTATTCATGAACTCGATCAAGACTTGTAACCTTAGTTATATTCTAATATACGCGGGGTGTTGGGGTAGTTCAATTGTGAATTCAACGGAATCTCAGGAGTCCCCACGGTTTATAAATCTATGTCTACTAACACATGCAATCTATCATGAGGGCCCGTGTTTCCAAGCCCTAAGGCCCTACCCTTAGGTTTGGAATGTTTCAACACTAAGTTGAAGTCCTGTTACTAACACTTGATTCGGGCTCGTGATTTCTTGCTCCTGAGGCCCTACGCTTGAGTTCGAGAATACTTTTAAAATTAGTTGACATTCACATTTGGACTGACGTTAGTTAGAATACCTTATAGAGACCTGTTAAAATACATACTCATGCTCACTCATACACACTTAACACCTTTTATATTATGCATGCCATTTTTACATTATTTTTGAACCTGTTAAATATTATATTTCTTTAGAGACTTACCGGACGCAAGTTTGCTGACAAGCAATTCACCTACCTTTGTTTCTTTGGTATGTTCATCAGATAATTTAGAGGCTGAGGAGACGGATCCGACTATTGAGGACTATGACCAAATCAAAGCCCAAGCCGACCATGAGATTCCCTGCTCAGTTTTTCATTATCTGTATGCCACTTTTTCATGCATTTCATGTTATTTGTATTTTCTTTTCAGAACATCTATCCATATAAATAAAGTATGTTGAATGAATGTAAATAAAGTTGTTTGTTGAAAATTTCATACTTTTATTATTCTTGCTATGTGTATAATTGCTTATTTACGCTCAGCATATTTATTTTAAGAAATGGCCTTCTTAACATAAATATGTTGCGGGCTTATCACGTGACCGTTACCGTCCATTGGAAAGCGGGGCGTAACACTAGTTCTCCTTTTAGGGTTTGAATGAGGATTCGACGGAACAGTGGGAGCCATCCTGATTAGATGAATTAATCAACCGATCTAATTAAGGTTAGAGTGCACGCTGAGTGTTTCTTTTCTCTCTCTGGTAACGACCCTTGACTCACCATAAACTAGACTCGTTAATCATGTTGGCCGACCTTTTTACAATCAATGTCTTTGGAATGTCTGGATTTCTCTAATTCACGACATAGTTGAATATGTCCTTACCTGTCCTACTTCCCCTTTTGCTAGCTTCAAAATCCCCTGATCCGGTACAGAGATCCATATTGATTGGAAGTCCATCGTATGGTTAGATACGAACTCGATGAAATTATTTCAATTCGAGAATGGCCAGTCGGTCTTGAGTAGATGAATTGTATATTTGTCTCTCCCTTCTACCCACTCTCAAGTTCGAGAGTTCCTTATTAGTAAAGAAGGTATAACAGTTACGCTTGTTGGATAGTTTTCATCTATTCCCGAAGCTGGTGCTAAAAGAATGGAAAGAAGAAAACCAACTAACCCAAGTTCGGTACATAAAAGGTAAGATGGAGAGACATCAATAGGGGTTGAAGTGAGAAAAAGGAAATTGCGACTACTGTCATGAGCCTGGGTAATGAAAGAGACAATATTATGAATACTTGATCACCACCACCACCCCGAAACATTTTAATGCTTCGGATGTCCCGTGTGTTTTGGAAAAGTGTTTCTCAATAAACTCTAACTTCTTGGTATATAGATACCGGATTACAATCTCATATCTGTAGGGTATTACAAATGCTGAGAAGGAGTGAAGAATTGAGAATGACTGATTTCATCCTCAATGTTGGTTTTCGGAGCAATTATTGCTATTGAGGAAAATCACCAGGTTTTGCCTAACGGCAAACATTTTGTTTCTTTTAACCAAAAAATAGTTTTTCAACTTTCAACACACAGAATTTGAGTTATTGAACTCATGGGATTTATACATATTGATGTATGTTGTTCAATATCCATACGGACAAGGGGTTGGTACCAGGTATTTCGTATTCAGAATATGATTCTCTCTCAGATTGCTCATCCGTGGGTGCGCTCCATGATAACTAATGTTGAATCGTTTTTTTAAATTAAGGGAATGCACCGGAAACATATGCATATCAATTGATATTGGTTCCACCTAAATAAGTGCCTCTATTTCCATATGTGATATAGAATGGTTCTCATCTTAAGGTTGTTAAGATATTGGGTTATCCGGTTTGTGCTTAAAAATATGATCCGGACAAACTCGAGGCACGTTTCAGTAATAGCAGTTTGTGGGTTATCCCAAGCTTTCACAAGGGATGTGTTCTACCATTTTCAAAATCAAAAGTTTTTTGTTCTTGACTCGCCACCTCCATGGTAAAGGAATTTCTTGCAAAAGAAATTAGTGGGAGTATGGTAGAACTGAAAGTGATTCCTGAACCGCATACGGTTTCTGAAAATTTAGTAGAACCTGAAAGTTCTTAACCCTGACAGACCGTAGCTACTCCGCAGATTTAGTAGGTGATCTCAGCTGTTTTCATGACTATGATATCTGGCAGCTGGATGACTATAACATATTTCTAAATTAGATTTATATGTGTACGTGTATATGACTCTGCCAGAGAGTTGTCGTATTTAGCAGGAGCAGTGGAAAGTATGCAAGTTGCTTAAGTTTATTTGTAGATTAAACCAAGCATAGTGGAGATGGATCATCTGTTTTCATATTGCAGTCAAAGTGTTTAACTTCATAAAAATAATGAAAGGTTACGCTAGTGCCCCGGCTAACTACCGTGGCCAAATGCGGAACAAATTTTTTTCTAACGACTAGAACATGGTGCTAAAATAACCTTTAACCCGGATCTTTCCATAAACCTATCTAGCAAAACTAAAAGATGAACTAACTACTATGAAAGAAGTCTCACCAAACGATCCAAGTCCTTCGGTCTTCTTTCCTCTTCGTTAGCTCCAAGTGGCCACCTTGAACATGCTTGATCTTCTTTGTTGGCTCCTTTGGTTCTCCGCGATCGATCTTGCTCTCCAGTCCTCCTTTGTCGTAGATGATCCACCCGAGGGATATGATCCATGGGTTTAGCTCCACACTATATGTCAAGTGGAGAAACTAGAGAACTTGGGTTGCCAAACCAAGTACTCTAGGATGTAGTGTGATGATCTAAGTGTTTTGCTATCTCTTTCTTACCTCTTCACTTGTTTCTCAACTCATGATAAGGGTAGTGAAGAGGAAGATGATGAAAGTGGAGGAAACTCAAGAAGAGGGAGAAGGTGAAGAAAATGGGAGCTCAAGAATTATGAAGCATTCATGAGAGAGAAACTCAACACAAAGGTTTTGCGTATGAATTCTCATGAATAAACAAGTGTAGCCATGCTTCAATAGTAACCACAAATGAATAAAGAATTCAT
Source organism: Agapanthus africanus (assembly GCA_030015575.1). Classification (NCBI taxonomy): domain Eukaryota; kingdom Viridiplantae; phylum Streptophyta; class Magnoliopsida; order Asparagales; family Amaryllidaceae; genus Agapanthus; species Agapanthus africanus. The sequence continues at coordinate 869,462,562 of JASDDO010000019.1, read as the reverse complement.
TTGTGAACTATTGAAGCCATGCCACTCACCATGCCTCCCTCTCCTTAATTTCCACCTCATTTCCATTTATCAATAAATGGAAAAGTCCATGATGAGGTGTCCACCTTCTAGAAGGTAATCTGTAATAAAATACGGATTACAGTCTGCTGTATATACATACCTGCATTCAGATAAAAACACGAATGCCCAAAGAGATAGAATAACACGAAGAAAGTAATACTAGAATATACATATCGAAATACATATACATAAACTATTAAATCAATACCTGATTTAATAATCCGGCTCAAACCCGAGCCGGCTAGTATTACCAACTGTCCGATCAAAAGTTCGAGTATAAAGTACATCAATCGATCGAGACCCTGCACGTATCCAATACGGCTACTACATCATTTCGCCTGAACCAGGGAAACCCTCTGTGTGGGACTCTAAAGACTCGACAGTACGCCGACAGTGAGTTACTGGATAAATCCATAACCACAAGCACGTCAGCGGCACTAGCTGTACGTAACGGCTACCCAGGTACCTATCGAAAAGGAAGGCCGACAAGCAAACTCATCCGGATCCCTACTGAGCCTATCTGTAACAATCTCCGTACAGTCCGGTCTCTGCGTCTGAGAGTATCGCATAGCGGGTCTAGGGGTGGTAAACGTCAGACCTTGATAACCTGGTAATTCATGCTGATGCGGCTCAGGACCAATCCGGGAAACTACTGATCAGCCTATCAGTAAATCCCAACTGCCTTGGCCAAGGTCTTATGGTCCTGCCCACTCAAACGCAGTGCGATATCGACTCCCAATACCAGGAGAGACGAATCCCCGACAAACACTCACTGCCTCCATGTGGCTCGGGTCTGTACCCAACCAAAACCTGTTAGCACGACTCAGTAGAGCCGTGGTAGGGTAGTGATCAAAGCACAGTGGGAACTCATACGAGACAAATGACGATCTCAGGTCTAAAGACTAACCTGTACTCATGTCACCTGAGAACTTCTATCTGACGATAGGTATAGTACTATCTAGAAGTCCTCGGCGAGTCCGTCCGGTGTACTCACCCCCAGTGAGCACCTGTATACGATCTTAGGTCTAAAGACCAATGGATGCGGGACCAAACCATCACCCCTCGTCGGGGTCTAGAAACGTATACACTAGTCTACTCCGGAATATCGATGCCCAGTCTCGATACTCCCACGACTAGGGACCATTTAAGGATGTGCGTACCGACTACCCAGCTCTCACAAGTATGATCTCCATCACAACGCAGGTAGTCTAGAAATGATCCTGCGTGCTTTATCAACATGTATAAAAGATATGTAATAGCAAGTAAAATGTGCACATGTTAAGATAAAGACAAAGCAATTAGCATACTATCATATCGAGCAAGACTGTCCTGTATATATGTGTGTGTGTGTGTGTGTGTGTGTCCAAGCATCCATATGTCTACATATACAATAATGGCATACTATCCAACAATCTCCCACTTGCACTAAGGCCATATATTGGCGTACCGAGTATCCAACGTCTGCTCTAGGGCCAGCTGTTGGCGTACCGCATCCCCAACATCTCAAAAAGTCTCTCGAACTGTGCTTGAGGAAGGGCCTTGTTGAATGGATCCGTAGTGTTGTCTTTTGTATCCACTCTCCGGACCTCGATCTCTTGGTGATCTACGATCTCCCTGATCAGGTGATACCGTCTTAAGATGTGCCTGGATTTCTGATGGGACTGTGGTTCCTTCGCTAAAGCTATAGCCCCATTGTTATCGCAATATAAAGGTATTGGGTCAACAATGGACGAAACTACCTGAAGTTCACTAATGAACTTCTTCATCCAGACCGCCTCTTTTGCGGCATCGTTCGCAGCAATGTATTCAGCCTCCATCGTCGAGTCTGCAACGGTGTCCTGTTTGGAACTCTTCCAACACACCGCCCCTCCGTTGAGGGTAAACATAAAACCCGAGACAGACTTACTGTCATCCTTGTCACTCTGGAAGCTTGAATCGGTAAAGGACTCGACCTTTAGGTCTCCATTACCGTAAACCAAGAACATCTCCTTAGTCCTTATCAGGTATTTGAGAATGTTCTTTACTGCTGTCCAGTGGTCCTCACCTGGTTTCGACTGATACCGGCTCACCATACTTAGTGCATAAGCTACATCTGGCCTTGTACATAGCATCACATACATTATAGAACCTACCGCCGAAGCGTAGGGTATAGTGTTCATGCGAAACCTCTCCTTGTCAGTCTTGGGAGATATCTCTTTGGAGAGGGTGATTCCGTGCAATGCGGGTATGTTACCGCGCTTGGAATCTTCCATACTAAATCTCTTTAGTACGGTCTCTATGTACCTGGACTGCGAGAGTCTGAGTAATTTCTTTGATCTATCTCTGTAGATCTTAATCCCCAGAATGTACGAGGCATCACCCAGGTCCTTTATGGAGAACCTTCGTGATAAGAATAGCTTGACTGATTATAGCATAGGAATGTCATTTCCTATCAAAAGAATGCCGTCCACGTACAAGACAAGGAACATGACAGTTCGTCCTACAATCTTCTTATAAATACAAGGCTCATCCTCGTTCTTGATGAAGTCAAATTCCTTGACTGTTTCATCAAAACAGATGTTCCAGCTCTGCGATGCCTGCTTTAATCCATAAATGGATTTAAACAAATTGCACACCTTCCCGCTGCTCCCACTGTCTACGAAACCTTCGAGCTGATCCATATAAACGCACTCTTCTAAACTTCCGTTTAGAAAAGCCGTTTTTACGTCCATCTACCAGATCTCATAGTCATGGAAGGCAGCAATGGAAAGTAGGATCTGAATGGATTTGAGCATAGCCACTGGAGAAAAGGTTTCGTCACAGTCCACACCTAGTCTTTGACGAAAACCTTTTGCAACGAGTCTAGCCTTATAGGTTTCCACCTGCCCATCTACACCAAATTTCCTCTTGTAGATCCATTTGCATCCAACGGGTTTTACCCCAGGTGGAGCAATATCCAAGGTCCACACTTTATTGGTGTACATGGACTCCATTTTGGATCGCATAGCATCCGCCACTTATCAGAGTCCCTACTGATAAGGGCCTGCCTGAAACTAGTAGGATCATCTTCTTCCAAGATGCAATCCTCTCGATCCCCGTCTATGAGAAAACCGTAGTATCTTTCGGGCGGATAAGAAATCCTACCAGATCTGCGGAGTGGCTAAGGTTCATCAAGTATTTCAGCATCTAGGGGTTCTATCAATTCCTCTGTTACAGTTTGTGGTTCCTGAACTTCTTCCAGTTCTACCGTACTCCCACAAATTTCTTTTGCAAGAAATTGTCACTCTAAAAAGGTGGCGTGACGAGCAACAAACACCTTCTGTTCCTCGATGTGGTAGAACAGATACCCCCGTGAATGCTTAGGGTATCCCACAAACTTACACAATACAGATCTTGCCTCGAGTTTATCTGGGTTCTGCTTTTTAACAAAAACAGGATACCCCCATATCTTAATATAATTAAGACATGGTCTCTTCCCACTCCATATTTCATATGGGGTGGTAGGCACTGATTTGGATGGTGCTCTATTCAATATGAATGCAGCTGATTCAAGAGCAAACCCTCAGAAAGAAAGAGGCAACTCGGTATTACACATCATGGAGCGAACCATGTCCAATAGGGTACGGTTCCTCCGCTCCGATACGCCGTTGTGATGTGGTGTATATGGAGGAGTAAGCTGAGGGAGAATACCATTCTCTTTTAGAAAGTCCCTAAATTCAGTGCTCAATCCTCTATCAGATCAGAGGATCTTGATACTTTTGCCAGTATGGTTCTCTACTTCGTTTCTGAATTCTTTGAATTTCTCAAAAGCTTCAGATTTGTGTTTCATCAGATACACATATCCGAACCTAGAGAGGTCATCGGCAAATGTAATGAAGTACGAGAACCCACCTCTTGCATGTATAGACATTGGACCACATACATCACTGTGTATGAGTCCCAAGAGCTCTCCTGCTCTTTCTCCGTGTCCGGTGAACGGAGATTTGGTCATCTTTCCTTTGAGACAAGACTGACAGGTTTCATAAGATGAAAATTCGAACGTATCCAAAAGTCCATCTTTGTGCAACTTGCTTAGTCTTTTCTCTCCGATATGACCAAGTCTACAATGCCACAAGTAGGATTCGTTCTTATCTGAACTCTTCCTCTTGCGTGTGTTTTGTACATTGAGAATTGTGTTCTGATTTAGAACATAGATACCATTACACAGTATACCTTATGCAACAATACCTTATCAAGGTAGATGTTCATGATATTTCTATCAAGAACAAAGTTATATCCATCTTTATCAAATAAAGAAACTGATATGATGTTGCAAACCATGGAAAATACATAGTAGCAGTTGTTCAAAATCATAGTATTGCCATTTGGCAACACTAGGTGATATTCACCGACGGCTGCAGCATTAACTTGTTCTCCGTTCCCTACTCAGAGGGACATATCACTAGGTCCAACCATCCTACTTTTTCTCAGTCCCTGCAATAAATTACAGATATAAGATCCTAATCCGGTATCTAGTACCCAGGTGATAGGACTGACCAAAAAGCAGTTCTCAACTACAAGAACACCTGAAGGAGATGCAATAGTATGCTTCTTCTTTGATGAGGTCATCAAGGAATTCATGCTTTCCTCTTTCCCTTGCTCATACTCATGACTGATGTCATAGTTTAGAGCCGAACCGACGTTCCCCAGCCCCAAATAAGAATTCGGATCGGTCAAGCGATACATTTTATTATCTTGATTAGGGCGTGAAATGGTTGCTACCTGGAGAGAGAGAAAAGAAACACTCAGCGTGCGCTCTTGCAAGATTAGATTGGTTATTAATTTATCTAACCAGGATGGCTCCCACTATTTCCTTGAATTCTCCTTCAAACCTTAAAAGAAGAATTAGTTGGGATTAATCGCACATCACAATACTGGCTTAACCCTTCGGCCAGGCTGGTGTCGGTACTTTGAGGGAGGTTTTCCAACGCTTTCGTGAAGTTCCTTAATTACATAACCTCTTTTCTCTGGAGGCTTAGCCCCGCTAACACCGTTCTAGACAACTACTTGGTTTTTAGCATTGATTGTTAAGTGAGAAAATCTCCCAAGAGTAATCTTACTCATCAGTGGGATCAGGATCCAACTATCATCGCATAATAATCTAGATGGAAGCCACTCTAGTCACCACACTCCAGAAGGTATGCAACGCTAGCAAGTTTCATGTATATTTGAAACTCCCGATGTGGTTTTTGCCCCTAACACTTATGACCTTGACGTAGGCCAACATATCATAAGTCGTTAGTCAAGTTCAACCCGTCATTATCCTGGATTAACTTTGACCCACCCATACAAGTCCTTGACGTAGGCCAAAATAACTGTACGACTGTCCTAAATAATCGCATATGCATGCAACAAACAAGTATTACCAAGCTACCATTCACTATGCCTTGACGTAGGCCAACATACATAGCATGAATACTAGGTGATATTTGTAAGAAATGACGGAGGGCTACGGCTGGGTTTTTGGCGAAAAACCCGTTAATGTAATGAACTTGATATCGTTGAAGGAACCTGAGCAGTTTTGAAAAAGGAGTGGTTTAGGCTCCACTTTTTGAAAAAACTTCTGTTTTTGAAAAAACCGAGTAATCTACAGTATAGATTTTCGCTCAAGAGGTCACTCCCCGTGAAGGGATCTCAGCTCTTTCCTCCTGGAATGAGGTGCTAGATATTCATGACCGAATACCACTGTGCAAAGCGAAAGAATATAACTACAGTTTTTCGAAATTTGTTCCAACAACATCTATTAGGTTTATTTTCTTGCATTAATAAAAATTAATGCAGTCCCATCAGTTTAATCCTATCACACCAGAAAAGAACGAAAATACGATGTACGTATATGCCATCCGCATTCGCCAAGGTTACTTAACTAACGACAGAGCGGGGGCTAGACTAGCGCGGGTGCAAAACATATACAACATCTACAAGTATATATATAAGTATATATAACATTCGTCCCAGGCATGATAATAAGAAACATCACAGAATCTCAGCCAACAATACAGAAAGGTGGATAATTTTGGAGCCCCGGGTTTGTTAGTTATATGTATGCCCTAGAGGCCATTACTGTACATGCGATGTATATTGCAGTGGATGCTTGGACATATATAGGGAGGACTTTCTTGCTCGACATGATAGTATGTTATCTGGTTGCTCTTTATCTTAACAGGTACACTTATTGTCTCTCTATTACATGTTGATAAAGCCCTTAGGATGAGTACTTGACTACCAGGACTATGATGCAGATCATACTAGTGGGGACATAAGTAGTCGGTAAGTACATCATTCAAAAGTTCCTAGTCGTGGGAGTATCGAGACAGGGCATCGATACTCCAGAGTAGACTAGCGTATACGCTTCTCGACCCATATGATGGGCGATGGATGATCCCGCATCCATTGGTGTTTGACATCAGAGAAGGTATATGGGTGCTCAGTGGAGACTGGGTACACTGAACGGACTCGCCGAGAACTCCTAGATGGTATTATACCTATCGTCGGATAGCAGTTCTCTGGTGACACTGGTACAGGTTAGTCTGTCAACCCGAGATCGTCATAGAGTCTTGTGTGATTCCTACTGTGCTTTGATTTCCTCCATACCACAGTCAAGAGATCTTGCAAAAAGGTGGTTTTTGGGTACAGTCCCAAGTCACATGGAGGCAATGAGCGATAGGAGGGGTTTCGTCTCTCTCGGTATTGGGAGTTGATGTTGCGCTATGCTCTATTGGCCATAACAGGAAATCCCTGGCCAGGGTTGCTGAGATTTACTACTTAGTGTTATCAGTAGTTTCTCGAACCGTTATGGACCTTGCAACGGCATGGCTTATCAGGAAATTAGGGTCTAACGTTATACCACCCCCAAGCTGTGATATGTGACATATCAGACGAAGAGGCCGGACTGTACGGTAGTGTTACTGATTGGATTCGCAGGAGTATGAGCATGCTTGCTTGTTGATCATCTGATCTCTCAATACCTGGGTGGCCGTTACCTTTAGTAAACCGTTTGCGGCTTGTGGGTGTTTGATATGATCATCACCTACTGCCAGCGTATTGATGAGTCTTTAGAGTCCTACACAGAGGTTTCCTGGCTCAAGCGAAACGGAGTAGGAGCACATATGTGATATGTGCGGGACAGAGATTAATATAATATGTGATACCGTATTCTATTCTTGCGATTTGTAATATCGATCGATTATATGAGATATAGCCGGGTTATCGGATCAAATGCTGATTCAATAAGTTGTTACATTTGATATTAGTCGGTTATATGCTTTATAGCTGAATTATTAAATCAAGGGTTGATTTAATAATTTAATGTATAATTATATATTTGATATATTAAGTTACATTAACTAATACTCATTCACTTATGATTTCTTTTCTCACTTGATTTTGTGCACATAGTATATATGTGATATATATTAGTGTACAACATAATGTGTCATGCTTGATGATACATGCAACTTGGGTGTGTGTGTGACTTAAACCATGCTATTAATAATGAGGGGTTTTTATTTATTTTGGTAAATAAAAAGGGGTGGCATTTTGTCATGGTAAGAAGCTTGGAGAAGCTTGGTTTTCCATTGACAAAGTCCACTTCTTTTGTTTTTCCTAAGATACTTATTAACCCAACCAATTATCCTAGCCATGGTTATGTCTCTACAAAGGTTAGTATATGATACTAACTCACCTAGGGTTGCCATTCTCTACTTGATAATTTTCATGAGAGATTTCTTCTTACTCCTCCTCAAAGCTTTCTAGCTTCAATGGAGATGATGGAAAATGAGTGAGAAAATTATTTCTAAAGTGAGAAAAATTTCTACTTCATCATGCTCTACTACTTGCCATTTAGTATAGGGTGTTTGCTTCACTAATTCCACAATTAGTGAAGGGGTAGCTTGGGTTAGTGTCTCCTCGACGTAGATCATTTTCGGCCTCAAAGACTTCGATGCAAGCTTGTCCGTTTCTTCATGGGAGCCTCTCTAGAGTCCGGGAGTTCGTAATCGCAGCGAAGGGACTACTACACGGAGCTATTGAAGTGAAGGACCGGTCTACAAAGGTTGTATTCCTTGTTCACTTTAGATGTAAAGTGTTTTCATAATGTTTTGTCGGATTTTCAAGTATTGATTCCAGGGTTAGGGTTAGCTAATACGGAAAATTTTTAAAAATGGCTTGGACGATACCTTCCGAAACCTTACGGCCGTGATGGACAACCCAACAGTGGTATCAGAGCCCTGCTAGAAAATTCTACGATGTTTGTTAGATTACGAAACCGAAATGAATCCGAAACTTGAAACCTTTTAAACTAGTTTCTGTCGAATTTCATTTGAGCTCAAAAAATTTTTTAAACAACTGCAGAATGTTGTATGTGATATAACATGAACACCATGAAAATTTGAGGCATTTCCACTGACTTTTGGCCGGCCGCATTGGCCTCAAAACCGAGCTCACCAGGTCTTTTGGGGAGTTTGGGCTTCAAATTTTCAGGGTGTTCCAGTCTCTGGGTTTTAGGGTTTCAGGTGTTGTTGTTTTTTGCTAAATTTTCATGTGATGTTAACTTTCTGCAAAAGCAACTCGGAGTGTTTCGTAATCGTAATTCTAACATGTATTCGGGTTATTTAAACGATGTTAAAAAGTTTGAACGGATATTAATAACCCAATCTTTCCCCGCTGGAAATTTTCTAAGAGTTGGATTTTTTCAGAGTTTAAAATTTTCAGAAAATCTTATAAGCGATTCTGTGGACACTCTAGAAGAACGAAACCTTAACTCGATTATGTGACCGTCAGAACTGCCATCAAACCCTAGGGTTTGTGGTAGTTCAGCGGTGCCACATATGAGGCATTGGTTGACTCTTCTACGGCTGGTTCATAGGTGCCGTGGCATATTTCTTGGTGCTTTTTGAACTCCGTTCAAGTGTTGAGCTTCACGGGAAATTTTGGGTGTTTGTTTATTCGATCGAAAAATTTAACTTCGTCTAGATATCTGTGATTGTGATACAATATTTGGAATCCACCAATGGTTATGTGATAACTAGTTTGAATTTTATAAATCTAGCAGTTTAGTCTCATATGATCGGTTGCCACGGAATTTTGATATGGATCAAAAGTCCGTCGCAATTGCGTAGTGCACGCGGATACTCGTCAGGTAACTTTACTAGATAGCCACGCACCATAGTCCCGACCAAGTGACTGTAGGAGAACCCCGTCGCCAAAAGCATCCGTTCGGGTGCTCGCGGCTGCGATGTTCCACCTTAGTGCACTTCATCGACGGCATCGGGGGTCTGGCCGTCTACTAAAGTTTCCGACGAGCATTTGATCAGGTTATCGGGAATCTTGTTGAATTACCCGACATGTTATTGGAAAGTGTTTTCAATATCGAGACTAAAATGCAGGGTTTATAATTGTAAGGCATGTGATGTCTAAGGAATTCATTTGGTTGGGCATGAAATCCAAAGTATGTGATACATTGGGTTTATGATGTCTAAGGTGGTTGCGGATTCCAACTGTTGTAGTTTTTCATTTTCTTTTCTGCGACCGTAAGTGTAATATGTGGTGTATCGCCGGTTTCGTTGCTATACGTCAACGACAATTGGGATACGCATATTTACTTACGTTGATGACATGTGATGTTATGTGTTGCTGTGATATGTTATATTGGATCGTCGTGTTTTGAATGGCTGGGGGTTTTATGTGAGTTGAGGCTTTTTATTTTCATTCATGTAAAATTCATTTTATGTAATATTCTTTTATTGGGGCACTTCCGGGTTGAGGATGATGTCACCATTGTATATTATTTACTTTTCCGCATTAGGATAGACCCAAAGCGGGGAGAACAAGTAACCGGGTTCTAGGGTCCTGTGGGAGACCATCTCAACGAGTTGAGACTGGGTCTCCTAACTCTAGAATTGGTAATGTTGCTTGCCGCTCTCATAAGGGTCTAGGGATGTGGGTTTAGCTATTCATCACGACCATGGAATCTGCGTTTTTACTGGCTTAAATAAAACACGGAATTCTTAGTATATCCAATATTTCATATGTGATTCTTCTGCTGCTGATATTCTGTGATGTGATCACTTGATATGTTCTGAGTCGAATGCCTATATTATATATATGAGATATAATAAATATTGCTGCTTCCGTTTTTTCTGTGATGCTTGGGAAGCACAATTTGATGGGAATTCATTAATGAGATTAATGAAATAAAAGAAACCTAAAAGATGTTGTAGAAACTTGTTTTAAAAACTGGTAGCTCTAGTTCTTGCTTTGCATAGTGGTATTCCTTGTAGAATATCCAGCACCTTATTCGATAAGGAAAGAGCCGGGATCCTTTCACCCGGAGTGATCTCTTTAGCAAAACTAGCAGATGCTACAAACTCGGTTTGTCTTTTCATTGCTTTTATAGTTTTTGCTTTGCATAGTGGTATTTGTGAAATATCATGCACCTTATTCGATAAAGAAAGATCCGAGATCCCTTCACCGGGAGTGACCTCTTTAGCAAAACTAGTAAAGGCCTCAAAAACACTCCTTTTAAAATTCATTCGATTCTACAACGATATCAAGTTCATTACGCAAAGGGTTTTCTTGAAAACCTGTCGTAGCCCTCCATCATTTCAGATAATTATTATTTAGTATTCGTGCTGCGTTTGTTGGCCTTTGTAAAGGCGTAGTGTGCGGTAGCTAACTAGTGCTTATCTGTTTAAGCATATGATGCGATTGTATTAGGGTAGTCGTGCGACCTTGTTGGCCTTTGTCAAGGGTCGTGCGGGTGGGTTTAATTCAATCAGGAAATGACGGGTTGAACTTGACTAGCATCCTATGGTTTGTTGGCCTTTGTCAAGGTCATAGGAGGTTAGGGGCAGAATATTATCGGGAATTTCAAGTGTTGAAATTTGTAATGATATTGCATACCTTCTATGAGATAGTTGGATCTTGATACCCACTGCGAGTAAGAGTTACTCCTGAGAGAGTTTTACACATTACAATTAGCCAATCAAATAGGTGTCTAGAAAGGTATTAACGGGGTTACGCCCCTGGGAAAATGAGGTTTATTTTAATTAGGTCCGTGCGATAGCACGGGGAACCTCCCTCTAAGTACCGACACTGGCCTGGCCGAAAGATTGGCGAACTTATAGGGTGTAATTAATCCCGGCTAGTCTTACCTTTTAGGGTTTGAAGGTAGATTTGACTAAAACAGTGGGAGCCATCCTGATTAGATAAAATAATAACCAATCTAATCTTGCAAGAGCACACGTAGAGTGTTTTCTTCTCTCCCTCTCTCTTGTAGTAGTGACCATGTCACGCCTTAATCAAGATAATAAAATGGATGCATTGACCGAACCTGCTTGTTATACTGAGCTAGGGAACGTTGGTTCCGCTCTATCTTATAACTGTTATAAGTTCGAACAGGAAATAGGGGAATATCTGGATTCCTATGCCACCCAATCGAAGAAAGTGCATGTTGATGCATCTTCTTCGGGTGTGTTCATTACCGAAAACTATTTCTCAGTATCCTCTACGTCCTAGGTATAAGATACCGGATCAGGATCCCACATATGTAAGAGTTACATGGGCTACAGATAGGTAGAGAACTGGGAATGGGTGATATGTCTCTAAGTGTTAGAGAATGGTGCAATTGCTGGAGCCAAATTAGTTGGCAGATATCACCTTGTATTAAATACATTGATTCTGAACGAATGTTATTACATACCGAACCTGATATACAACATTACATCGGTTTCTTTATTAAGTTAAAGAAAGATATAATTCTGTATTGGAGGATAATGTTGTGAACATTTTTCTGGATCAAGAGTTGATTGGATCAGGCACGTTATGTAATGGCATATACATTCTAAATCAAACCACAGTTCAAAGTATATAGAATACACACAAGAGAAGTAGTTCAGAAATGAACGAATCCTTCTTGAGGCATTGTAGACTAGGTCATATCAATGCGACACGACCAGCTAAGTTACATGAGGATGAATATGAGAATCTGTTCAAATTTTCATCTTATGTAACTTGCCAGGCTTGTCTCAAAGGTAAAATGACCAATACTCCGTTTACTGGAAACAGAGAAAGAGTTAGTGAACTCTTAAGACGCATACATGATGATATATACGGTCCTATGTCTACAAATGTCAAGGTTGGTTCTTGGTACTTCATTACATTCATCGACTATCTCTCAAGATTCGGACATGTGTTCCTGTTGAAACACGAGTCTAAGACTTTTGAGAAATTCAAAGAATATAAGCTTGAAGTTGAGAACCAGACAGGTAGAAGTATTAAGTCTTTCGATGTGATCGAGGAGGAGAATACTTGGGCATGGTGTTCCTGGATTATTTAAAGGAGAATGTGATTCTCTTTCAGCTTACTCCTTCGAGTACACCATAGCACAATGGTGTATCGGGGCGGAAGTATCGCATCCTATGAGATATGGTGCGCTCTATGATGAGTACTACTGAGTTACCTATTTCTTTTTGGTGTAATGCACTTGAGAAGCTGCATACCTATTGAATGGGGTTCCGTCCAAATCAGGGCCTACCACTCCATATGAGATATGGAATGGGAAGAGACCATGTCTTAAACGAGTTAAGATATGGGGTTGTCCGGCCTATGTTGAAAAGCAAAATCCGGACAAGCTCGAGGCAAGGTCAGATCTGTATAAATTTGTTAGGATAACCCAAAGATTCGCAAGGGAATATCTTCTACCACTCTGAGGAGCAAAAGGTGTTTTGTTTCTCAGCATGCCACTTTTTTAGAAAAGGAATTTCTTGTGAAGAAATTTATGGTCATGAGGTAGAACTGGAAGAAGTTTCAGCTAGACAAACTAACAGCTGATGATTTGGTAAAACCAAAAGATTCAATAGTCTCCAACGAACCTCAGCCTCTCCGCGAATCTGGTAGGATTCCTCATCCACTTGAGAGATACTACGGTTTTCTCAGTGACAGTGGGAGCGAGGACTGCATCATGGTAGATAATGGCCCAACTAGGTTCAGGCAGGCCATCACGAGTGGGGACTCTGTGAAATGGCTGGATGCTATGCGATCCAAGATGGAATCCATGTACACCAACAAAGTATGATTTTAAATGTTGCAACTGAAGGGGTAAAACCCATTGGGAGAAAATGGATCTTGAGAAGATTCTTGGTATATATGGAAAAGTTGAGACTTTCAAAGCTATGCTTAAGTCCATCAGAATTAGAGCATGCATCGCGAAGTTTGAACATCTGTTTTGATGTGTCATTCAAAGAGTTTGACTTCATCAAAATGGTAAATGAACCTTGTATATACAAGAAGGTTGTAAAGAGTAATGTTGTCTTCCACGTATTATACATAGATGGCATACTCTTGATAGGAAATGGTTTCCTATGCTACACTCGGTCAAGCTCCTCTTATCACAAGGATTCTCAATAGAAGATTTGGACGATTCCTACTACATCTTGTGGATTATGATCTATGGTGATAGATCTAAGTGGATGTTGGGAGTGTCCTAAATCTAGGTACATTAACACCATACTAACAGGGTTTAGTATGGATGATTCTAAGCGTGGTGATTCGCCCACTTACTCATGGATCACTTTCTCCAAAAAGATGTCTCCCAAGACTGATTTGGAGAGAGCTCGCGTGCAAGGGATACCCTATGCTTCGGCACTAGGCTCTATCTTGCATGCGATGTTATGTACCAGACCAGATGTAGATGACTCACTAGGTGTAGTGATCAGGAATCAATCGGATCTTAGGAGAATCACTGGATAGTTGTGGAGGACATTCTTAAGTACTTGAGAAGCACTAAAAGAAAGTTCTTGGTTCGAGCTTCCAGAGTGATAAAGACGACTGAAAGTCAGTTACAGGCATTGTCTTTACCCTCAATGGAGGGATGGTATGTAGGAAGAGTTCCAAGCTAGATACCGTGACATACTAGACGATAAAGGCTTGATACATTGCTACCAATGATGCTGCCAAAGTGGCTGTCTGGGCATTTCTTGTTCATGAGATGAACAAGGTTCCTACCATTGAGCGTCCAATAACTGTTATTGTGACAACAATGGAGTTGTGGCTTTGGCCTAGAAACGAAGGTCCCATCAGCGTTCCAGACATATTCTGAGGCAAGTATCACCTGATCAGGGAGATGGCTGATCTTCAAGGGATCGAGGTTAGGAGAGTAGACACGAAGGATAACACAGCGGATCCACTCACAAAGGCCTTACCCCTAGAGAGACTTCTATGGGATGGTTGAGTATGGGATACTACAACCACTGCTATATTGTTGGGTATTGGATATTACAACAGATGGCCTTAGTGCAAGTGGGAGATTGTTAATTATATGTATGCCCTAGAGACCATTACTGTACATGCGATGTATATTGTAGTGGATGCTTGGACATATATAGGAAGGACTTTCTTTCTGTAACACTTTGACTTTCGTTAGGAATGTTTTCGCGTTAATTAGCAATTGTGCGTGTTTTTCATAAAAACCCGAATATCTTATTTTCTTTCTTGACTAGTGATAATCGTGTTGGGTAGTGTTATATATATATATATATATATATATATATATATATATATATATGGTTATTAATTATAATTTGGTTTTGTTTACCCTAATTGGAAATTTTTCCTTAACTATTTCTTAAGCAAGGTTTAGTGTAGTGCGCTTGCACACTTAGCATTTTGCGACTTAGGTTTTAAGTGGTATCATGAACCATTTCTTTCTTGCATGGTTTTTAATTATCCCCACCCATTTTAAAAGCAAGTCAAACCCTTTTTGAATTTTAAAATTGAATTAGAAAATGGAAGCATGGTGTTAGGTGAGAAAAATTGACTTTTTGACCCATTTTCCTCTCTCTCTTTTCTATCTTCTCTCATTGCTGGAATTCTCTGCAGAGAGGCAGCAGAAACATCAAAAATTCATCATCTTTTCTTTCCATTTTGCTTCTCTCTTGATCCATTTACAAACCCAACACTAAAAAACCCATTTTTCTTCACAAAAACACTTGGAAAGGTGGCTCTTTTGAGGAGTTGATGGCAAGTCAGTGTAGTTGAGGCTAGGGCTGGAAATTTTGGGTTTTTCTAAGGTTTTTTGGAAGGTATATAGCTCATGCTTAACACCCTTTTTCATAACTTGTAGTATTTTTAGCAAAAATCATATTTGGTGTGCATTTTTAGTGATATTGAAGGATATTTGTGATGTATATGTTAGATAGGTATTTTTATGGTTTGGTTAACTCTTTTAAGTGCTATTAGAGCTATTTAAACCAGGTTTTTCTTTCAGTTGCACTAAAATACCTTAAAGTATCGTTTTAGTGTCAAAGTGGACTCTTTAACTAGAATTTGGGTTCTGTTGAATCTGCTTCTACCCGGGTTGTTTCAGAACAATTTTGTAATTACTGTAGCATGTACATAGGGTATAGAGAACACACACAAAGCCCGGGAGCCCAGCTCCCTACCTAGGCCGCCGAAAATGCGTTCTGGCCGCAATTTGCGGCCAGATGGGTGAACTGTGGGTTGGGGTTTGGGTGATAGGTGACTGCTATGTGGAGTCTTATGGTATATATAGTTTTGTAAAATTGTTCCTGTATCAAAATCTGGGATATATTACCCTATTTCTCGTATTTTAAACCTTCGCGACACGTGTGATATGTGTGTGAGTTTGGGGTTTTCTGCGTATCGCGACGCGTCAGGGTAGCTTCAGGTGCATAGTCACATGTTTTAGCGTATCGCGCACACGCGCGCTTAGTTCGCGACATGGGTTTCTAGTTTGACTTTAATGTCGCGTTGTTGTAGATTTGAGCTTATGTATGATATTCTATGAAATTCTAGGTGCGCAAGCGAGTACGACGGACGCCGCGAAGAAAGGGAAACAAGTCATCGGCTACACTTAGCGCGAGACTACAGTGAGTAGATTTAACCTCTAAAAGGAAATCGGCCGCATGGCGTTATGCGTCAGGGCTGATAGGACCCTATAGCTACATATTGCATTTACCTACATTGACTGTTCATGGATACTGTTATTGCATACCGCATTCCCTGCTATATGTTTATGAACTTAGAATTGATAGAACACCGTACTGTTGCTAACGGTTCATGATGCACGAGCACTAATTTGCATGTTACACACACACCGTTAGTAACTGCCATGACACTCACACTGTAGAATTGCCATGATCATTATACTATAGTACTCCTTTACATATTGATACTTGTGCACGTACTCCTTTACACATTGATACTTGTGCACGTACTCCTTACATATTGATACTTGTGCACGTACTCCTTACATGTTGATACTTATGCACGTACTCCTTACATGTTGATACTCGTGCACATACTCCTTTACATATTGATACTTGTGCACGTACTCCTTTACATATTGATACTTGTGCACGTACCCCTTTACACATTGATACCGGTGCACGTATTCATTTACATATTCACCTTTGTGCACGTACTCATTTACGTACTTATGCATATTCAACTGTACCTACCTGGATATGCTGATTTTGATAGAAACTGGGAGCCGCATGATGCCTTTTGAAAAAAAAACTGAAACTATTTTAAAGAGCGGTTTCTCCCTTTTACTCATAATATGACTTGCTACACATCACATCGCATTGAATTACTTATTGGTTTTAGATTTCATGTGATTTCTGATTTTGAGGACCGTGGGGTTATTTAAGAAATTATGCACTATTTGAAAACCCGGTTCCTCTTGATATGATATTTTGGTGCGTCCACCACGCGTTTTCTCGGTTCTGAGACGTGTGTTTGAAACCCGATTCGAGGAGTTGGATGATCCGTTTGCGGGTTCGTGGTGGACCCGGTATGGTTCCCCGGAGCGAGAAATGTTTTTCATGGAGTAGACGATGAGCCTGGCAGGGTGACGAGTACCTACCGGTGATTGGTTGGACCTGGCGGTTATCCGGAGGATACTGACCAGAGTCGATAGATGGATACGGGATGACCCGTACTGCCGGGGCCGAGGGCCGATACCGCAGACAGAGCCCGTGGGCTGATCAGGACTGACGAAGTCCGATACATGAGGATTTGCGTGTCGATACTGGACACAAGTATTTATGATATTTGAGTGCCGATGTTGGGCATTCGTGATTCTCTGAGATTTACAGGATTTGAGGGCCGAGGAGAGTGCCGGCGTCTGAGTTTTATTTAGGATTTAGGGTGCAGTGTTGGGCACCGATTATTTTTCCACGTTGACATTCCGTGTAGATGTTATTTCATCCCATGCTCAGCAGTCATTATTATGTATCTCATCCTGTAGTTATTTTACTTGACCGCGCACTTGCATGATTATTGCACATACTGCTTATCGCATATAGATATTATCTGCTGGTATATGATAGAGTAGTGCAGTACGTACATGCTCGCGATTACCTTTATATGTTATCTACTATTCACGAGTTGGAAACTCACCCCCGTTGTGCCACAGTATTTGCAAGTTGCCCCTCAGAGTAGTCGCGGCAGGCTGCTTCCTTGTATCTTTTGGCTACGGATACCACTACAATTGGAGCGTGAGCTGTTTCGTCGTTAGGTGGGTTGTGGTATTCCGGTTGTTTACTTTGTACACACTTTTGTATCTAGTACTCTCCATCTACTGTTTATGTATTGACTTAGAGACCAGTATGAAGACGATGATGTATATTATTTGTATTCTGGTGTAGAGCTCGTGGGAGCCGACTTTTATTTTTATGCAGTTTTATTATTCTGTGATGTTTTTACTTATTGCTCATTTCTTCGCTACGGCGTCGTATATTACTCTTATGGGTTTGTATCCACCGTTGAGCATGGTTGCTCCCGTTTGGGACACTTTATTTCATAATATATCATTTATTCATGTCTTGTTGTGTACCCGATTTCGGGGTTAGTTTTACAAAGGAAATACTGCCAAAATTATTAAGATGATAACTTAACATTAAAAAGAATTTTATTAAACTACTTAAGGTTTTCCAAATGTTTTAAACAAACGTTTTCAACACTCACTACTTTTAAATGGTTTTGATTTCTGGGTTCGGCTTACTTAGTCGCGTTACGCCTGTAGACGTTGCGTGGTTAAGTGCCGGTCACGAGTCGAATTTCGGGTCGTGACACTTGCTCGACATGATAGTATGCTATCTGGTTGCTCTTTATCTTAACATATACACTTATTGTATCTCTATTACATGTTGATAAAGGCCTTAGGATGAGTACTTGACTACCAGGACTATGATGCAGATCATACTAGTAGGGACATGGGTAGTCGGCAAGTACATCCTTCAAAAGTTCCTAGTCGTGGGAGTATCGAGACAGGGCATCGATACTCCAGAGTAGACTAGCATATACGCTTCTCGACCCATATGATGGGCGATGGATGATCCCACATCCATTGTTGTTTGACATCAGCGAAGGTATATGGGTGCTCAGTGGAGACTGGGTATACTGAACGGACTCGCCGAGAACTCCTAGATGGTATTATACCTATCATCGGATATCAGTTCTCTGGTGACACTGGTACAGGTTAGTCTGTAGACCCAAGATCGTCATAGAGTCTTGTGTGATTCCCACTGTGCTTTGATTTCCACCATACCACGGTCAAGAGATCGTGCAAAAAGGTGGTTTGTGGGTACAGTCCCGAGTCACATAGAGGCAATGAGCGATAGGAGGGGTTTCGTCTCTCCCGGTATTGGGAGTTGATGTTGCGCTATGCTCGATTGGCCATAACAGGAAATCCCTAGCCAGGGTTGCTGAGATTTACTACGAAGTGTTATCAGTAGTTTCTCGAACCGTTATGGACCTTGCATCGGCATGACTTATCAGGCTATTGGGGTCTAACGTTATACCACCCCCAGGCTGTGATATGCGACATATCAGATGAAGAGACCGGACTGTACGGTAGTGTTACTGATTAGATTTGCAGGAGTACGAGCAGGCTTGCTTGTTGATCTTCTGATCGCTCAATACCCGGGTGGCCGTTATGTTTAGTAGACCGTTTGCGGCTTGTGGGTGTTTGATATGATCATCACCTACTGCCGGCGTATTGACGAGTCTTTAGAGTCCTACACAGAGGTTTCCTGGCTCAAGCGAAACGGAGTAGGAGCACATATGTGATATGTGCGGGACCGAGATTAATACGACATGTGATACCGTATTCTAATCTCATGATTTGTAACATCGATCAGTTATATGAGATATAGCCGGGTTATCGGATCAAGTGTTGATTCGATAAGTTGTTTCATTTGATATTAGTCGGTTATATGCTTTATAGCCAGATTATTAAATCAAGGGTTGATTTAATAATTTAATGTATAATTATATATTTGATATATTAAGTTACATTAACTAATACTCATTCACTTATGATTTCTTTTCTCACTTGATTTTGTGCACATAGTATATATGTGATATTTATTAGTGTACAACATAATGTGTCATGCTTGATGATACATGCAACTTGGGTGTGTGTGTGATTTACACCATGCTATTAATAATGAGGGGGTTTTATTTATTTTGGTTAATAAAAAGGGGTGGCATTTTGTCATGGCAAGAAGCTTGGAGAAGCTTGGTTTTCCATTGACAAAGTCCACTTCTTTTTTTTTCCTAAGATATTTATTAACCCAACCAATTATTTTAGCCATGGTTATGTCTCTACAAAAGTTAGTATATGATATTAACTCACCTAGGGTTACCATTCTCTACTTGATAATTTTCATGAGAGATTTCTTTTTCTTCTTCCTCAAAGATTTCTAGCTTCAATGGAGATGATGGAAAATGAGTGAGAAAATTATTTCTAAAGTGAGCAAAATTCATACTTCATCATCTCTACTACTTGCCATTTAGTATAGGGTGTTTGCTTTACTAATTCCACAATTAGTGAAGGGGTAGCTTGGGTTAGTGTCTCCTCGACGTAGATCATCTTCTGCCTCGAAGACTTCGATGCAAGCTTGTTCGTTTCTTCATGGGAGCCTCTCTAGAGTCAAGGAGTTCGTGATCGCAGCGAAGGGACTACTACACGGAGCTATTGAAGTGAAGGACCGGTCTATAAAGGTTGTATTCCTTGTTCACTTTAGATGTAAAGTGTTTGTATAATGTTTTGTTGGATTTTCTAGTATCGATTCTAGGGTTAGGGTTAGCTAATACGGCTAATTTTTAAAAATGGCATGGACGATGCCTCCAGAAACCTTGTTGCCATGATAGACAACCCAATAGGGTTTTATTAGAGCCGCAAATAAAACCCGACGTTCCCGGTCGTGTGGATAGCCTGTGCAATGAAAATCTGGACCCCTACAAGCGCGGCAAGTTACCCGCCAATCCCAGAAGTGAGGAAACCCCCTTCAACAAAGTGAATGGGCCACCCAGCAGTTCACGTGATCCGGTAACTTGGGCGCCCCTCCGTGGGTCATCCTATACCCCTTACGAGTGCGGCGAATATCCCGCCAATTCTAGAATGAAGCCCCCTCCGTTTCAACACCATGAGATGTGGGCTTGTTGCCTTCTAGAACCCAGCTATTCATGCACTCCACCGCGGGGTAATTCTAGTACAGAAAATGAAAATAATATGTACAAATGGTGACATCGGGCTCAACCCGGTCGTGCCCCAAACAAATAATATATAACCCGGCAAAGACGGCAGTCCACATGTCGGACGCTCGTCCCGCAATAACAAATGTACAAATGAATACAAACGGTTCTAAATCATTGCACCACCGGCCATCCACCACGACAATCCAACCACAATATCAGCACAATCACAGAACATCAACGTGAATGTCATGTTCGCAAACCCGTCTAAAAGGACATATAGCAGATAGACGGGTTTACCGATCAAATGACATTCACGGTCACAGATGATAATCTAAGTACTGATAACAATTAAACAGTTGTTAAAATATAACGACTTCGAAACACTCCGAATTGCCCCAAACTAAAAAACAACAAAACATCAAACTTGGGCAAAAAAAAACAACACCTGAAACCTAAACTCCATGAGATAAGAACACAGACCAAAACACGAGGCAATTCACCATAATAAAACCGGTGAAGCCGGATTTTTGAAGGGTGTGGCCGGCCAAAACTTGGTAGAATTGCATCGTTTTTGTTCTGGGTACATCTCATAGTCAAAGAATCACTCTGCACTTGCTTAAAAAAAATTTTGAAGCCTTTAAAAATCGAAAGAAACTGGAAGTTTGGTTTCAATCTTTTGGAGCTGTTTCGGTTTCATTGTTTTAACATTGTTTAAACTTTCTAGTGCAGGGTTTATGGGCTGGCTCTGATACAATGAAAAGTTACGCCAGTGCCCCGACCAACTACCGTGGTCAAATGCGGACCAAATTTTTTTCTAACGATTAGAACATGGCGCTAGAATAAGCTTTAACCCGGATCTTTCCATAAACCTATCTAGCAAAACTAAAAGATGAACTAACTACTGAGAAAGAAATCTCACCAAACGATCCAAGTCCTTCGGTCTTCTTTCCTCTTCGTTAGCTCCAAGTGGCCACCTTGAACATGCTTGATCTTCTTTGTTGGCTCCTTTGGTTCTCCGCGATCGATCTTGCTCTCCGGTCCTCCATTGTCGTAGATGATCCACCCGAGGGATACGATCCATGGCTTTAGCTCCACACTATATATCAAGTGGAGCAACTAGAGAACTTGGGTTGCCAAACCAAGTAGTTTAGGATCCTCGATTCTTCTCCCGAAATACATGAAATAGCTTCCGCTGGTGATGATCTAAGTGTTTTACTATCTCTTTCTTACCTCTTCACTTGTTTCTCAACTCATGAGAAGGGTAGTGAAAAGGAAGATGATGAAGGTGGAGAAACTCAAGAGGAAGGAGGAGGTAAAGAAAATGGGAGCTCAAGAATTATGAAGCATTCATGAGAGAGAAAATCAACACAAAGCTTTTGTGTATGAATTCTCATGAATAAACAAGTGTAGCCATGCTTCAATAGTAACCACAAATGAATAAAAAAATTCATTTGTGAACTATTGAAGCCATGCCACTCACCATGCCTCCCTCTCTTTAATTTCCACCTCATTTTCATTTATCAATAAATGGAAAAGTCCATGATGAGGTGTCCACCTTCTAAAAGGTAATCTGTAATAATATACGGATTACAGTCTGCTGTATATACATACCTGCATTCGGATAAAAACACGAATACCCAAAGAGATAGAATAACACGAAGAACGTAATACTAGAATATACATATCGAAATACAAATATGTAAACTATTAAATCAATACCTAATTTAATAATCGGGCTCAAACCCGAGCCGGCTAGTATTATCAACTGTCCGATCGAAAGTCCAAGTATAAAGTATATCAATCGATTGAGACCCTGCACGTATCCAATACGGCTACTACATCATTTCGCCTGAACCAGGGAAACTCTCTGTGTGTGTAAGTCCGCGGCGGCGCCCCGGCCGTCGATCTGACGCCGGAAACGGGGAAACAAAAAACTTTGCAAACTAGCAAACCGGCACCACCGCGAACTTTTCACCCAGATCGGGCCATTAACCTAGCTACTAGCAAACTAAAAGAGGGGTGAAGAGATATACAAAGCGATCCGTGTCTTTCAGTCTTCGTCTCCACTCCGATCTCCCACGGAATCTCCGTCCGTCACCTCCTCGTCGGAAAGGGCACCACATAGCCGGATTCTTTTACGGGCTCCCACCTCTGGACCGAGGCAACTCGGGTGCGAAGTTGGCTAGCCGACGCATCCAAGGTTTGCTGTAGAATAGTGTAGTAGCCATTGTCTCTTTGAGGGTTTAGTTGACATGGAAGAATTGAGAAGAGAATGAGAAAAAGAATGAGCTTTGGAGCTAATCCTTTTTGCAACCATTGAATGAGATGAAGATAAAATGCCACCCAAAAAAATGAATTCCTCTCTCTCTCCCCTCTAGGATGTGGCCGGACCCTCATCTCAAGAATGGTGGGGAAAAAAGAAAAGATTAATCAAGAGAAGAAAAAGGAATGAATCAATTAGAAAAAGGTCACACCAATTTCATTTTCAATCCACTCACAAACCATCACCAAAAAGCAATGAATAAGACTAGAATAGAATATCATCATGATGCTACCATTTTACAAGAAACCCCTCCACAAATAAGTTACTTGCACTCTTGCAAATAACCCCCTCCAACGGAAATTCCGGCCGTGAAGGAACGAAGAAAAACCGGCCGGAATGGAATGCAAACTGGCAACTTCAGAAAACTGATCCCGTAATAAATTACAGGAAAACCCCGCTACTACAAATATATGCCCACATTTGTATTCCCACTGAACACAAATGCTGTAACACCCGAGCCCAATAATACTATGTATATTACTAGTTGAGGGTTATTTATTGCTCATTCCAATTTTCCTGATTTTCTGGTGTTTATTGCTAAATTTTATCCGGTTAAGTCATTTTGGCACATAACAAATTTTAACTTCGAAAATGAAATTTAAGATGTCCATGTTAGCCTACTCGTCGCCACTAGTCGCGTGGTAGCGTCCGCGTGTCGAGATTCCGTTCCGTTTGGCTAAACGGGCAAATTTGGGCGACTACGCGCGCGTGCAAGTGTCCGACTTGGGGGCATGCATTTTAATCATTAAACACCTATTTTCAAAGTTTGGAACCCGCTTAAAATCCTATAATTTGAATTTGGATCATTTGGGCGCAATCCGGGCGCGATTTGAAGATGTTTCATTTAGCGCCAAAAAGGGCCCATTTGAATTTAATATCGAGTATATAATTATTTACCTTCTAATCTTTTCCCTAACTGCATATCCCCAAAATCCTTCATAATTTTCCCTTTTGTTTAACCCTCAGCCAATCACGAGCTCGCAATCGAGCTCGTGGGCCCCTCCTTTCCCCTTATCTCTCTGCCTCTCTCCTCATTCTCTCTCTCTCTCTCTATCTCACCAAATCTCTTTCTCTCTCTCCAATCTCTCTCTCTCTCCTCTCGTATTTTAACCCCCATGCACAGCCGCCCCTCGCCATTTCCTTTCGTCGCGAGAAACCCTACGCGAACCCTTCGAAACCCTAACCCTAGCCCCGCGACCCCACCGACGACCTCCCCTCGACCTCGTCGTCGCCATCATCGCCTCTTCAACCTCACCGTACCTTCCTCCTCTCGTTCTCCCGCCGTCTTCCCGCGCCTGCAACCTTCTCCCGACGCCTCCATCCCTCACGACCTCGCCGTCGACGTCGACTCCGACCGCCGAGGCCTCCCGCGACTCCCTTGCACCCTCCTCGTCGAGACCTCGCCGTCACCCCCTCCTCCCTCGCCGGAACAGTGAACCCGACCCTCACCCAACGTCTGCACCATCTCCAGGTCGCCGGAAACCGCGCCGACGACCCTCGTCGACATCTCCCGCGCCACCTCCTTTCCCCCTCGACCACCCTAGCCGACCACACCCCTCTCCAACTCGCCGCAGCACCCTACCCTGCTCACCCGAGGCCACTTCCCTTTGCTGCAGCCACCGTCGCGGCCTCGCCGGCGTTCCAGTGCCGTCGAACCCGCCGTGGTCGCACCCTTGGTGTATCCCTGTAAGTTTCCTTCTCTTTTCTTTTGGTATAACCCCCGCTGGTCGTTTTGGCGTATCGCCTCCTTGTTGCTAACTTTGATTTTCGGTTGTTGCCGGAACCCGACCGTGCCGTTTGACGAACCCGACGCTCCAGCGAAGCCCCCTGGTCCGTGTGATTCCAGTGACCTCTGTTGGGACTCGATCCGTGGCCCGTGCTTCCGTATCGTGGTTTCTACCGACACCGCATCCGCGTTTCGGTTTGCGGAACCGCCGAGGCAAGTATCCGAATACTTGCTTTAACATGCTACAAACTTAATAATCATGTTATCTGTTATAACCACACGACTTGATGACAATTACAATCATCCGTAATGTTAAACCATTGTAGTTGCTACTTGTAGTTAATCGGTATGCTTTTAATCAAACACCTTA
Organism: Agapanthus africanus; assembly: GCA_030015575.1. Classification (NCBI taxonomy): domain Eukaryota; kingdom Viridiplantae; phylum Streptophyta; class Magnoliopsida; order Asparagales; family Amaryllidaceae; genus Agapanthus; species Agapanthus africanus. Next base: position 869,437,560 of record JASDDO010000019.1, on the reverse strand, counting down.
ACTAATTAACCAATTTGGCACATCCTTGCCTAAATTGTTAGATCATCCTCACTTCATTTGTTAAAGCCACTCATGAGGTAAATATTATACTTAGTTCAAATTCTTGAAACTCCATTATGTATACTATCGATATTGTTTTATCTTGTGGCTTTTGCACCTCAAAGGTGCGTGAACCGGATTAATATGAAATACAAACATCACTATGTTCACATAGAATAATAATTGCTATTTACTGTTTCCTGCTACTGTTCATTATTTGTTACTATACCTGTTATCATCATATACCTGATTGCATTACATATTGACCAATCTTGATACACCTGACTCATGTACTGATACACCGGACACAACACCCTGTACATATCGACTCTACCTGTTGAAAGTAACCTGACCTGTTACCTGATCTCATGCCTAATGCCGACAAACCTAACCATTCCTGCTGTCGATCCAGACAGACCTACCTTTACTTGACTTGTGTTGGCATTAGTCCTTGACTACTGAATACCTGACCTGACATACATAGCTTGGGGGTATGGGGAAATCAAAGGTGAAACCGACTTGTAACTCAACAGTTCGACACATTGTTCTGATCAGTCTTACGGGCTTGGCCAGCTCCGGAGTGTTGATGCTGACATCACTCATCTATCCTACTACCTTTTACTGCTTAGCGGCACGTCTCGGATTCAGCCCCGAGAATCATGACCGTGGTCCCGGGCACGCACGGGATACTATTGAGTTACATCGACGATTCATCAATTGGTTTCAAAGACTGTAGAGTAGGAAACCTGATAGGACAGTTTAGTCACTACTGCACATTACCCTGTTCATTACTTCTTATTGCTGCTTTATTCATGTTCATGCTTGCATTGTTTATTACCATGTTTATGCTTCATTCTTGATATCATGACGCGCTGACGTCTGGGTTTTGCATGGCCCAGATTCCGTGCCTTTGACGTCGACCGAGCAGGAGTACTTCAGCCAGCAGGCTGAACTGTGAGTTCTTGAGAGTTTAGTTTATTTATGTCATTTCATTTCCAGATGTGAGCCCGCATTATGGGACATACTGTTTATTCATTGTATTGGATCATTAGCTTCCGCATTTATTGTTTATTGATTCTTGTTATTATGGATTTGGACATGTATTAGTTTAGTTTATTTTACTGTTCTTGATATCTTTACAACCGTAATGTGACTGTGGATGGATACTTCCTACCCACGGGTAGCATGGTTGGCTATGTCACGTGCCCAAATCTTGCGCACTCTGGGAAGCGGGGCGTGACATGGTTTTATGGTATCAGAGCCATAGGTTAGTTGGGTTGATTCTTTGTAGTTGGGTATCGCACCCGATACACAAATCATAATACCCGTGATTAGGAAACATGTCCTGCCATCTTGACCGTTTTACCGTTCTTGAATCATTCTTCCAGATCATGTCGACATGCAAACTTACTTTGCATTGTTAACTCGAAAACCTAACTTCTTGTTATCTCTAGGACTTAGGCGACTTGGGTGGAGTTAAGTAATTGCGGCTATGATACCGCGGCATAGCTACAATGCTGCACTCTATTTAAGTATCTTGGAGTTCTAGCCTTGATCTATACTCGAAAACTATCATCATGCTAACGTTGGGTACTTTGATTTCCAGGGATATGGCCGATCAGAATTTGGAGATGGAACCAGGGCATGCGGTCTTAGCCGCCAGGCGAAGAGTGATAAGGGGATTGTTGGAGAAACTAAAGGAACAACTCGAGCTGGAACCAGCATTTGCAATGGACCCCACGTCCGTACGTAGAAGTATTCCAGTGAACAGGCGCAGCGTGGCACCAATGAAGAAAACAAGTATGAGTGATCGGAAGAGGAGCGTGATCTGTAGATACTGCCATAAACCCGGACATGTGCGAAGGGAGTGTCGTATGAGGCTGGGACTTTGTTTTAGATGTGGAGCGGCAGATCACACCGTTGATGTTTGTCCGTCGAAGCCTCGCACGAAGGATGATACACAGAAGCCTCCGCAGGGACCGTTCCAAGGACAGGAACCGCTTACTCAAGGACCACAGCAGGCTCGAGCGTTCACGTTGACAGCTGAAGAAGCTAAGGCATCGGGAAAATTGGTTTCAGGTGATTTACTCGTTTATGGTTTTCCCGCTTTGGCATTACTTGATTTCGGAGCATCCCATTGTTTATGTCATCCAATTTATAACTACACACTCGATCACCTGCACGACCCTGTCTAGTTTTTGGGACATACACACTGGGAATGGGAAAATCATAGCTAGTAAGGAATGTAGAGATTGTACTGTTGTTGTTTGTGGACGGGAGCTTTTTGCGGATTTCTTGGTGATTGATACGGGCAGTTATGAAGTAGTCTTGGGAATGGATTTTCTTGGCACTTTCCACGCACACATTGATTGTAGGGCAAGGAAAGTAATTTTCCAGATTCCCGGACACCCTGAGTTTACTTTCATCGGAGGAAGCAGTTCTGTCGGGCCAGTCGAGTTTAGGGCTAGGCCGACGAACAATGTTCTTGCGGCTATGGTTGCGGATAGGAATGAAGAGCCGGCAGTTGTTCGCGATCTTATGGATGTGTTTGAAGATATTTCAGGCCTACCGCCGAAGCGAGATGTGGAGTTTGCGATTGACCTCATTCCTGGTGCAGCGCCAGTATCAAAATCTTATTATCCAATGGCACCGGTGGAATTGGAAGAAGTTAAGAAACAAGTGGGTGAATTACTCGAGAAGGGATGGATTCGAAGCAGCAACTCACCTTGGGGAGCTCCAGTTCTTTTAGTAAAGAAGAATGATGGCACGAGAAGAATGTGCATCGATTACCGAGAATTAAACCGGGTGACTATTAAGAACAAGTACCCGATCCCTCGCATTGGAGAACTTTTCGAGCAGCTTAGTGGCGCGAGGGTATTCTCGAAACTGGACTTACGATCAGGATATCATCAGGTCCGAGTGAAGGCAGAAGACATTTGCAAGACGGCGTTTCGAACTCGGTATGGGCATTTTGAGTATTTAGTGATGCCCTTCGGAGTGACTAATGCGCCGGCAATATTTATGGACTTGATGAACAGGATCTTTTCACCGTTCTTGGACCAGTTTATTGTGGTATTCATTGACGATATTCTGGTGTACTCGAAGAGTCCGGAGGAGCATGCTGAACACTTAAGGATCGCACTGCAAACGCTGAGACAGGAGAAATTATTTGCGAAGATGAGTAAGTGCGAATTCTGGTTGGAAGAAGTGAAGTTTTTGGGGCATGTCGTGTCGGGCGATGGAATCGCCGTCGATCCCGAGAAGATTGCAGCAGTTCGAGATTGGCCTGTTCCAAAGAATGTTGCAGAGATAAGAAGTTTCCTTGGACTCGCCGGTTACTACAGAAGATTTGTGGAGAACTTCGCTCGTGTAGCTGAGCCGTTAACCAAGCTTACGCGTAAGGAGGTACCGTTTGTTTGGACAGATGGATGTGCATTGGCCTTCGAGACGTTGAAGCAAAAGTTGATAACCGCCCCTATCCTAACCGTACCGGATGATTCAGGAGGACTGGTGATTCACAGCGACGCATCTGGAAAGGGATTGGGATGTGTTTTGATGCAGAATGGGAAAGTCGTCGCTTACGCATCGAGACAGCTGAAGACTCATGAACAGAACTATCCGACTCACGACTTGGAGCTTGCAGCCGTGATCTTCGCCCTGAAGATTTGGAGACACTACCTTCTGGGCGAGAGAGTTGAAGTCTTTACGGATCACAAGAGTTTGAAATATGTGTTCACTCAGAAGGAGTTGAACATGAGGCAACGCAGATGGTTGGAGCTGATGGCCGACTACGACCTTGATCTTAAGTACCATCCGGGAAAGGTTAATGTCGTGCCGGATGCGCTAAGTCGGTTACCAGCAATTCAGTTATTGACTGCTCAGAGGGAGATCATTGAGGAGTTTCGGAGATTTGACTTGGAGGTTGTGCTACCGCGTGCTACAGGACAGTTGATGCAGTTACAAGTACAATCGTCCTTAGTTGAGAAGATTAAAGCGGCGCAATCGCAGGATCCTAGACTGCAAAAGTTTCGAGAGCAGGTTGGAGCCGGACTACGAACCGATCTACTGATCCATGAGGATGGTTCGTTGAGATATGGTAGCCGTCTTTGTGTGCCAAAAGGAGATGTGCGTGAAGAGCTTATGAAGGAGGCACACAGTTCAGCTTACTCTGTACATCCAGGAGGGACCAAGATGTACCGAGATATTCGACAGCATTTCTGGTGGGAAGGTATGAAACGGGAAATCGCTCGCTTCGTGGCTAAGTGCTTGGTGTGTCAGCAAGTCAAGGCTGAACACCAAAGGGTTGCTGGTTTGTTGCAACCACTTCCGATTCCTCAATGGAAGTGGGAACATATAACCATGGATTTCGTGACGGCTTTACCGCGGAGTCCAAAGGGCAACAATGCAGTATGGGTGATTGTCGATCGGTTGACCAAGGCAGCTCACTTTATTCCGTTTCGGGTTGGTCAATCGACAGAGACTTTGGCAGAGCGGTACATGCAGGAGATTGTCAGATTGCATGGAGTACCGGTAAGCATCGTGTCCGACCGGGACACTCGGTTCTTGTCACACTTTTGGAGGAGTTTACAAGAAAGTTTGGGGACTCGATTGAAGTTCAGCACAGCTTATCATCCCCAAACTGATGAACAATCAGAGAGAACGATTCAGACCCTTGAAGATATGTTGAGGGCTTGCATGTTGGACTTCAAAGGTTCTTGGGAAGATCATCTACACCTGGTGGAGTTTTCGTACAACAACAGCTTCCAAGCAACAATTCAGATGGCCCCGTTCGAAGCATTGTATGGTCGTAAGTGCCGTTCACCTGTATGTTGGGATGATGTGGGTGAACGAAGGTTGCTAGGGCCAGATTTAGTGGTACAGACAGTTGAGAAGGTGAATACAATCAGAAAGCATATGAAGGCAGCTCAAGACAGACAGAAGAGTTGGGCCGACACGTCAAGAAGACCTCTAGAGTTCGCCGTGGGCGATTTGGTATTCCTGAAGATATCACCGACTAGAGGGGTGATTCGCTTTGGAAGTCGGGGAAAGCTTAGTCCCCGATTCGTTGGACCCTTCGAGATATTGGAGCGTGTCGGGGAGGTATCGTACCGGTTGGCGTTACCATCGTCATTAGCAGGAATTCATGATGTGTTTCATGTGTCTCAACTACGGAGGTATGTTCGTGATGAGACCCATGTTTTGGATCACTCGGAGTTGACCGTTCGGGAAGACCTGACTTTTGAGGAGCGACCAGTCGAGATCAAGGATCGAAGAGAAAAGGTTCTTAAGAACAAGGTTATCCCTCTTGTACTAGTTTCTTGGGGTAACCGATCGCATGGAGAATCCACTTGGGAGCGAGAAGACGAGATCCGGCAGAAATTCCCTCGTCTTTTCCAGTAGTTAGCTATCTTGTATTCTTGGAATTTCGAGGACGAAATTCTTTTTGTAGTTGGGTATGATGTAACACCCGAGCCCAATAATACTATGTATATTACTAGTTGAGGGTTATTTATTGCTCATTCCAATTTTCCTGATTTTCTGGTGTTTATTGCTAAATTTTATCCGGTTAAGTCATTTTGGCACATAACAAATTTTAACTCCGAAAATGAAATTTAAGATGTCCATGTTAGCCTACTCGTCGCCACTAGTCGCGTGGTAGCGTCCGCGTGTCGAGATTCCGTTCCGTTTGGCTAAACGGGCAAGTTTGGGCGACTACGCGCGCGTGCAAGTGTCCGACTTGGGGGCATGCATTTTAATCATTAAACACCTATTTTCAAAGTTTGGAACCCGCTTAAAATCCTATAATTTGAATTTGGATCATTTGGGCGCAATCCGGGCGCGATTTGAAGATGTTTCATTTAGCGCCAAAAAGGGCCCATTTGAATTTAATATCGAGTATATAATTATTTACCTTCTAATCTTTTCCCTAACTGCATATCCCCAAAATCCTTCATAATTTTCCCTTTTGTTTAACCCTCAGCCAATCACGAGCTCGCAATCGAGCTCGTGGGCCCCTCCTTTCCCCTTATCTCTCTGCCTCTCTCCCCATTCTCTCTCTCTCTCTCTATCTCACCAAATCTCTTTCTCTCTCTCCAATCTCTCTCTCTCTCCTCTCGTATTTTAACCCCCATGCACAGCCGCCCCTCGCCATTTCCTTTCGTCGCGAGAAACCCTACGCGAACCCTTCGAAACCCTAACCCTAGCCCCGCGACCCCACCGACGACCTCCCCTCGACCTCGTCGTCGCCATCATCGCCTCTTCAACCTCACCGTACCTTCCTCCTCTCGTTCTCCCGCCGTCTTCCCGCGCCTGCAACCTTCTCCCGACGCCTCCATCCCTCGCGACCTCGCCGTCGACGTCGACTCCGACCGCCGAGGCCTCCCGCGACTCCCTTGCACCCTCCTCGTCGAGACCTCGCCGTCACCCCCTCCTCCCTCGCCGGAACAGTGAACCCGACCCTCACCCAACGTCTGCACCATCTCCAGGTCGCCGGAAACCGCGCCGACGACCCTCGTCGACGTCTCCCGCGCCACCTCCTTTCCCCCTCGACCACCCTAGCCGACCACACCCCTCTCCAACTCGCCGCAGCACCCTACCCTGCTCACCCGAGGCCACTTCCCTTTGCTGCAGCCACCGTCGCGGCCTCGCCGGCGTTCCAGTGCCGTCGAACCCGCCGTGGTCGCACCCTTGGTGTATCCCTGTAAGTTTCCTTCTCTTTTCTTTTGGTATAACCCCCGCTGGTCGTTTTGGCGTATCGCCTCCTTGTTGCTAACTTTGATTTTCGGTTGTTGCCGGAACCCGACCGTGCCGTTTGACGAACCCGACGCTCCAGCGAAGCCCCCTGGTCCGTGTGATTCCAGTGACCTCTGTTGGGACTCGATCCGTGGCCCGTGCTTCCGTATCGTGGTTTCTACCGACACCGCATCCGCGTTTCGGTTTGCGGAACCGCCGAGGCAAGTATCCGAATACTTGCTTTAACATGCTACAAACTTAATAATCATGTTATCTGTTATAACCACACGACTTGATGACAATTACAATCATCCGTAATGTTAAACCATTGTAGTTGCTACTTGTAGTTAATCGGTATGCTTTTAATCAAACACCTTAACTAATTAACCAATTTGGCACATCCTTGCCTAAATTGTTAGATCATCCTCACTTCATTTGTTAAAGCCACTCATGAGGTAAATATTATACTTAGTTCAAATTCTTGAAACTCCATTATGTATACTATCGATATTGTTTTATCTTGTGGCTTTTGCACCTCAAAGGTGCGTGAACCGGATTAATATGAAATACAAACATCACTATGTTCACATAGAATAATAATTGCTATTTACTGTTTCCTGCTACTGTTCATTATTTGTTACTATACCTGTTATCATCATATACCTGATTGCATTACATATTGACCAATCTTGATACACCTGACTCATGTACTGATACACCGGACACAACACCCTGTACATATCGACTCTACCTGTTGAAAGTAACCTGACCTGTTACCTGATCTCATGCCTAATGCCGACAAACCTAACCATTCCTGCTGTCGATCCAGACAGACCTACCTTTACTTGACTTGTGTTGGCATTAGTCCTTGACTACTGAATACCTGACCTGACATACATAGCTTGGGGGTATGGGGAAATCAAAGGTGAAACCGACTTGTAACTCAACAGTTCGACACATTGTTCTGATCAGTCTTACGGGCTTGGCCAGCTCCGGAGTGTTGATGCTGACATCACTCATCTATCCTACTACCTTTTACTGCTTAGCGGCACGTCTCGGATTCAGCCCCGAGAATCATGACCGTGGTCCCGGGCACGCACGGGATACTATTGAGTTACATCGACGATTCATCAATTGGTTTCAAAGACTGTAGAGTAGGAAACCTGATAGGACAGTTTAGTCACTACTGCACATTACCCTGTTCATTACTTCTTATTGCTGCTTTATTCATGTTCATGCTTGCATTGTTTATTACCATGTTTATGCTTCATTCTTGATATCATGACGCGCTGACGTCTGGGTTTTGCATGGCCCAGATTCCGTGCCTTTGACGTCGACCGAGCAAGAGTACTTCAGCCAGCAGGCTGAACTGTGAGTTCTTGAGAGTTTAGTTTATTTATGTCATTTCATTTCCAGATGTGAGCCCGCATTATGGGACATACTGTTTATTCATTGTATTGGATCATTAGCTTCCGCATTTATTGTTTATTGATTCTTGTTATTATGGATTTGGACATGTATTAGTTTAGTTTATTTTACTGTTCTTGATATCTTTACAACCGTAATGTGACTGTGGATGGATACTTCCTACCCACGGGTAGCATGGTTGGCTATGTCACGTGCCCAAATCTTGCGCACTCTGGGAAGCGGGGCGTGACAAATGCAAAGAGACAAAACTACACTATTTAATACTAGGATCCGGCTTAAGCCAAAGCCAGCTAGTAAAAACCGTCCGATCACGATCTGCGCAATACCACACGAATCTGATCGAACCCTGCCATATCTCCATACGGCCTCTACAGCGTTTCACCCGAAACTTGAGTAACTGTGTGTGGTGGACTCTAAAGACTCGTCAATACTATGGCTGTGGATTTAACCACTAGCACGTCAGAGGTATTAGCCATACGTGACGGGCCACCAGCTATTGACCAAAAGGAACGTCGATGAGAGAACTCATCCTGACACCCTACTGAGCCTGTCAGTGACACTATCCGTACAGTGCGGTCCGTTCGTCTATGAGCATCGCATGGCGGGCCTAGGGGGTGGTAAAAGTCAGACCCCCAATAGCGGTACAAGTCGTGTCGGAGTGTAGCCCAGAACACCCTGAGATACTACTGGAATACCTACCAGCAAATCTCCTGCCTTGGCCAAGGACTTTTCATGTTCTGGCTCTCCTAGACACAGCGCGGCCTCACCCCCAATACCGGGAGAGACGAACCCCTGCAGATCCGCTCACTGCCTCCATGTGGCTTGGGACTGTACCCAACTAAAACCCGTTTGCACGACTCCTTTGAGCCGTGGTGGGGTAGTAATCAAAGCACAGTGGGAACTCATACGAGACAAATGACGATCTTAGGTCGATGAACTAACCTGTACACATGTCACCAGGGAACTGCTAGCTGATGTCAGGTATAATACCAACTAGCAGGTTCCCGGCGAGTCCTGTCCGGTGTACTCATAACCCAATGAGCACCTGTATACATCTTAGGTGAACCAACTGACACCAGTGGCTTGTGAGACCGGCCACCGCCCCGTCGGGGTCTCGACTGTATACACTAGTCTACTCTGGAGAATTGATGCCCTGTCTCGAAACTCCCACGACTAGGGACTTTTTAAGGATGTGCTTATAGACTCCAGCTCTCACTTATATGATCGCCCTCATACTGCCGGTAGTCAAGCAAGAATCCTAGGGGCTCTATCAACGTGCAATAGCAACTCATAAGGTCACCTGAAGCAGTACACGATGATAAAGATAAACCAGATAGCATACTATCATCTTGAGCAAGACTGTCCTACTGGGATAGGTCCTCCCCTCAATCATTGTAATCACGTGCCTGTGATCCAATAATTGACTCTGAGGGCACTATCTCCAACAATCTCCCACTTGCACTCAAGGCTCATTATTGCGATGTCGCATACTCACAGCCCGTGTGATACCGAACACCCAACTCCTCTACTAGTCAGTCTCACAAAGCTCGTTTGCGAAACTATTGCGTTCGAGGAATAGCCTCAGTGAGTGGATCCGCTCTGATGTTTTTTTCTATGTCTCTCTATATCTCAAGTTCGTGGAGAAAGCCATCTCCCGAAATAAGTAATACCTGTCTTAGAATGTGTCTGGTTGTCTGATAGGACCTAGCTCATAAATGAACTCCAAATCCAAACTTCTTAGACTGTATCGTCAAATGAACTTAATCAGTATCCTGCGCCATGCATTCCCTCAGTATCCACCTAGACCACCTGTCCAAAATACTGCCCCTCGCCAGAGGGAAAAACTATAACTCTGACAGCCACTCTGCCATCCAGGTCACCTTGGAAGCCTGGAATGATAACTATCTCCCGAAGGAGAATGTCGTTATCATATCCCTAAAACATCCACTTATGTTCTAAAACTGCTTCCGATTGTTTCTCCAGGATTGGATGAATATCAACTTATTGCACCTACTGCAAGAACAACATCTGGTGTGGTACTTGACATCTCATGATTGACTCAATTGCCTAAGCAAGTGATCTGCCAATCATGCGCATCCCTCTCCCCTTTAGTCTGCAAGACACCTTTAGAGAGGGTGACTCCATCACCTGAAGGTATACTATCGTGCCAGGAGTCGTCCATTTTAAATACTCTTAGAATGCGGTCAAAGTACCCAAATTGGGAAACCGCCCAAATCCAGATCTAAAACCATAGATCTAGTAACCAGAATGTACGATATAAGATCCAATTCCTATGTGGAGAAACTACTGTGTGACGACCAAAGTATAACCGATCGTAGTATAGGAATATCACTTCCTACTCTGTGTATGTCATCAAATACCAGGACATCACACCCTACTACCTTCTCAACAGATCCATCCCATGTTCTGATGAAGTCAAACCTATGACTGTCATATCAGAAATAGATGATCTAACTCCGCTATATCTGCTTTAGTCTATAAATAGACATAAGCTTGATGTCCACCAATGCTTCCGCTGCTCCCACTGAATACGACAACCCTCTGGCAGAGTCATATAGGCGTACACTTCTAAAGCTAGTTTAGAACGACGCTATACTCATCCTCCTGCCGGGTCTCACGGTCTGGAACAACAGCAATGGCAAGTTTGGATAAACAAGAACCTCCCTGCCACCATCCTTGAGCATACCGAAGTACCTCTCGAGCGCCTGAGGTTACCCACTATATCTGCGGAGTGGCCAATGGAATGTCAAAACTGATTGAATCTTTAGGTTCTTATCAAATCTTCAGTAATCGTTTGCGGTTCTAGAATCACTTCCAGTTCTACCATACTCCCACTACTGTTTTCTGAAAAACTCCATTTTTATTAAAACTGTGGCGAGTCAAGAACAATATCACTATTGATCTTCCAGATGGTAGAAAGTCAACCCTCGTCATAGCCCGGGTCAACCCACAAACAGCCATTACAGAAACGTGCCTTGAGTAGTCCAGTGTCTGGTTTTAAGCATAAGCTGGACAACTCCCCGTACCTTAACAATGTCAAGATATGAACTGTTCTATATCAAATACAGAAACAGAGGCACTGATTTAATTGAACCAGATTCAAATCATGCAGCTGTCTCCAGTGCATGTCAACTAAATGGAAGGAGGCCGATCAGCGTTACTCAACTTAGGAGTACTTCCAATTATGAGTAACCTGAAAGAGAAGCAAGTTCTCTTAATCATTACTATCAACTGAATACCATACACAAGTATCTACATCTTCGATCACCTTGAAGAATCCCGATACTCGCAATATCTGGTTCTCTACTTTATTCTTATACCTATAACTCCTCAAAACTTAGACCTTGCATTTCTACGAAACACATGTCTAAGAACTAGAGAAGTCATAAGTAAACAGAATATAGTACGAGGACCTACCCCTCTATCCTCATGGATACTGGACAATATACAATACTCTGTATAAGTCTCTTGAGTCTAATAACTCATTTACTGTGTGTCGTAGGTTGAAAACTGTACTTATGGTTAAGAGGAATTACACCGTTGTTCAATGCTCCTTACCTAACCATCCACTGATATAGGTAAATGTGATAGACATAATTTCAAAAAGGTACATCTCACTCTATAAAAATAGACGTATAGATATATCAATTTGAAATTGGTGCATAACAACGGATATTCAAAACCATATATTTGCCGACCGGCAAACAACCCAGGTGGCTTCCTCAAATATCACCAATTACAACGAATCCCGATATAATGAGGATGGTCACCTAATTCCCAATAACTTACTCCCACTCATCATCTGTAAAACCATACAGATGTGCGAATCATACCTGGTAAATACATACCCTGGAGTAAGTGTCTAATTGGGAAATCAGTTTTCTTTTAACAATACACAGTGAAACTGAAACATTGAAATGTTTCGATGGGGTATCCCGGTATTCATAGTAATGCCTCTTCCATTATCCAGATTCACAACTGTAACCGCATATCTCTTTGCCATCTCTCCAAATCCCTTTATATGCCTTTAGTCAATACCTTCTGTACACCTTTTTAGTCCAAATGGTTTTCTTCCTTCCCTACCGTTCGGCACCAACCTATGGTTTGGAAGAAAACTATCCAATAAGCATAATGGGTGTATTGTCCTAATCCTAGAAGCACTCGCAACGCGAGAGAAGGTGAAGATAAAAGACACCTAAATGAACCTTATTCCTATTTCTCCTGAACCAGGATCCATCCCCGAACTGGAACAAGTTCCTTTCGAGTTCGTATATAACCATACGATGGATTATCCAATAAACTGGGATCTTCGTAGTGATACGGAGTGTCCTGGAGAAATACAAAGGTGATTTAGGATTGGCGAAGAATACTTGGTTTGGTCGTGAATAGCAGTCGCAATTTACTTTGCCCTCTTACTAATCCCTTTCTTTGTCTTAACTTAATACCTTCTGTACACCGTTTAGGCTAATTGGTTTTCTTCATTCCCTACCGTTCGGCACCAGCCTAAGGTTTGGAAGAAGACTATCCAATTTGCGTAAAAGGTGTACTATCTCCTAAACCAAGGAGTACTCGCAATCTGAGAGAGAAGGTAAAAGGAAAAGACAACTGAATAGTCCTATTCGTTTTCTCCAGAACCAGAAACCATCCTCGAATTCCTTCGAGTTCGTATATAACCATACGATGGTTTTGTCCAATGGAAGTGGACGTTCGTAGTAATACGGGGTGTCCCGGAGAAAAGGGTAAAAGTAGGAGTGGCAATGAGGTTTGCAACTCTGACAATCCAAAAGCCGGTGTTAAGAAGGTTCGGTCAACTTGGTCACTGAGTCATAATCTAGGATCGGGTCAATAGTCGCTGCCAAAGAGAGAGAGAAAAGAAACACTCAGCGTGCACTCTAACCTAGATCAGAATGGTTATCACTTTATCTAATCTGGAAACCTCCCCCTGTAACGTCAAATCTTCCCCAAACCTGAAAGAAGAATTAGCCGAGATCACCCGAGGAGTAAACCAACTCATCAGTGGGAATCGGGATCCAACCATCATCGCATGATAACGTGACGGAATCCGCTCACGCTATCACACTCCAGAAGGTATGCGCATATCTGGCAAGTTTCAGTTCTTTTGAAACTCCCGATGTGGATTTTTGCCCCATGCTCTTATGACCTTGACTTTGGCCAACATATCATAAGTCACATGTCAAGTTCTACCCGTCATTATCCAGGTTAATTTGAACCCACCCGTACAAGCCTTTGACTTTGGCCAACAAGGCTATACGACTGTCCCAAACCAAAGCATCTATCTATGCTGCATATGAATACCCAACAGCTACCAAACACAGTGCCTTGACTTTGGCCAACATACACAGCTTGAATACTATTGACTATCCATATGAAACGACGGAGGGCTACGAATGGTTTCTGGCGAAAACCTTTAACGTAATGAACTTGATATCGTTGAAGGAACTGATAGCTTTTTAAAAATATAGTGACGAAAACCTTTGCTAAAGAGGTCACTCCCGGTGAAGGGATCTCGGCTCTTTCTACGTAGAATAAGGTGCAGGATATTCCAACTGAATACCACGATGCAAAGCAAAAGTAATCGGCTATAGTGAAGTTATTGCCCTGACGCAAACTTTTGTCCAAGGGGTCACTCCCGGTGAAGGGATCTCGGCCCTTGCCTCGTCGACTGAGGAGCAGGATATTCCAACTGAATACCACGATGCAAAACAAAAGAGAACGCCCTTGCAATAACAGCTTTTTGAAAAAGTGTTCCAAAAACATCAGAATAGGTTTGTTTAACTTGCATTGATCCGAATCAACGCAGTCACATCAATTGATCACACCACAAAAGAACGAAAATAATGACGTACGTTTATGCCATCCGCATTCGCCACTGGGTCCCGTCATCACCCGTTAGGTTAGCTAACTAACGACAGAGCGGGGACTGGACTAGCGCGGATGCAAAACATATACAACATCTACTAGTATATATATAATATATAATTTTTGCTCAAGGCGTGATAAAATATGCAACATCACAGAAATAATACAGATATCTGGGATCCCTGGGTTTCACAGAGCCGCTGCTGAAACCCGACGTTCCCCTGGTCGTGTGGATAGCCTGTGCAATGAAATCCTAGACCCCTACGGGCGCGGCAAGTTACCCGCCAAAACCTGAAGCGAGGCAGCCCCCTTCAGCAACGTGAATGGACCTCCCAGCACTTCACGGAATCCGGTAACTTGGGCACCCCTCCTGGGTCAACCTATACCCCCTACGAGTGCGGCGAATAGCCCGCCAATTCTAGAGTAAAGCCCCCTCCGTCTCAACGCCATGAGATGCGGGCTTGTTGCCCTCTAGAACCCGGCTATCCGTGCACCCCTCCTTGGGGTAATCCTAGTACAGAAAGTAAAATATACATACAACGGGTACATCGACCGCAACCTGGTCGTGCCCCAAAATAATAATACAAACAGGCAGTGACGGCAGTCCACATGTCGGACGCTCGCCCCGCAATATCAAATGTACATATAAAACAAAACTGTACTAATATTGCATCCAGGCTATCCCCCACGACCGATCCGCAACATCACAGCACAACACAGAACATCAACGTGAATGTCACGTTCGCAAATCCGTCTAACCGGGCTATAGCAGTTAGACAGGATTTACCGATCAAATGACATTCACGGTCGCAGATATAATGTAAATACTGTGAACTAGCATGTTTAAAATATCCGATCGAACAAATTCTATCAAGTGGGCCCCAAGCAGTACTGTAGCACTTACAGAAAATCTGGGCCCAAAAATAATATCCCAAAACCCATGATTCCAAGTCTAAAGCCCTCTGGAAAAATTTGGAATGCTGATTAGCTAAGAGCGCGGTGGAACCGCGGCCCAAGCATGGGTTTGGCCGCGGTTCCGCGGCGGTATGGAGCGATCTCGCGACCAAATTTTCACAGAATTCTTAGATTTTCATGCACAGTATTCTGAAACAACCTGAAAAAATTTTGGAGCAGAAAAAATTTCGACAGAAACACGATGCATTGGAAAATACGGTTTTTGGGGATTTTTGTTCGATCGAGTTCTAAACATACTAGAGCAAGCTAGGCTTGGTTAATAGCGTGGCTCAGATACCAATGTAAGTCCGCGGCGGCGCCCCGGCCGTCGATCCGACGCCCGAAACGCGGAAACAAAAAACTTTGCAAACTAGCAAACCGGCACCACCGCGCACTTTTCACCCGGATCGGGCCATTAACCTAGCTACGAGCAAACTAAAAGATGGGTGAAGAGATATACAAAGCGATCCGTGTCCTTCGGTCTTCGTCTCCACTCCGATCTCCCGTGGAATCTCCGTCCGTCACCTCCTAGTCGGAAAGGGCACCACATAGCCGGATTCTTTTACGGGCTCCCACCTCTGGACCGAGGCAACTCGGGTGCGAAGTTGGCTAGCCGACGCGTCTAAGGTTTGCTGTAGAATAGTGTAGTAGCCATTGTCTCTTTGAGGGTTTAGTTGCCATAGAGGAATTGAGAAGAGAATGAGAAAAAGAATGAGCTTTGGAGCTAATCCTTTTTGCAACCATAGAATGAGATGAAGATAAAATGCCACCCAAAAAAATGAATTCCTCTCTCTCTCCCCTCTAGGATGTGGCCGGCCCCTCCTCTCAAGAATGGTGGGGAAAAAAGAAAAGATTAATCAAGAGAAGAAAAAGGAATGAATCAATTAGAAAAAGGTCACACCAATTTCATTTTCAATCCACTCACAAACCATCACCAAAAAGCAATGAATAAGACTAGAATAGAATCTCATCATGATGCTACCATTTTACAAGAAAGCCCTCCACAAATAAGTTACTTGCACTCTTGCAAATAACCCCCTCCAACGAAAATTCCGGCCGCAAAGGAACAAAGAAAAACCGGCCGGAACGGAATGCAAACTGGCAACTTCAGAAAACTGATCCCGTAATAAATTACAGGAAAACCCCGCTACTGCAAATACATGCCCACATTTGTATTCCCACTGAACACAAATGCAAAGAGACAAAACTACACTATCTAATACTAGGATCCGGCTTAAGCCAAAGCCAGCTAGTAAAAACCGTCCGATCACGATCCGTGCAATACCGCACGTATCTGATCGAACCCTGCCATATCTCCATACGGCCTCTACAGCGTTTCTCCCGAAACTTGAGTAACTGTGTGTGGTGGACTCTAAAGACTCGTCAATACTATGGCTGTGGATTTAACCACTAGCACGTCAGAGGTATTAGCCATACGTGACGGGCCACCAGCTATTGACCAAAAGGGACGTCGATGAGCGAACTCATCCTGACACCCTACTGAGCCTGTCAGTGACAATATCCGTACAGTGCGGTCCGTTCGTCTATGAGCATCGCATGGCGGGCCTAGAGGGTTGGTAAAAGTCAGACCCCCAATAGCGGTACAAGTCGTGTCGGAGTGTAGCCCAGAACACCCTGAGATACTACTGGAATACCTACCAGCAAGTCTCCTGCCTTGGCCAAGGACTTTTCATGTTCTGGCTCTCCTAGACACAGCGCGACCTCACCCCCAATACCGGGAGAGACGAACCCCTGCAGATCCGCTCACTGCCTCCATGTGGCTCGGGACTGTACCCAACTAAAACCTGTTTGCACGACTCCTTTGAGCCGTGGTAGGGTAGTAATCAAAGCACAGTGGGAACTCACACGAGACAAATGACGATCTCAGGTCGATGAACTAACCTGTACACATGTCATCAGGGAACTGCTATCTGACGTCAGGTATAATACCAACTAGCAGGTTCCCGGCGAGTCCTGTCCGGTGTACTCATAACCCAATGAGCACCTGTATACATCTTAGGTGAACCAACTGACACCAGTGGCTTGTGAGACCGGCCACCGCCCCTCATCGGGGTCTCGACTGTATACACTAGTCTACTCTGGAGAATCGATGCCCTGTCTCGAAACTCCCACGACTAGGGACTTTTTAAGGATGTGCTTATAGACTCCAGCTCTCACTTATATGATCGCCCTCATACTGCTGGTAGTCAAGCAAGAATCCTAGGGGCTCTATCAACGTGCAATAGCGACTCATAAGGTCACCTGAAGCAGTACACGATGATAAAGATAAACCAGATAGCATACTATCATCTTGAGCAATACTGTCCTACTGGGATAGGTCCTCCCCTCAATCATTGCAATCACGTGCCTGTGATCCAATAATTGACTCTGAGGGCACTATCTCCAACAGTGTGGGACTCTAAAGACTCGACAGTAGGCTGGCAGTGAGTTACTAGATAAATCCATAACCACAAGCACGTCAGCGGCACTAGCTATACGTAACAGCTACCCGGGTACCTGTCGAAAAGGAAGGCCGACGAGCAAACTCATCCGGATCCCTACTGAGCCTATCTGTGACAATCTCCATACAGTCCGATCTCTTCGTCTGAGAGTATCGCATACCGGGTCTAGGGGGTGGTAAACGTCAGACCCTGATAACCTGGTAATTCGTGCTGATGCGGCTCAGGACCAATCCGGGACAATTGATCATCCTATCAGTAAATCCCAACTGCCTTGTCCAAGGTCTTATGGTCCTGACCAATCAAACACAGTACGATATTGACTCCCAATACCGGGAGAGACGAATCCCCGACAATCGCTCACTGCATCCATGTGGCTCGGGACTGTACCCAACCAAAACATGTTTGCACGACTCAGTAGAGCCGTGGTAGGGTAGTGATCAAAGCACAGTGGGAACTCACACGAGACAAATGACGATCTCAGGTCTAAAGACTAACCTGTACTCATGTCACCTGAGAACTTCTATCTGACGATAGGTATAGTACCATATGGAAGTCCTCGGCGAGTCCGTACAGTGTACTCACCCCCAGTGAGCACCTGCATACGATCTTAGGTCTAAAGACCAATAGTTGCGGGACTAAACCATCGCCCCTCGTCGGGGTCTAGAAACGTATACACTAGTCTACTCTGAAATATCGATGCCCAGTTTCGATACTCCCATGACTAGGGACCATTTAAGGATGTGCGTACCGACTACCCAGCTCCCACAAGTATGATCGCCATCACAACGCAGGTAGTCTAGTAATGATCCTACGGGCTTTATCAACATGTATAAAAGATATGTAATAGCAAGTAAAACATGCACATGTTAAGATAAAGGCAAACCAGATAGCATACTATCATATCGAGCAAGACTGTCCTGTACATATATATATGTCCAAGCATCCATATGTATACATATACAATAATGGCCTCTAGGGCATACATATCCAACAAATAAGGGATGAACCTGATATTTGTAAGAAGGCTGTAGGGAGTACTGTCAGGTTCCTCATATTGATATGGATGGCATTCTTCTGATAGGAAGTGATATTCTTATACTATGATTCAGTCAAAACTTTGGTTGTCAAATTTATTTCTCCTTTATGGATTTGGATTATATATATTTATATCTTTGATTCTGATGACTAGATCTATAGAGATGGGTCTAGTAGGGTTTTGGGATTGTCCCAATTCAGGTACCTTGACACCATTCTAAAATGGTTTAGAATGGACGACTCCTAGTGAGGTAATGTACTCTCAAGTAGTGGAGTCACCCTCTCTAAAAGATGTATTCGCGACTGATGAAGAAAGGGACTCGCATGAATGACATTCGGTATGCTTCGGCAATGGGGTCTATCATGTGATGTTATATATCAAACTACATGATGCTTTTACACTTGATGTGGTAAGCAGATATTAGTCCAATTCTGGAGAAACATAGAAATAATTGAAGAACATATAAGATGTTCTTAGTGTATGGTAATAGCAGCCTCCTTTGGGAGGCGATTACTGATTCCAGCTTCCTAGGTGACAAGGAAGACAGATCGTCAGTCGTAAGTGATTAGTTTTCCCTCTTGTGGGGAGCAGTATATTGGAAAGAATTCCAAGCCGGATACAGAGGTAGTCAAGACGCTAGATGATGATTATGATTCAACAAAGAATACATCATAAGTATTTGTTTGGATAAATATGTTCATTTATGAACATGGTCCTATCATCTATCCAAACAAAGTTATAAGGAAGGTATTGTTCATTTTGGGAGATAGTTGATCTCCGAAAAATTGAGAATCATATAGATAAAAATAGAAACGTTGCAGCGGATCCACTCGCTGAGGTTGTTTCTTGAACACGGTTTGTGAAACTATTAATAGAGAAGTTGGGTATACAATAGCATACGATATGTGGGTATGCGTTACCGCAATAATTGGACTTGAGTGCAAGTGGGAGATTGTTGGATATAGGTGCCCTCAAAGCAATTATCGTAGTTGCGGGAATACAATTACTGAATTCAAGGAGGATCTATAATAAGAACAGTCTTGCTTGAGATGATAGTATGTCATCTAGTTTGTATTTATCATTCATGATTATACGTTTTCCTCATTTTTAACGTGTCACTAATGCATGATGATAAAGACCATAGGATCTTTGATTGACTACCAAGATTATGATAAGGATCATACTAGTGGGGCCTGGGTAGTCAATAAGCACATCCTTAAAAGTCCTTAGTCGTAGGAATATCAACTAGGCATCGGTATTGCAGTTTAGACTAGTGTATACGTTTCTTGACCCCGTAAGGGGCGATGGTTGATCCCATAGCCATTGGTGTTTGATACCGAAGATTGTATACAGGTACTCACTGGATGAGTTACACTGGACAGACTCTCCGAGAACTCCTAGATGGTATTATACCAATCGTCAGATAGCAGTTCTCTGGTGACATGAGTATAGGGTGGTCCCTAGACCCAATATCGTCATAGTGTATTATGTGTGTTCCCACTGTACTTTGATTACCACCCTACCATGGTTTTAAAAAGCCGTGCAAACAGGTTTTAGTTGAGTACAGTCCTGAAGCACACGGAGGCAGTGAGCGATCGAGGGAATTCGTCTCTCCTAGTATAGGGAGTTGATGTGGCATAATGCATAGCTAGCTATGACCATAAATCCTTGGCCAAGGAAGACAAGATTTACTGATAATTGTTATCAGTAGTTTCTCTGGTGGTCATGAGCTTGACGTCGGCATGATTTATCGAGTTATTGGGAGTCTGACAGTTTCTACCTCCCAGACCCAATATACGATAGTCTTAGACGAAGAGACCAGACTGTACGGTGAGTGTCAATGATAGGGCTCTAGCAGGGTACGGACAGGCTTGCTTGTCGATCGGCTTTTCGTTCAATACCTGGGTAGCCGTTACGCATAGCTAGTGCCACTCACGTGCTTGTAGGTTAACCCAATGGGGATTGATCTGAAAGTTTTTTAGATCAATCGGATATGATCCTGACCTACTGCCAATGTATTGTCGAGTTTTTAGAGTCCCACACAGAGAATTTCCCAGTTCTAGAAAAATGATGTAGTGCACGTAGGGCGATGCGTGCGAGGGTCCAATTAAACATATGTATGTGATACTACATATATTAATCGGATGGTTGATAATACTAGCCGGTTTATGATTGAACCGGGTCATTAAATCAAGTGTTGATTTAATGATATTATATATACATGATGATGCATGTATATATACTAGTATTATATTATTCTCTCATATTCTCTCTTCTTTACTATATGTTATGTTATGCAACATATCATGTATATGATACATGAGATGTTCATGATTAATTATATGTATAATGTTATTATATATATAATTAATAGTTTTCTCTTTGATTTCTCTTTTTGCTTGGCTAAAGGTGAGGTATATGATATGTGGCATACACTCTCATCCCTTTTATCATATGTAAGGAAGGGAGAAAAAGAGGTAGTGGTATGACTAAGGAATTGTTTTTTCTCTAGCCATAACATTCCACCATATTCTCTCTCATCCTAACTAGAGAAATGAATGAAAAGAAAAGAAAAAGAAAGAGAGCTTGAGAGTTCACATAATTCTACATCTCTTTCATTTGATTTCTAGCAAAAATAGAATGAGAGTTTCTTCACTTGAAAGAGTTTCATGTGAAGATGAAGCTAGCATCGGAGGCTTTCACGTGGATCATCTTCTGCAAAGTAGGTTGGCGACCAAACATGATCCGGAGCACTCGGAGCTTAGCCGAAGTCCAATGAGAGGTGGCCAATCCGCTACAAAGGTTGTATCTCTTTTATCTAGCTCTCTTTGTAGTTTGCAAGCTATCATGTCTATGGTGTTATCTTGGTTTAAGGATCTTTTGCTTTCTAGAATTTTTGTTTATCGCTTCCACAACGTCGTAAAACCCGTCTTGGGAGCACACTCATCCTAACAAATTATTCACAGCGATGTGTCGGGAAAAGGTTTGGGTTATGTGTTGATACAGCATGGACGAGTGATAGCTTATGCATCAAGACAGCTGAAGACATATGAGAAGAATTATCCGACACATGACTTAGAGTTAGCTATAGTGATATTTCCGTTAAAGTTATGGAGACACTACTTATTAGGCGAAAAGGTCGAAATACTCACCGACAATAAGAACTTAAAGTATGTGTTCACTCAGAAGGAGCTCAACATGAGACAGCGAAGGTGGCTAAAACTGATGGCCAATTATGATTTGGACTTGAAGTATCATCCAGGAAAGGTGAATGTAGTGCCGGATGCTTTGAGTCGGTTACCAGCAATAAGGATATTGATTTCACAAAAGGGACTAATAGTTTATATTCAGAGTTTTGAATTGGAGCTAGCGTTACCGGATTCTTCAGAGCAGTTGATACAACTTCAAGTGCAGTCATCCTTGATAGATCGCATCAAGGCCGCGCAGTTATAAGATGCTCGATTGTAGAAGTTTCGAGGTCAAGTGGAGGCAGGTCTTAGAACGGACTTGCTACTGCATGAAGATGGATTTTTAAGATACGAAAGCCGTTTATGTGTGCCGAAAGGAGAGATCTGGGAAGATCTCATGAAAGAATCCCACAGTTCTGCATATTCGGTACATCCGGGAAGTACGAAGATGTACAGGGATATACGACAACAATTCTGGTGGGAAGGAATGAAGAGAGAGATTGCTCGCTTCGTGTCTAGATTCTTGGTGTGTCAGCAAGTGATGATTGGATATCAAAAAGTGGCTAGTTTGTTGCAACCACTTCCGATTCCTCAGTGAAAGTGTGAGCATATCACCATGGATTTGTTGGATATGTATACTCTAGAGGCATGTATTGTATAGGATACTAGGGATATGTATATGTTGGATATGTATGCCCTAGAAACCTGTATCGTATATGATGTTGGGGATATGTATGTACAGGATAATCTTGCTCAGTTATATAGTATACTATTTGAGTTGTCTTTATCCGAACATGTGTATTTGTTTTTCTTACTGCTTTGTATTACTTATATATGTTGATAAAGACTCGTCACGGTAGTATACTATTTTGGTTTGTCTTTATCTTAACATGTGCATATGTTATACTCGAAATCACATATGGCTGATACATATTGATAAAGCTCGTAGGATTTTTCTTAACTACCAGATGGCAATCATACTTGTGGGAGCTGGGTAGTCCATAAGCACGTCCTTAAAGGTCCCAAGTCGCAGGAGTATCGAGACCGGGCATCGATATTCCAGAGTAGATTTGTGTATACGTTTCTAGACCCCGATGAAGGGCGGTGGTTGGTCTCACATCCATTGGTGTGATCACCTAAGATTGTTTACAGGTGCTCACTGGAGGTGAGTACACTGAATGGACTCGCCGAGAACCTATAGATGATATTATACCTATCGTCAGATAGCGGTTCTCAGGTAACATGAGTACAAGTTAGTCTTTAGACTGAGATCATCATATGTCTCGTGTGAGTTCCCATTGTACTTTGATCACTGCCCTACCATGGCTCTACTGAGTCGTGGAAACAGCTTTTGGTTGGGTAAAGTCCCAAGCCATATGGAGGCAGTGAGAGATTGTCAGGGATCCGTCTCTCCCGGTATTGGGAGTCGATATCGCACTGTGTCTGGTTAGCCAGAACCATAAGACCTTGGCCAAGGCAGTTGAGATTTACTGATGATTAGATCAGTATTTTATCGGATCGGTCTTGAGCCAAATCGACATGACTTATCAGGTTATTAGGGGTCTGACGTTTACCACTCCATAAACCCGGTATGTGATACTATTAGACGAAGAGACCAGACTGTACGGAGATCGTCACGGATAGGCTCAGTAGGGGTTTCGGATGAGCTTGCACGCCGTCCTTCCTTTCGACAGGTACCTGGGCAGCCGTTACGTACACCTAGTGCTGCTGACGTGCTTATGGTTAAACCTACTGCCAACGTATTATCAAGTCTTTAGAGTCTCACAGAGAGGGTTTCCCTAGTTCAGGCAAAATGATGTAGTGGCCGTATTTTTGATACGTGCAGGGTTCCGAATGATAATACTATCCGGCTTAGGACTAAGCCGGATTATTAAATCAGGTATTGATTTAATAATTTACATATATATATTTCGATATGTATATTCTAGTGTTATCCGGTCTTTCGATCGGACGGTTGATGATACTAGCTGGCTTAGGATTAAACCGGATTATTAAACCAGGTATTGATTTAATAATTTACATATGCATATTTCGATATGTATATTCTAGTATTATGTTCTTTGTATTATTCTACCTCTTTAGGTATTCGTATTTTGATACGAATACAAGTATGGATATACGGTAGAGTGTATTCCGTATTTATACGGAAAACATTCCAGAAAGAGGACACCTCATTTTCTTGGTTTTTCTTTTATTGAAAATTGAAATGAGGTAGAGGGGTGAGGTATCAAGGAGAATGGTATGAAGCATGGTTGAATAGGGTAGAGAAATGAATTTATAATACATTTGTCTACACTATTCAAGTATAGTTGGATTTTATATTTACAAAAAAAACATTTGATAAAACCATGCTTGCATTATTGTTTTTGATGATGAGATTTTCATTTTCACCATTCTTTTTCTCTCTCCATTCTAGAGCTCCTTCTTCCTTTACACCCTACACTCTCATGAGTTGAGAATCAAGGATGGAGAGAGGTAGAAAAATTACTAGAACAACACACTATATCACTAGACACTCTAGATTAGCAACCTTGAGCCTTTAGTTGCTCCACTAGATTTTTTGTGTGGAGCTAGAGCCATGAACCACATCCCTCGGGTGGATCATCTTCGATGGAGGAAGCCGGAGGTCAAGCTCGATCATGGAGACCTCGTGGAGCTAAGGAAGAGGATAGAAAACTGAAGGACACGGATCATTCGGTATAACCCACTTATCATGGTAGCTAAACTCTTCATGTTTACTAGTTTTATGTTTTGTTAGATTCTAAGTAGTCGTTTCTAGTGCCAAGTTTTTAAAAGTTAAAGTTTTTCATTCTGTAACGACCGCGGCTACCGGCCAAGACGCTAGGAATGCCAACATGGTATCAGAGCCTCCCCAAACATTAGAAACTAGTAGTAGACGATACTTTGGTTTCAAAACCGAAAAATTCCAATTTTCAAAAACCCACTCTCTGTCCAAATTTTTATGGTCTCTGAAAATTTTTCAAACAAGTGCAGAGGTTTACTCTTGATATATTAGTAACACACAATGAAAAAGAGGAAATTTGGCCGTACAAAAACCGCCAGAAATCTCAAAAACCCCGCTACCAGCAGTTTTATTGTCTCCTCCGGTCCTCGTTTTCATTTAGTGTCTTGGGTTTTGAGAATTGGGATTTTTGGACTTATTTGATATGACCCAGATTTCACTTAGTGTTATCTTTGTATTGGGGAAACTTTGATACTTTCAAGACTTGAAATTTTGCATCGTTGATATCTGTAATGTTGTGTATGTGTTTTCAAATGTCGTCTAATTATTATATGTCATTTAGACGGGGTTGCACGCACTTGCTTCTGCTGCTGTGATGGTTTATTCGGATTGTCATGTGGGATAGCCCCTAGTGCAATGGTAGTTGTACAGTTTTGATTCATTTGTATATTCATTATTACGAGGCGAGCGTCCGACATGTGGACTGTCGTTTTCGCTGGTTTGTATATTCTTTTATTGGGGCACAGCCGGATTGAGGTTGATGTCATCTTTGTGTATATAATTTTTTTCTGTACTAGGATTGCCCCATGGAAGAGTGCTCGAGTAGCCGGGTTCTAGAAGGCAACAGGGCCCCATCTCATGGCGTTGAGACCGGGGTGCCTTACTCTAGAATTGGCGGGCTACTCGCTGCACTGGTAAAGGGTATAGGATGACCCACGGTAGAGTACTCAAGTAACCGAATTCCGTGAAGTGCTGGGTGGCTCATTCACTTCGTTGATTGGGGTTGCCTCACTTCCGGGATTGGCGGGCAACTTTCCGCGCTTGTACGGATCTTGGTTCTACATTGCACATGCTATCCACAAGACCGGGGAACGTCGAGTTTCATTTGCAGCTAAAATGAAACCCGGGGCTCCTAGATTATCCGCTATTCCATGTTTCTTATCGCTATTCTGTGATGCTGCCTAGGACGAATGGTTATATATATATATATATATATATATATATATATATATATATATATATACACTAGTAGATGTTATATATGTTTTTCATCTGCGCTATTCCATCCTTGCTCTGCCGTTAGTTAAGTAACATAACGGTGCATGACGGGGCCCCGTGGCGAATGCAGATGGCATTTACATACATTTTATTTTCGTTCTTTTTTGGTGTTATAGGATTTAATTGATGGGACCGCATTAATTTTGATTAATGCGAGGAAAAATAAATCTAAAAGATATTGTTGGAACAAATTTTCGAAAAATTTTAGTCATATTCTTTCGCTTTGCATAGTGGTATTTGGTTAGGAATATCCCGCACCTCATTCGAGGAGGCAAGAGCCTAAATCCCTTCACAGGGAGTGACCTCTTGAGTAAAAGTTTAAGTTACTATAGATTAATCGGTTTTCTTCAAAACCACTAGTTTTCAAAGGCGGAGCCTAAACCACTCCTTTTCAAAACTACTCGGTTCCTTCAACGATATCATGTTCATTACGTTAAAGGGTTTTTCGCCAAAAACCCAACTATAGCCCTCCGTCGTTTCAGATAATTAGTATTTAGTATTCGTGTTGCGTTTGTTCATTATTCGTCAAGGCGTAGTGTATGGTAACTAAGTAATGATTGTCTGTAGCATAGATAATGCGATTGGTTAGGACAATCGTGTGACTTTTTTGATTATTCTTCAAGGGTCATGTGGGTGGATCTAATGAAATCTTGGATAATGACGGGTTGAACTTGACTAGGAACTTTTGATTTGTTGATTATTCGTCAAGGTCAATTGGGTCTTAGGGGCAAAAACCACATCGGGAGTTTCAAATATACAAGAAACTTGCTGGTGTTGCATACCTTTTGGAGTGTGGTGACTAGAATGACTTCCATCTAGGTTATCATGCGATGATAGTTAGATCCCGATCACACTGATGAGTAGGATTACTCTTAGGAGATATTTTTCATTTCACAACTAGCTAACCTATTAGGAGTCTAGAAAGGTGTTAACGGGGCTACTCCTCTGTGGAAACAAGGTTTATTTTAATTAGGTCTGTACGAGAGCATGAGGAACCTCCCTCAGAGTACCAACACCCACCTGGCTGAATGGTTAGCGAACTTGTAAGGTGTGAATGATCCCGACTAGTTTTCCTTTTAAGGTTTGAAGGAAAATTCGAGAAAACGGTGGGAGCTATCCTGATTAGATAAACTAATAACCAATCTAATCTCTCAAGAGCGCACGCTGAGAGTTTCTTTTCTCTCTCTTCAGGTAGCAACCAATTCACGCCTTAATCAAGATAATAAAATATATGACTTGACCGAACAAGCTTGTTACACAGGGCTGGAGAACGTCGGTTCGGCTCTAACTTGTGACAACTGTCACGAGTATGGGCAAGAGAAAAAGGACTGTAAGGAATTCCAAATGACCCTATTGAAGGATAAGCATTCTAATGCATCTTCTTCTGGTGTATTTTTTTTATTGAAAACTGTTTTTTGGTCAACCCTACCTCCTGGGTACTAGATACCGGATCAGGATCTCATATCTGTAATTTATTACAAGGACTGAGAAAAAGCAGAATGGTTGGACCGGGTGATATGTCCCTCGAGTAGAGAACGGAGCACAAGTTGATGCTGCTACCGTCGGTGAATATTACCTAGTATTGCCAAGAGGCAATACTATAATTTTGAACAACTACTACTATGTACCTTCCATGCTTTGCAACATCATATCAGTTTCTTTACTTGATAAAGATGAATATAATTTTGTTCTAGATAGAAATATCATGAACATTTATCTTAATTAGGTATTGGTTGCAGAAAGTACACATTGTAATGGTATTTATGTTAATCAAAACACAGTCTTCAATATACAAAACACAAGCAAAAGAAAGAGTTCAGATATGAACGAAACCTACTGGTGGCATTGTAGACTTGGTCATATCGGTGAGAGATGTTGCATAAAGATGGATATCTGAATCCGTTCGAATTTTCATCCTATGAAACTTGTCAGTCTTGTCTCAAAAGAAAGATGACCAAATCGCCGTTCACAGGACACGGAGAAAGAGCTACAGAGCTCTTGGGACTCATACACAGTGATGTATATGGTCCGATGTCTATACATGGGAGAGATGGGTTTTCGTACTTCATTACATTCGTTGACGATCTCTCTCGGTTCAGATATGTGTATCTTTCGAAACACAAATCAGAAGCTTTTGAGAAATTTAAAGAATTCAGAAATGAAGTAGAGAACCAGAATGGCAAAAGTATCAAGATCATCCGATCTAATAGAGGAGGGGAGTATTTAACCACAGAATTCCTAGAATACATGAAAAAGAATGGTATTCTCTCTCAGTTTACTCCTCCGTACACACCACAGCACAACGGTGTATCGAAATGGAAGAACAGTACCCTATTGGACATGGTTTGCTCCATGATGAGCAGTGCTAATCTGCCTCTTTCATTTTGGGGACATGCGCTTCAGACAGCAGCATATCTGTTGAATCAAGTTCCGACCAAATCTGTGCCTACCAGTTCATATGAAATATGGAGTGGTGAGAAACCATTTCTTAAATTTGTTATGATATGGGGCTGTCCGGCTTATGTTAAAAAGCAAAATCCGAACAAACTGGAGACACAATTGGTTCTTTGTAAGTTTGTGGGATATCCTAAGAATTCACTAGGATATCTATTCTACCATACTGAGGAACAGAAGGTGTTTGTGTCTCGCCATGCCACCTTTTTAGAAAGGGAATTTCTTGCAAAAGAAATTAGTGGGAGCACATGATCTGTCGAGCGGAACTATATGATATGTTATGATATGTGTTCCACTTTGTTCTATTTGTTCTACTTACCGCAATCAAGACAGTGTCGCTTTGCAGCTAGCCGGTTGAGCACGGGACGTCCGCAGGGAGATGGTTGTATGTCCGTTCTTGCTTTAGACGAGTCAATTAAAGAGTGTATATGTGTATGTTCAAATCTATTCTAAGTGTTCGTATTTTATGTTCAAGTAAACTTGTTAGGGTTAGGGTTGGTTAGTAGAGTTCGGATTAGTCTTGTGCTTGTCTTTTTTCATTCTTGAAATGAAGTTGGGATAATCGAAAGTAGCGGGGATTAGGAGGACATAGGAATGAGATTTGCGAGTTTAAGCAAGCTTTCCAACACTAAATTCATTCCTAGTGCCCCTTGTTCGTCCGCTACATGCACTTATTTCCAATCCTAGGCCAAACACACACAACCATGTATCCAATTAAGTCACAACTACATGTCACGTTGTAGTGCGCCCAAAGGACTTCTCGACTTAGGTCGCGGCTATATTCCATGTATAGCGCGCCTAAGTGAGAGGGTTGTGTTTTTTGGGTCTAGGCTCGTTTTAAGATGTTTGGCGAAGAGAAGTACAAGGGATTTTTCCATCCCTCATACTAACCTTCCTTAGCCCTAACAAGTGTGGAAATTATTCACATATTTAAAAGAAAAATGAAACAAGAAAGAAGAAAAGAAAGAAAAGAAAATACGGTTTTAACACATGGTAGCAAGCCAACTACTTGGGCTCTCACGTAAGCAAGGGACTCCATCGAGTATTATGGCTTGAAAATACGAATAAGAAGAGAAAGAAAACAAAACAAGAAAAGAAAAGAAAACCACAACTACTTGCAACAAATAATAAAAGTTACACTGGAAATTAAAATTACAATACAATTAAATAAAGATACAAGATAAGAAAAAAACCTCATCTTCATTAATCTTCCACTCAAAAAGCTCTCACTACAATTTTCATGGAGAATAGATGAAGAAGAAGAAGAACTACAAACTTGTAACAACTCCAATTTTAGTGTACAAAAATTTGTTTAAAAATTAATGTATACTTGGGGTATTTGCATTTCCTGTGAGTGCCTTAAATATTTGTTTTGCTTTTTAATAGCAAGAAGGAGATTGTAGCTCATTGGTAATACCATGCACTGCTAAACCAACCCACCAGAGTTCAAATCCCATACCCCACATTATTTTTAATATTGTTTTATTTTAATATTTTTAGAATTTCAAGAGTCTACACGTGCTAAACCTGTAAAACCCCACTACACATGTAAAACTAAATGGCCCAGGGGGTAGATGAGACGATGGGGAACACTTTGCACCCCGGACTCGGCCGGAATCGGCCGGTGACTCTGGCTGCCGCCGCCGGCCGGACTCGGCCGGACCGCCGAGTCCCCAACATGAAAAGTATGCCTCTTGACCTCCCATGTACCCTTGTATACTTTAATTGTCCTGCACAGTAACAGAGCCCCTTTAAAACCCTATTTACTCCATTTTAATACATTTTAATACAATTTTCAATTCACCCTTTCATCTACCCTAAACCCTAGCCTTACCCTATAAATACAACCCGTAGACACACACACCCTCACTCCAAAATTCTGATCAAAAACTCTCAAGAAAACTCTAGAGAATTTTAGCGTGCAATTGAAGTTAGCAAAAAGCGAGAGCTCCCGGCGACGAAACGACGCACCGGCGCCTCCTACCATTCCCTCTTCCTCTCTTATAATCTCTAAACCCGTAAGTCCCACCTTCCTCTTCCTTTTGCTATTCTAAAATAGTTCTTTTTCTAAAACCCGCGGAAGCGGAATTAATCCAACTTCCAATTCGGTTTTCTTTAAAAGATCTAATTTTCTTAAATACAACAACACCAATCTTGTACATCATGACTATTAATCATTAACAAATATGTTGAACAAGTTTCATGGCAATATATTTCATTTTGTAACTTTTACTACTCTTTTTCAGTAAAATACCATGTAGTTTACTTTCTACTTTAAAACATCATAAATCTTGCTATACCTTTAATTAGATCACGAGGTAATGACCTACCTCCTCACAACACTCATATGTAACATAGCACAATACCTTTCGGGAATATAGAATACGGGAAAACGAAACTTTACATATTAATACCTTTTACTATTAAAACTTTTTGTACAAGATACATATTTATAACAAATCTTTGCAAAGCGCCGCTACAACCCATTTTGGGAAACCCGACTGGGATGATGCGGACTATCGCACATCCCTGGACTTAGTAGTGCGAGATGCAGACCTCCGTAAGGTGCATTCGGTCTCGAAAGATTTAAAATACGAATATCTTTAGAAAATGAGATTTCTAGAAAATAATAAATTAAAATTATTTTATATAAAGTATATATATATATATTAACAAAATATTTATTTTTGATATAATATAAATATTCCAACTTTTCTAAATCAAAAGAACCACTTTACTTGAAAATACCATGAAATTCCATATAAGTCCAACACTTTACAATTAAATACCATGTATTATGAAAAATAGGTTTATTCATTAGAAATGTCACAAATATAAAATTTACAACTATGAAAACTCTAAAGACGATAAATAAATACTTGAGGTGTATTTTGAAAATTATACAAAAGTATTTTTACATAAAACCCTCTCAAGTTCTATAAATTACAATAAGGACCCTAATAAATATAGGTTTAAGCGGGACCAGTCTCTTGAGTCTCAGGAAGCCGGAGATATGGGTGCTTGCCTATCTAAGGTAGACAACTTAACAAACGGTGTTATCAACACGGTAATCATCTTTGAAAAAAACACAAATCCTGCCGCCCATGTGCAGCGGTTACCGATAACATCAAAACCTAATTCAGGACTTCAATTTCTCTTTCTAATTGTTCTGACTCGGACTGAGTCTCATTATAACTTGAATATGATTCAAGTACAATCTACAATATTACAATTCAACATGAATCCATATATTCAATATATTCAATCTGTATTGACCGAACCGAACCATGGATATACTTCCATTTACATGATTCTCCAGTTACATCCATGATTCTCCAATTACATCCATTTACTGATATCATGGTTTCGGCAAGTCATCAAATTATACAATCTATATTACAAGATAATCCATGTTGCAATACAATACAAACAATACAATCAAGACATCACGGGGTTTAAGGGGTAGATTGGTACGGAAGGTGTTAGAAGTGGCATGAGACTGCAAGATTAAGACACCTAACCTATATTCCGTTGATCTTGTACCGTGGCATAACGGTTTCTTGTACTTCCATTTGCCCTAGTCTCTAGCATATAATGTCTCCTCTCATATACACTGGCATCCTTCTGTACCAAGCTACAAACAACAGCGTTAATCAAATAATACAACTTTAAAAGCTACTTTCTCTCTCTGTCTATTCTATTTCCCCTTATCTTTGGGACTTACCGAGCGATTGTTCGCTGACGACATTCCTTCTCTTTCTTCTTTGGAATGTTGTCAGGTGATCTAGGAACTCAGAAGATCGAGCCTACTAGTGAGGACTTGGATCAGCTTTCCTACGACCCGGAGCTCTAACTTCATTGTACACATTTTTATTTCAGTACTTTTCATTTCTGTTATGCCATTGTTTAGACATTGTTTTCATTCAGTTGTATTTACTTTTCTATGTATTGTAAAAAAAATGTGAATAAATAAAGTTGTTGTTTTATTATATCTTGTCTAATATGCATTTTTATTTATATTGCTTAGATACGCTTAGCGTATTTACTTCACAGTAAATACGTAGCGGCCTCGTCGCGCCCTCTGCCCGTACACTGGGAAGTGGGGCGTGACAGGTTTTGTTGGTGGCCCATGCAGGTCAGAGCTATATGGAACACCCTACCATGCAATTCTGTTCTGCGTGAACAACCTAAGCAATATAACACAAGAACCAGCAACTGAAAACATTCTTTACAATTCATATTTCTTGAATCTTATCATTCCATCTGTCCTAACCTAAATTTTTCTTTCAAGTTTATGGATTCCCCGAAAAAAACCAGCACCAATTTCAACAACAATCCACCTCCACTATCACTCACACCTGCCGTAGCTGCTCCGATCAACGAGAAAATGGTTCTACTTGAGGCAATCCACAGCCTCCTGGAAGGACAGCAGCAGCAGACTACTATTCTCTTGAACCGTCCAGAGGCAGAAGCACCTGGGGTGAAGCAATTCAGGGCTTTGCACCCCAAACAATTTACAGGAAAAGAGAGCCCTCTAGAAGCTGAGGAATGGGCTCAGAGTATCAAAGACGATCTCGTAGTAGCACAAGTGCCAGAAATAGATTAGGTTCGTGTTGCGAAACTGCAGCTCACGGACAATGCACGGGTCTGGTGGAAGGCGGAAGAAAGCCGTCTTGAACAACCCGTCGAATGGAAGACTTTCCAAGACATGTTCGACGCTAAGTATTTCCCTGAGACTTCCAGGTTCAACATGGAACAGTAGTTTATTCATCTACAGCAAGGTTCGATGTGGACCAAGTCGGTAGATGAATATGACGCTGAGTTCACCATGCTTAGTCGGTAAGATATGTCTCAATAAATTCGAATTTTTAAAATATCACATACTACACAGCTAACACAATACTTTAAACAGATTTGCGGCACACCTTATACCGACGGATGAGATCAGAGCCCGTCAATTTCAACAAGGATTGGATTCGGAGATCCAGGCTGCACTGGCCACATGAGATTTTCCGACTTATGAATCGGCTCTGAAAGCTGCCCGCCGTTATGAGGCAGTAGTAAAGGTGAGGGGCAGACCTCAATCTGCAAGAGTTAAGCTCCTTGTCAACCAGATGGCAGGAGGAGCCTCGTCAAGGCCACCTTTTGTGCTAAGGCGACCCGAAGTACCGAACAACTGTCCCAGCCTATCCTTTTGTTCCTACTGCAAGAGAACTGGACATGTGATGAAAGACTGCCGGCGAGCCAACCATCTTTGCTTAGTCTGCGGCTCAGCTGCTCATGATATTGGGTCTTGTCCCCAAAGACAAAATCCAGTTGCTGAATCCAGGCGAGCAATCACTTACCAGCAGCGACCAGCCCTTCAGGCACCTGCTCCAAGACTTGCACTACCTGCTCCACCATCTAGAGGACCACAAGCTGCACCTCCTACTCGTAAGTTCCATCAAGCTCAAAGGAACGTTCCAAGGAATGCTCCTCAGGCCAGGAGGAATGTACCACGGCGCCAGGCTTACACGATGATCGTGGAAGAAGCTGAGGCCACTGGCCAAGTTATCACTAGTAACCATTTCTTCTCAAACCTTTCTTTCAGTCTTGCTACTTATCTGCATACTTTTACCTATACCTAAAACATATCCCACATACCTTAGGTACAATCTTAGTAGCCTCACACCATGCACTAGCACTGTTCGATACTGGAGCATCTCACCGCTTTATGTCGCAATGGTTCGTTCGAACCCATGCGATTCCAGTCACACCGCTTGTATCCAGCTGGAATGTCAGTTCAGGAAATAGCGTTCTAAAGGCAACAACAATGGGATACAGCTTGTGTCCAGTAGTCGTCTGCAGCAGAGAATTCTATGCTGACTTCAAAGTGCTGGACATACCGAACTTTGATGTGGTTCTAGGTATAGATTGGCTAGGAACCTTTTATGCTACCATCGACTGTCGTTAAAGGAGGGCAGTATTCGAGATTCCAGACCATCTGGTGTTCTATTTCAAAAGTGGAGATCGTACCCTGGAGCAGAGTACATACAAAGTGAAGCCAAGGGAAGCAGTGATTGCAGCAACTCAAGCAGAGGAAGAATTAAAGCCAGAAGTGGTTCGAAAGTTCGATGATGTGTTTCCTGACGATATATCAGGTTTGCCTCCCGATCGAGCACTTGAATTCAGCATTGTTTTAGTACCAAGAGCACAACCGGTGATCAAAACACCTTATCGATTAAGTCCGGAAAGTTTGAAGGAAGTCCGAACACAGTTGGACGAATTATTGGCGAAAGGATGGATTCGTCCCAGCACTTCAAGTTGGGGATCACCGGTACTGCTTGTGAAGAAGAAGGAAGGTTCATACAGAATGTGCATCGACTATAGAGCCTTGAACGAAGTTACGATAAAGAAAAAGTATCCGCTTCCGTGCATCGACGATTTTTCGATCAGTTAAGTGGATCTTGTGTTTTCTCTAAATTAGATAATCGTTCAGGTTATCATCAGGTGAAGGTCAAGGAAGATGATATTCATAAAACGGCTTTCAGAACTCGCTATGGACATTACGAATTTCTAGTGATGCCATTTGGAGTGACCAACGGACCAGCAATATTCATGAACCTGATGAATCAAGTTTTCCGAGAGTACTTAGACAGGTTTGTTTTCATCTTCATCGACGACATCCTGATGTATTCCAAGTGTCGGAAAGAACATGCCGAACACCTACGAATTTTCCTGGAAACTCTACGACAACATCAATTATATGCCAAGTATAGCAAATGCGAATTTTGGCTAAATAAAGTTGGTTTTCTTGGATATATCGTATCAGGCGAAGAAATCTCTGTGGATCCAGCGAAAGTTTTAGCAGTAAGAGAATGGCCGACACCAAAGTCAGTGAAGGACATTCGGAGTTTCTTGGGTTTAGCGGGATACTACAGAAGGTTCATTGAAGGCTTTTCAAAGATAGCAACCCCCTGACAAAGCTCACACGTAAAGATAAAGAATTTGTGTGGTCAGAAGCTTGCGAACAAGCTTTCGTAGAACTCAAGTCAAGGTTGACATCAGCGCCTATTCTCGTTATACCGGACCAGTCTGGAGGTTTCAAAGTGCACTGTGATGCATCCGGTA
Organism: Agapanthus africanus; assembly: GCA_030015575.1. Taxonomy (NCBI): domain Eukaryota; kingdom Viridiplantae; phylum Streptophyta; class Magnoliopsida; order Asparagales; family Amaryllidaceae; genus Agapanthus; species Agapanthus africanus. The sequence goes on along the minus strand of JASDDO010000019.1, from coordinate 869,402,214 downwards.
AGGGATTAGGATGTGTTCTACATCAACACGGTAAGGTTGTGGCTTATGCTTCAAGACAGCTGAAGACTCATGAGCGCAATTATCCGACACATGATTTGGAGTTGGAAGCCGTCATCTTTGCTCTCAAGATTTGGCGACATTATCTTCTCGGTGAATGAGTGAACATATATACAGATCACAAGAGTCTGAAATATGTGTTTACTTAGAAGGAGTTGAATATGCGGCAGAGACGATGGTTAGAACTCATGGCGGACTTTGACATCAACCTGCAATATCACCCAGGGACGGTGAATGTGGTTCCAGATGCTCTTAGTCGCCAGCCATTAGCAATACATCTCACCGCTCAGTGGAAGCTTCAACAAGACTTGCATCAGATGGAGATTGAAGTATTCATGCCAGGTAACACATCAAGTTTGATGAATTTACAAGTTCAATCAACAATTGTCAATCAGATCAAAGAAGCTCAAGCAAGTGAGCTAAGTTGCAAAAGACCAGAGAACAAGTGGAGAATGGACTCAGAACAGACTTCATCATCCATGAAGACGGATCTTTGAGATACGGCAGCAAATTATGTGTACCAAAAGGTCCTGTTCGGGAAGAGTTAATGAAAGAAGCTCACAGCTTTCCCTACTCAGTACACCCTGGAGGTACAAAGATGTACAAAGATCTATGTCAGAATTACTGGTGGCATGGAATGAAGCGTGAAGTAGCCAGAAGCGTCGCTAAATGCTTGGTGTGTCAGCAAGTAAAGGCTGAACATCACAGAACAGCCGGATTACTTCAACCGTTACCAATCCCAGAATGGAAGTAGCAACACATCATGATGGATTTTGTGACTGCTCTTCCTCGCAGCACAAAGGGTAACGATACGATATGGGTCATTATGGATCGACTCACAAAGTCGGCTCACTTCATCCCATTTCGAGTTGGCCAATCAACTGAGACATTAGAAAAAAAATACATGGAGGTAAGAATCTACTTAAGATTTAAACTCTTTAAACATGTACTACCTCTGATACCCATGAACTTATACAGGAAATTGTAAGACTTCATGGAGTACCGGTCTGCATTTTCTCCGATCGTAACACCAGGTTCCGATCGCAATTTTAGCAGAGTCTGCAAGCGAGCTTGGGAACAAGTCTGAACTTCAGCACAGCTTATCATCCACAAACAGATGGTCAGTCTGAGCAAACTATTCAGATCTTGGAGGATACGCTCAGAGAATATATGTTAGACTTCAAAGGATCATGGGAAGATCACCTATATCTTCTGGAGTTTTCGTACAACAACAGCTACCAAGCAAGCATAGGAATGGCACCTTTTGCAGCACTATATGGAAGGAAGTGTCGATCACCATTAAGTTGGGACGACATCGGAGATAGGGAACTTCTTGGACCTAAGATGATAGTAGAAACTGTTGATGTGGTTCGTACTATCAGAGAAAGAATGCGAATAGCCCATGATCGACAGAAGCACTGGGCTGATGCAAAGCGACGTCACTTGGAGTTCCAGCCAGGAGATCACGTATTCTTTAAGATATTTCCGAACCGCGGAGTGATCCGATTTGGAAGACGGGGTAAGCTAAGTCCAAGGTACATTGGACCGTTCGACATACTCGAACGAGTCGGTGAAGGGGCATACCGCTTAGCACTTCCACCTTCATTAGAAGGAGTGCATAATGTGTTCTACATATCCCAACTCAGAAGGTATGTGAGTGACCCCAGCCATGTACTTGATCATTCCGAGCTCACTATACAGCCCGACTTATCTTGTGAGCAACAACCTGTGGAGATCCTGGATAGGAAAGTGAAGTCACTTTGAAACAAAGAAGTCAACTTGGTTCGAGTGATGTGGAGAAAAGACACTCTAGGAGAATCAACATGGGAAAGGGAAGATGAGATGCGTGCAAGATATCCTCACCTCTTTGTAAACTAGTCCTTAAAATAAAAGTTGAAAATTTCGAGGACAAAATTTTTGTAAGAAGGGTAGACTGTAACAACTCCAATTTTAGTGTACAAAAATTTGTTTAAGAATTAATGTATACTTGGGGTATTTGCATTTCCTGTGAGTACCATAAATATTTTTTTTGCTTTTTAATAGCAAGAAGGAGTTTGTAGCTCATTGGTAATACATTGCACTGCTGAACCAACCCACCAGAGTTCAAATCCCATACCCCACATTATTTTTAATATTGTTTTATTTTAATATTTTTAGAATTCCAAGAGTCTACACGTGCTAAACCTGTAAAACCCGACTACACATGAAAACTAAATGGCCCAAGGGGTAGATGAAGCGAGGGGGAACACTTTGCACCCCGGACTCGGCCGGAATCGGCCGAATCGGCCGGCGACTCGGCCTACTCGGGCTGCCGCCGCCGACCGGACTCAGACGGACCGCCGAGTCCCCAACATGAAAATTCTGCCTCTTGACCTCCCCTGTACCCCTGTATACTTTAATTGTCCTGCACGGTAACAGAGCCCCTTTAAAACCCTATTTACTCCATTTTAATACAATTTTCAATTCACCCTTTCACCTACCCTAAACCCTAGCCTTACCCAATAAATACAACCCTTAGACACACACACCCTCACTCCAAAATTCTGATAAAAAACTCTCAAGAAAACTCTAGAGAATTTTAGTGTGCAATTGAAGTTAGCAAAAGGCGAAAGCTCCGGCGAAATTCCGACGACGACCCTAGGAGCTCCCGACGATGAAACGACGCACCGGTGCCTCGTACCATTCCCTCTTCCTCTCTTCTAATCTCTAAACCCATAAGTCCTACCTCCCTCTTCCTTTTGCTATTCTAAAAAAGTTCTTTTTTTAAAACCCGACGGAAGCGGAGTTAACCCAACTTCCGATTCGGTTTTCTTTAAAAAATCCAATTTTCCTTAATACAACAACACCAATCTTGTACATCATGACTATTAATCATTAACAAACATGTTGAACATGTTTCATGGCAATATATTTCATTTTGTAACTTTACTACTCTTTTTCAATAAAATACCATGTAGTTTACTTTCTACTTTAAAACATCATAAACCTTGCTATACCTTTAATTAGATCACAAGGTAATGACCTACCACCTCACAACACCCATATGCAACATAGCACAATACCTTTCGGGAACATAGAATACTGGAAAAGGAAACTTTACATATTAATACCTTTTACTATTAAAACCGTTTTCAACAAGATACGTATTTATAACAAATCTTTGCAAAGTGCTGGTACAACCCATTTTGGGGAACCTGACTGGGATGGTGCGGACTATCACACATCTCTGGGCTTAGTAGTGCGAGATGCAGACATACGCAAGGAGCATTCGGTCTCGAAAGATTTAAAATACGAATATCTTTAGAAAATGAGATTTCTAGAAAATAATAAATTAAAATTATTTTATATAAAATATATATATATATATTAACAAAATATCTATTTTTGATATAATATAAATATTCCAACTTTTCTAAATCAAAAGAACCACTTTACATGAAAATACCATGAAATTCCATACAAGTCCAACACTTTACAATTAAATACCATATATTATGAAAAATAGGTTTATTCACTAGAAATGTCACAAATATAAAATCTACAACTATGAAAACTCTAAAGATGATAAATAAATACTTGCGGTGTATTTTGAAAATTATACAAAAGTATTTTTACATAAAAACCCCTCAAGTTCTATAAATTACAATAAGGACCCTAGTAAATATAGGTTTAAGCGGGACCAGTCTCTTGAGCCTCAGGGAGCCGAAGATATGAGTGCTTGCTTTCTAAGATAGACAACTTAACAAACGGTGTTATCAACACGGTAATCGTCTTTGAAAAAGACACAAATCTTGCCGCCCATGTGCAGCGGTTACCGATAACATCAAAACATAATTCAGGACTTCAATTTCTCTTTCTAATTGTTCTGACTCAGACTGAGTCTCATTATAATAATCCGACTTGAATATAATTCAAGTACAATCTATAATATTACAATTCAACATGAATCCATGAATCCATATATTCAATATATTCAATCTGTATTGACCGAACCGAACCATGGATATACTTCCATTTACATGATTCTCCAGTTACATCCATGATTCTCCAGTTACATCCATTTACTGATATCATGGTTTCGGCAAGTCATCAAATTATACAATCTATATTACAAGACAATCCACGTTGCAATACAATACAAACAATACAATCAAGACATCACGGGGTTTAAGGGGTAGATTGGTACGGAAGGTGTTAGAAGTGGCATGAGACTGCAAGATTAAGACACCTAACCTATATTCCATTGATGTTGTACCGTGGCATAACGGTTTCTTGTACTTCCATTTGCCCCAGTCTCTAGCATATAGAGACTCCTCTCGTATACACTGGCATCCTTCTGTACCAAGCTACAAACAACAGCGTTAATCAAATAATACAACTTTAAAAGCTACTTTCTCTCTCTGTCTATTCTATTTCCCCTTATCTTTGGGACTTACCGAGCGATTGTTCACTGACGACATTCCTTCTCTTTCTTCTTTGGAATGTTGTCAGGTGATAGGCACCCAGGAGATCGAGCCTACTAGTGAGGACTTGGACCATCTTTCCTACGACCCAGAGCTCTAGCTTCATTGTACACATTTTTATTTCGGTACTTTTCATTTCTGTTATACCATTGTTTAGGCATTGCTTTCATTCAGTTATATTTACTTTTCCATGTATTGTAAAAAGAATGTGAATAAATAAAGTTGTTGTTTTATTATATCTTGTCTCTTGTGCATTTATATTTATATTGCTTAGATACGCTTAGCGTATTTACTTCACAGTAAATACGTAGCGGCCTCGTCGCGCCCTCTGCCCATACACTGGGAAGCAGTGCTTGACAAAACTAAACTACACTAAATCCTAGTAAAGAAAAGGCATTCTTCGCTTGGCTAAAAACTGGAGTATTTATAGGCAGAGAACTGAAACCCTAGGGCCATATTCTGAGCCCTTACATTATACCAAACTACCCATAAAATACGAGCAACAGATGATATGACTTGGCCGCGGAGCCGCCACCCAAAAGCTATTTTAGCCGCGGTTCCGGGGTCGTTTTGATGGGTTAGTTTGTCATTTTTCTGGGGCTTTCTCGTGTTGCTTTGTTCTTCTGTTTTACAGGTCCCAATTTGCAAAATAGTTTCAGAACATCTTCAGATTTTCAACAGTCCAAAATGGATATACTTTTAATTTCTTTGACCTTTTTATCCCTCGAGCTCCGCGCACCTCTTGATCTTTGTGCTGCCGCTCTTGTGCTCTGTGCTTGCCCGAGACGCGAATGACCACTGTTATTTGTCTTATCTTTTGAATTGGTAAGCGGCATTGGATGGGTGTAGATGACCGGAACCCGGATTTTATCTGTTTTTGACAGATGTTCTAGATTTTGGCATAACTGTGGAGATTTTGCGTGATTTGCATTATTTTGGACTGGGAACATGTAACCTGTAACCATGTAGCAAATATGGATCAAAAGCACCTACCTATAAATAAACGAGCAGAAGAATGGGCGGTATTAAATGCAATATTCTGGTGTGAACAAATACCCCCAAACTTATTTTTTGCTCGTCCCGAGCAAAACCATTTATTCTCAAAAATTCCTAAGCTCACTTTCGTAGGCATCACGGTTGTACTTAGTGTTTCCAACAAGCCGTTAAACCTCTGCGTGTCCCTAGTACGAGGAGTGTTGTCTCTTAAGGGTTTTCAGTGGATACTACCCATAAAATCCCATCAAGCAAGTTTCATAAGTTAACGTCGACTCTAATCCTACGGTTTAGCATCTAAGTTAAAAATTCTATCATCCTAAGTTAGAAATATCCATCTTTTATTTTTCACACCTCCTATTTATCCAACCCAAGATCCTATATGTTTTGACAGTTTTAGAAAGATCTCGGTTTCTTTTGAGTTTTCCTTCTAAAGCGCAGTCTCCAATCCGGAATTTTTATCATCTTTACAAAAAACAAAAGACTTATTCTTCATCACTATCTTTCCTCCAAATATCGATCGTATACCCCTACGTGTGTGTAAATTTTCACCCCTGCACTCAAGAATTCAATTCAAACTATAGTACCCTTAACCTAATACCTAATACTACTTCTTTTAATTAATAATGAACGGATTTGCTCATACTCCTTTCATGTGACTACTACTGCTTCCTAAGGCACTAATCAATCAATTACTTAATGTGTGAGCTTAAAGCGTAAATATTTTTCAGGTCTTGTAATTTATTTATTTTTCTTTCAAGACCGGATATATTTTTCAATGATGCTCTTTAGGTGATTAGCTTTAAATACCGTTTTTTCTTTCATACTAGATTTTCAAGAAAGAGTATTTCTGGGTATTCTCTACTATCCCAAGTTTCAAGGTGCGTGTAAGTGCGATTTGTAGGGTATATACTTTCTGAATTTGGACTTAAGAATAGAAACTATTTTTCATACTTATCCTTCAATAAAGCTTTCAATACTTTCCCTTCATCTAGACATAACTCAAGAACTGAACTCAAGATTACCTACTTCTAAAAAAACTGTAAGGATATATATTTACCAAGATTAAACAGAAGGAGGGTTATTTTGTAAGGTTTTCAACTCCTAACCCTAGGATTTAGTTATTTCTAACGTATCAACTAAATTTTTGGAATAAACATCTAAGTTACCTTACTAGCTAATTTGACGACAAAATTTTTATATTTTTGGAAAAAAATCAATTTTTGTAGGCTTTTAAATAGGTATACAAATGCAAAATATACACATGAATGCGAAGATAGAAAGCTTACCGAGTATACCCCCAAACTTAAACTTGACAGTGTCCCCACTGTCGTGCTACACTAAGAGGATCAAAATTGTTGAGGGGTCAAAATCTGTCGGTGCTCTCCTGTTTTTTTTTGTATATATAAAAGAAAAGGCAAACAAAATATATACACAAAAAGGCCCCCCCAAACTTAAGTGAAACAGTGTTTCCACTGTTTAAGCGTTAAAGTTCAGAGTTAGGGAGAGAGAATAGTTTCAATCTATACAAGGCCTTACACAGGCCAAAAGTTAACACCAACCATTCAAAAATTTTATCGTGATAATGCCCGAATTGGTGAAAGAACGCGTAGAGGAAAGAGAGAAAGAATAAGAGAGACCGTTTATGGATGCAAGCAGGATACGGTCTCGGTAAAAGAGACGAATGGCGGAGGGGAGAAAAAATGGAATACGAACTTGAGAGTGGAAATGGAGTGAATACATTAGCACAATTTGTAATGACCGAAGTGAAAGAATGGAGTGTACTAATCTACCAACATGTCGAGAAATAGGGTCAAACCATTCAAGATTCGTAAGAAAACATGGGCCGACCGGATTTGGTGAACCAGACGCGGGAAATGAAGGTGATATGGTGTCTTGCAAAGTGGGATGATTGAAAGGAAGGAGGGAAATGATCGAGGAATGGTGTTAGTTAAACGTTCAGAAGAATGGTCACAATCAATGGAAGGGACAGGATGAATTGGAAAATCCGACTCATCTAGTAAAACCGGTTCATCCTCAATGCTATCCTCAAAATTCCGCTCATCCATGCATTCATCATCAATTTCCAGATGCATATGGGGTTTGGGAAAAACAGTTAATGGTTCGGGATGATACCCATACGGAAGTGAAAGGACATGATGAATTGGTGAGAAAAACTCATCAAAAATTGTGGGTACATCATCCAAAATATTCCCAACGTCGATATCCCCAATCAAGTGAAAGTCAAATTTCTCAGACACCTCATCAAAAGCATGGATTTCAATCAATTATGGTTCTAGATTGGAGGTGTAGAGATCAACGGGATTGGGTTTGGTTTCACTCGAAATGGACATTTAACAATCGGGAAAATCAAACACTACAAAGTCACACAACTCATCAAACGTTCTATCTTCAATTGATGATTCTTGTGAGATCCTCGATAGACTTTCGAAACCGAAGTTGTGGAATTATATTTGGAACGGGTAGGTTTGATTTTGAAGGGTGTACTGCTCACTCTCACTATGCAAATTCTCAAATTATCCTATCGCCTCAACATACATTGGAAAATTTAAAGCTAGTTGGAAACTAGCTGCCGGTTCATTACGTTGTATGAGGGAGGCCATGGACGCATTCAAATCCACCATCTGTTGGCACGACACTACCCGAAATTCTTCTAATGACTGTTCAAGACTAATCATAGGTTGTGAAGGGATTTTAGTAAAACAATCAAACTCGTATGGATACGTGAAACTCTCAAATGGCTGTTCAGAAGCAATGTCTAGGGAAGGTGTAAAAGTCAGGTAGGATTGATAGGAATCGAATGGACATAAAAAAATAGACAGGATTAGGATCAACATTATGATAAAAAGATGATTGGAATTGTTGTCCTAACGAATTTGGAGTGGTGAAAGGAGTGAAAGATCAGCTACGAGATTGTTCAATTCTGTCAGCAATGGACATGAGTTTCAGAGTCGCAACCTGACTCTCAAAAGGGGTATCAACATGAGAAGGTGTGAAAGTTTGATACGGTTGATACAAAGTGGATTGCGGTGTCCAATTGTTGGTTCTAGAAGCGTCTATCCGATCTCTCAAAGAAATTTTAGGCATGGATGGATCGTTCGAAGTTCGACCAAAGCAAGAACCGTAAGAAGAAATGTCTGGTTGTGGGTACTAAAGTTCAGCAAGAGTTGGTCATTTTGGGGTATCCATGATAGGAAAAGAGTGAAAGGTAGGGAGGGTGGAAAGTGGGTGAATTTTTATAAATTTTTGAATTTTTTTATTTTTGAAATTTTTTTTTTTTGGTTTTTGAAAAATACGGAATTATGGGACTAAACTTTACACAAGCACAATCACAATCACAATATGCACAAATAACACCTAGAGCTAGAGTCTTCAAAGTCCAACTAGACCGCTCCTAGACTTCCAAGCGAAAAATTGCAGGATAACTCTCGAATCGCCTCTTCGCTGCCAATTGTGGCCAGGTAAGCACAAGTGAAGTAAGGAGGGTTCTGCTCATGAATCACCGTGAGACGGGCCTTTTAAATTACCTCCTCGCTTGTCTAGCCTTGGCACCACAAAGTCAAGTTTAGATAAACGACCGATTTCCCATAACCTTCATTTGTCCTAAATGAGCGCAACAAGTCCTTATAAGTTTGGTCTAGATATTTTTTATTAACTCAAGATAATGCGTATACTTTTTGTGATTTGTGGGGTCTCAGGAAGGGTGATGAAATCTCCATCCAATCATAATTGGTGTTATAGCCCCTTAATGTCCGTATTATTATATGCAAAGTATTAAACAAACAAAATCTAAAACAACAAAATCTTTTATTTGTCGGCGGCGCAATTTATACAAAGAAACCTGCAGAAAATACAATTCAGTGGAGTTTAGAAGGGTCTCTAGAAAAGTAGAAGAGATAAAAAAAAATTAGGCTCAAAAGCCAAGAGAGGACCGCGGAACCGCCAGCGTTCCTCCTGTTTGACCGCGGTTCCGCGGTGAAAAGTTTGAATTAGGGCTTCAATTTTGTTTTGTGCACTCCACTTGTTCTGTTCTCCAGTATAAAAGCCTATGTTTCTTTATTTGATCACTGTACTTGCTCCAGATTGTCCTGCACACTTACACACAAAAAAAATATCAAAAAATAACAAGATGGTTTTTATTATATTTATTTATTTATTTATACAAATAAATTAACCCGAATGACAAGAAAGAAATGTGTTACCGTATCCCCTGCAACGGCGCCATTTGATCTGTCGATCGGAACTATATGATATGTTATGATATGCATTCCACTTTGTTCTATTTATTCTATTTACCGCAATCAAGATGGTGTCGCTTTGCAGCTAGCCGGTTGAGCACGGATCGTCCGCAGGGAGATGTTTGCATGTCTGTTCTTGTTTTAGACGAGTCAATCAAAGAGTGTATATATGTATGTTCAAATCTATTCTAAGTGTTTGTATTTTATGTTCAAGTAAACTTGTTAGGACTAGGGTTGGTTAGTAGAGTTAGGATTAGCCTTGTGCTTGTCTTTTGCCATTCTTGAAATGAGGTTGGGATAATCGAAAGTAGCGGGAATTAGGAGGACATAGGAATGAGATTTGCGAGTTTAAGCAAGCTTTCCAACACTAAATCCATTCCTAGTGCTCATTTTCCGTCCGCTACATGCGCTTATTTCCAACCCTAGGACAAACACACACAACCATATTTACCGCCGGAAACCGGGAAGACTGACGTCTTGCCTGAATCTGGGGGCAGATGCTAATTGGTGCTATCCGTCCACCTCTCCGAAGATGCTAAGTTGATTTATGGCACCATGTATCGAAGGTTTAAACGAATGCGGCCGATGTAGCAGACTTCGTCAGATTCCCTCTCGTTTGAGGGGTTTTTGATTGTAGGGACGCTCTTCCCTACGGCGCAAGCCCCTGCAGTTAACTACGCTACCGCATCACGGTAACGACTTTCTCCTTCTCCATATGGTCACTCCGTGTCGTGGGTGTTTGTTTTGTGTTTGGTTGCCCATGGATTGTATATGGAAACTAAGTTATGTTGTCACCCGTAGGGCGTGGACAAGTCCAAATCCGTATCTTTCTTAGATTTGGGTTTAGGGGTTTGGGTTTAAGGATACGTTTGCCTCATTTGAGACTAAGATCAACTTAAACGTTTGTTAAGGATACATTAGTCTAATTTTAAACTAAGATTGACTTAACGGGATCGTTTAAATCCGACAAAAGAGCAATTGGGCTCTATTGTTTAGTTTAATGACGTTGCGGTCGATTAGTTCAAGGACATTACGGTCCGTTGTTAGTTTAAGGACATCTCGATCCATTGTTAGTTTAAAGACAACGTGGTCGAGGTTAAGGACATCATAGTCCATGGGTTTAAGGACCCCACAGTCCGATGTTAGTTTAAAGACATCACGGTCGAGGTTAAGGACATCATAGTCCGTGAGTTTAAAGACCTCACAGTCGAGGTTAAGGACATCATAGTCCATGGGTTTAAGGACCCCACGGTCCAATATTAGTTTAAAGACATCACGGTCGAGGTTAAGGACATCATAGTCCGTAAGTTTAAAGACCTCACAGTCGAGGTTAAGGACATCATAGTCCATGGGTTTAAGGACCCCACGGTCCAATGTTAGTTTAAAGACATCACGGTCTAGGTTAAGGACATCATAGTCCATGAGTTTAAAGACCCCACAGTCTATGAAATGTGTGGTTGTCGGGACCCGTCACCTCTCTGAAGACGTTGAAGGATTACAACGACAGATATCAAAGGAGTGAAGAGATGTACCCTCGAACCAAAGTGGATTAAGTGATTTGTAGTCCAATTTGGAACTAAAATCAATTAATTATGTTGTGAGCACATTGGCTCAGTTAAGTCTGAATTGAGGACTTATGGCCAACTTGGGCTAAGTCCAATTAAGTTTGAAGTGTTGACCCTCCATTGGACCATTAGACATTTTTCCGGTTTCGGCCCACATTATTTAGCAATGCTAAACAAGAGTTTAAGGGCTTTGATAACATTTTTATTTTTGACTGAGCATGGAACATTATAGCTCTGAATTTTACTCAATTTTGAGATTCAGTTGAAGGGGAGTCTTTTGCCTCTGGAAAATTAGCCAATTTGGCTAAAAGTAGTGTTAAACACTAGAAATAAAGCTCTCAAATTAGTGTTTAAACATTAGGAAACAACAGTGTTAAACACTGGAAATAAGGCTCTTGAATTAGTGCTAAACACTAGAAAATGACAGTGTTGAACACTGGAAATAAGTCCTTTAAATTAGTGTTTAAACACTAAATAGGAATGGGTCATGTAGGGCCACGTGAGGGCGCCCAGAGGTGGGACCAGGTCCTTTTTACTTTGCTTTGTAAATAAGTGTTTAACACTTTTTTTATATATTTTATTTTTAGCATCACGTGATGAGGATTTATGCACAGATCATTAAAGCATTTACTAAGGGGTCACGTGAGGACATGTGAGAGCGCCCAAAGCTTTGCTTTCCTTCGCTTTTTCTTTCTGTGTTTTGTAAGTCACGTGGGAGCACGTGAGGCGTTGACTCAAAGCTTCCTGCTTCTCATTTCTGGGGATCTCTTCAGGGGTCACGTGGGGACACGTGACCTTAGTTCTTTTCATGCACAGAGATCTTTTAAGTCTCCTTATTTTATTTTGAGAATTAAATTCTCTGTAGGGTTAAACCCTAATCATGATTTTGGAGGAATTAAATTCCTATTATGAAAGAATTAGATTCTTATATAGGGTTAAACCCTAATTTCTTTTAGAAGAATTAAATTCCCATATATGTAAAAGAATTAAATTCTTGTATAGGGTAAAACCCTAATTTCATTTAGGAGGAATTAAATTCCTGTAAATTTGAGAGAATTAAATTCTCAATTAGGGTTAAACCCTAGTTCTGTCCATCTTGAAGGAATTAAATTCCTATAATTTTAGGAGAATTAAATTCTCATATAGGGTTAAACCTTAATTTCATCTTGAAGGAATTAAATTCCTGTGAGTTTGGGAGAATTAAATTCTCATATAGGGTTAAACCCTAATTTCATCTTGAAGGAATTAAATTCCTGTGAGTTTGGGAGAATTAAATTCTCTAAACTCAATTCCCCCTCTAAGTTTTGGATCTGCATGGCAGGATCTCAACCCGATGAGAATTAAATTCTCAACCTATGGGGAGATGTGCTTCTGCAGATCTTCAACTAGAGGAAGAACTAAGTTCTTTTGCAAAAGAGTTAAACTCTTAGATTTTGAGAATTAAATTCTCTGTTTGAAGTTTTGATTCCCTTTTTTTTCTCACCTAGGGTTTTCTTTGTTGAGAATTAAATTCTCCTTTCTTTTCTCTCTGAAATTTCAAGATTCCAAAACTCTATATCTCCAAAATCCTCCCCTCTTTTATTCTTGGCTCTTATTTATAGGAGAAGGAAAAGAATCAATTTGTTTAATAAATCTTTCATTGAAAGATTTTGTTTGTTTTTATAATTAATCTGATCCTTTAGATCATTCAGTGAATTTTATTCACCGTTGGATTTTCAATCCAAAGATATTCTGTTTATTATTTCGGTGAGATTTGGGGAGATCTTTCCTTGTTTAGGATTTTTCCATAAGTTGGTGATTTTTAATCACCCTTGGACTTTTAATCCAACGGTTCCCTCTAACATTTTCCATTTGGAAAGATTTGGAAGAATTTAGAATTTAATTCTATTCAGTTATAAAGCTTTTCAAAGCCTGTCGCATGCTGGCACATGACCCTTTGTCACGTGTGAGCATGTGACCCCCAATTGGGGTCTTTCTTCAGCCGTTTGTTTTCATTTCTGTTTGATGAGATTTTAACCATCACGTGTCATCACGTGACCATTGGTCACGTGTAAGCACGTGATACCTCATTGAGGTAATTCCTGACTTTTTAGAATTAAATTCTATTAAGCTGTAAGGCTTTCAAAGCCTGTCACGTCCTGGCACGTGACCCTTTGTCACGTGTGAGCACGTGACCCCCAGTTGAGTCATCTTTCAGCCGTTTGTTTTCATTTCTGTTTGATGAGATTTTAACCATCACGTGTCATCATGTGACCGTTGGTCACGTATGAACACGTGATACCTCATTGAGGTAATTCCTGATTTTTTAATCAGGAAACAAATGCCCCTACAGCATTGCTCTCACGTGTCTGCACGTGAGTGCAACGCTGTCACTTTTGTGACCGTTGGATCCATCTAGAGAATCGGGGAGAGAAGCATTTCCATCACATCCTATAAATGCAGGGGTCTCTTCAGACGCGCCTCCACTCTTTCATCTTCTTCCTTGCAAACTTTTTCTTTTTGAGAATTTAATTCTCCTTTCCAGAGCTTAGTTCTCTGCCATGAATATTTTTAGAGTTTAACTCTGTTCAAAAAACCCTTTCTTCAGGTAATGATCTTTGAACGATCGAAGAACCTTCACAGAAACCTTCAATGGATTTTAAATCCACACCAAGGGTTTTCCCTTTTAACAAGAATCCATTTTTTCTTTAAGTTCTTTAACAAGAGACCCATTCATTCTTTAATCAACAGGCCCTTTAGGGATTCTCTGATTTTCAGGGGGTTGATGGTGTTGTTTGTCTTTCCCCTGGAATTTAATTCCACCCTCAAAGAGCTTTAGCTCTGAAAAAAGAAGTTTCTGGGAATTTAATTCCTTTTTTTCAAAAGGAATTTAATTCCTATGAAGAACTCAGTTCTTCCCAAAGAACTCCTTGGGTTTTCTTGCCCTGAGTTGTCTTCTTTCTTCACAACCAAGAATAAAAAGTTTGCAATGTTGCTTTCCAAGAATTTAATTCCCCTGATTCTGTTTGATTTGCCACAGAGTCCAAGATAGGTTTCTTCTAGGGGAATGTGTAGGGTCATTTGAAATACACTGCTTATTTAATGAGAATCTTCCTTTTGTCTCATTGTAATTGCTTTGCCTCATCATTAGCCAGCCGCCATCTTGATTTTGTGGGACCCATGTGTTTTGTAACCCATGGTCCCATAAAATGAGTCCTCTATCGCTTTCTTTATATATATATATATATATATATATATATATATATATATATATATATATAATCACTGTTGACTTCGCTTTAACAGTTTCCCCTTATTTTATTTCAGGTACAATGACGTATGTTCCGTATTTCCCTTTCACCCGCTCGGAAGCCGCTTTTCCCCAATCGCCATCTGACGAGGAGGTGATGGCAATGATCAGGGCTCACGACCCGAATCGCACCAATTTGCTTCTGTGGGGGACCTGGTACAGTCACATCATCCGGGGTCGCCGGAGTTTCCTTTGCGAAGTGCCGACAGAGCCTACCTATCCGTTCCTGCCGATGGATCTTCCAAGGACAGTCTTTGCCGTGGAGATGCCGAACTGGACCCCGATGGAACGTCTTGAGCCTTCGACGACTGGTATCCCGAATCATCCGATCCCGGCCATAGATATTCTGGGACGCCGCATTTTCCAGTGCGAGGCCCAGCCATGGGGGCAGATCTACAAAATAGGGCTCACCCCTAGACACCCCGCAGGCTACCTTCTTTGGGCTCGCTACATCCTATCCGCTTATCGCGCGCGATTGCAGAAGGTTGGGCTTTATCAGAAGATCTATGCGTCCCTTTTCCACTACCTGTCTCCTCACGTCTGGTGGGTTAAGGACTTCCTGAACCAGTGGAATCTCCCGACCAATACTTTCCTCCTAGGGGATCGCGAAGTTTCGATTTCCTTGGAAGAATTCCGCGAGATCTCGGGGCTGCCGATCAGGGGGACACTTTATGAAGAGCTGCTGCCTCCCGACGAGTACGTCTTTGAAGCTGAGCCTACAATGTTTGACGGCTTGTCTTCCGAGAATGCCGTCCTCCACAAGCGTCCAAGTTTGATCAAGACCCTGGGCATTTTTGACAAACTGTTCACTGAGTCAGAGGAGCAGGGCGTCACTTTCAAGAGCTTCATCACTTGCTTCCTTCGCGAGGATGTCCTGTCGAAGACGGCTCCGAAGTTTGCAAACATCAGTAACCCCTTTGGGTTTGGTTTGAACAGGCGGCCGACTAAGGAATCGGATTTACCGCAATATTATATTCCTATTATGTCGCCGGTATCTTTTGAATCTATTGCAGCTCCCGGCATGGACGAGGAGACATTCTTTATGGGTTTTGTCAGTGTCTGGCTTAGCTGGTTCATCATCCCCATGCATCGCCGCTTCATGAGAGTCTCGGTTATTTATCCGGCTCATCATATCGCTGAGGGGACACGACTGGCCGTAGGAATCCCGGTGCTAGCGCATCTCTATCATGGGTTAGGCGCCGCGGCCAATACTTCAACTCCCGGTGTGGACGTAGTAAATTTCTCCCTTCATTACTTCACATCCTGGATTGAGATGCACGTGTTGGGGGCTTTTGCTGCACACCAGAGACCCGCATTTTACGACGCCTACACTTTCCCGCGACTCTTGTGGCTAGTGGATGTTTCTACCCCTGACCTAACTCAATTTAGGGCCATTCGCGTGTTGATTGCTCCTTACGCTACCACAGGCGGATTGGTATTCGTTGATCGGGTTATATCTGCTCCTTCAGATCCAGTTCAACAACTCTACGACCAGTCGAAAGGTGAGGTGCCTTCTCTGAAGCCCTGGGAGGCCATGCACTTGTACACGATCAGACCAGGTTATCTGGTATTCCGTCAGAACAGTGTGGCTCTTTTTATGCGGTACAATCTGCATCGCTTCGCCCGGCAGCTTAGATATGATCAAGGCGTCCCTTTTGAGGCATTTACAGTTGCGCCCATCCCATCACCTGAAGCTGTTCGTGATGCTGCTCATCATTTTGCGAGGCTGAACACTAATTCTTACTTCATAATCCCTGAAGCCGACCATATTCCCCAATGTGTGGGGTCCTTCACAAGCTGGTGTCTTCATCGGGTCAGCCCAATTATTACTGAGGAGAAGAGGGTGCTTCTTAGATATGGCGCTCCTGCTCCGGTTCAGGCCACGGGAGTTCCGTTGCGACTGTGCAAACCGGTCCGCTTCCCCTTGAGGGACACCAGTGTTGCGCTAATTCTGGGGGAGTCGGAGGTGGACCTTACTCCCACAGTTGGTATGCCATTGGATACCCGGGCTCAATCAAGGGGTAAAAAGGCAAAAGTAGCAGTACCACCGCCTGTGGCATTGACAATGGCCGTGTCTTCCTCGGTCGCAGCGTCAAGCGAGGGCGTTGAAGGTGGAGTGGGCCAGCGTCGTGCCAAGGCTCCACGGGGGAGAAAACGATCATCTTCAGTGGCTGGTTCTGGGTCCAAGAGGCGAAGGAGGACAGCTACGAATTTGCTCGACTCTTTAATAGAGTCTGAGCCTATTCTTCAGGATGAACCGTTGGCCATGCAAGAATCAGACGTCGGCCTACTCTTCCCAATTCATCTGCCGAGGAAGCCGCACAATTAGCTGAGTCTATAAGACGTTCGCAAGTTGAATCAAAGAACGCAAGGATTCCAAAGAAGCCCTACCCTGCCGTCATCTTTTATGAAGACCCTTCGTTGATACGGCGACAATTCATAGGCCCTTTGGAAGAATGGGGCAACGGGCCCTTAAACAGGATGTTTCGGCCAACGCCGAGGACGCGCTTTCACTGTGGACCGGAGGCCACGAATCCACCCTCGAGCCCAGGCGAGCACGACTTCTTGAGAAGGAGTGCCGGCTCGAACAAGCCATATTGGAGGCTCCCTTGCGCATTGGTATGTTCCTACGTCTCTTTTGTAATATTTTGTATTACTTGTGTACATATATATGTATCCTGATCTTCGTGCAAAATTTTGCAGGGATTTCGGCGGCGGCGGAAGCTCTAAGTCGTGCTTTGACCGTAGAGTCTACTGATATCCCCAGTGAAGCACCAATCAGTGTGGAGGGGGTTGATGCAACTGTCCCTCTTGCGATAGAGCCTCCTGTGGTGGCTCCTGCTCCCGAAGCACTTGCTCCCTCAGGGGAGGCACCTTTGGTGGTCGCCGTTCCAATGGATCTCTCTGAGGGTGGTCCAGAGGCTAGGATGGAGGTGGTCGGGGCTACCCTCCTTTCGTTAGAGCCCACAGCGGCAGCCGCTGCTCCTTCCTCAGAGGCCGTTACACCAGCCCGTGTCCCTGATATTGTGCCTGAGATCGTGGCGGAGGCCGTTGAAGCTGCTATCCCTCCAGCTGAGAATGGGAGGAGCGTCGAAGGTAACCTTCTACATTTTAAATTAGCATCTTTTCCATTTTCTGAACTCTTTTTTCTTTTCAAAATTGCGCGGATTGGCGGCTTCTATTGCCGAGTTGTCTCCCACGCAGTCTTTTCAGCGCCTGTTGGAGATGGCTGCTCCGCAAGCGGTATCTCCTCAGGCGCATCATTCTCTCTTCCGAGCAAGGTTAGCGTTGCTTATCCCATTTTCACGGCATTATCACTATTTCATAAAATGATATTGATGTCTTTTACAGTTCTGGAAGCCGACGACGAGGTTGAGATACTTGAGGGGCCAGGGGTGCCTTCAGCTCCTTCTTGCATGACTGTGGGTAAGTAAAGTCCCAACATTGTTCCATTTGTTCTTTTGCTTACACATTCAGCTGACTATTTATAAATTTGAACAGCTTTGCCAGTTCTTACTGCACTGGAGTCGCGCATCGCCATGCCGCCCGGTCCTTATGCTCTGCGTGCTTCGGAACGGATGGCCAAGCTAAGCCTCGCCTCTCTGTCATCTTTGATCGAGGAACTTCGTGCTGGCAACATAATTACGGACGAAGTATTTGCTGCTGAAGCTAACGGCTCTCTTCCCTTTCTTGCCACCTATTATAGCGAGGCAGTGGTGCAAGTCTGGGTTGAGTTTTGCCGGCAGGTGGAGGCTTACTTGAACGTGCTCGAGTGTACCCGCCTTTCTTCGGAGGCTGTGGCTGCGAAGGCAGGCTTGCAGGGTCTGATAGAGCGGTGCACGGCGAACATGGTGTCGTGCGAGAAGAGGCTCGGCCGCAAATTTTCAGAGAGGGAGCTGGATTCTAAGGCGCTGAACGAGCTCCAAGCCAACCTTACGGCCAAAACCAACAAAGCGTATGAACTCTAGCGAGTGCTTCAAGAGGCCATCAAGGAGGTGGTTGCCATCGACAAAGCCGCCGTGTTCACTCGTGAAAGGGTTGAGGCTCACAAGGCTACTGAGAAAGAGATCGAAGGCCGGCTTGCCTCATATCAGGCCCAGCAGGCTCAGGCAGAGGCTCGTCTTTTGGCGATATTGAATCACGAAGGCGAGGCCCAGCGAAAGAGGGATGAGCTGACCAATCTGCTAAATCGCCCGCCGACCTGAAAATTTGTATATACTTTTTTATTTTTCCTTTGTACATACTCCTGAATTAGAGTATATTATTTTTTTTTGTTCCATGAATTGTACTATGTATTCATTTTGATTCATGAATAAAAGACGTATTTTTCTTCACAATGGTGTCTCCTTTTTTATTGAATGTATTCTGTGGATAGTCTATCTTGATCTCTTTGAAGGACAACGATGGCTTAGGATTCAGGGTTAAGATCTGCCTCCTAAGACTTTTCAACTTTATAAGCCGTGAGGGTCTCATAAAGAATTTTCTCCCTACCGGTCGAGAGGATCCCGTAGGTGTAATTTCTCCTTAAGAATCGTGAGGATTCCTAAGAGTGTCTTCTCTTGAAAGTCGTAAGGATCCCACAAGAGAATTTGCTCCCTTACGAGTTGTGAGGACCCGCAAGTGATGGGTGAAGTTGCCCTTATCCGCATTTCACGGGGTCGGGGGTTGCTCTGGATGCTTCCCACGGGTTCACTGCCGTGTTCTGCGAGGACCAGGCTCTGCTCTGGATGTTTCCCACAGGGTCATTGCCGCGTTCTACGTATCCAGGAATTTTGCTCTAGATGCTTCCCACGGGTTCACTGCCGTGTTCGACGAGGACTAGGCTCCGCTCTGGACGTTTCCCATGGGGTCAGAGTTGACATTATCCGCGTTCCATATGACCAGGAATTTTGCTCTAGATTCTTTCCACGGGTTCACTGCCATGTTCTGCGAGGACCAGGCTCCGCTCTAGATACTTCACACGGGGTCATTGCCGTGCTCTGCGATGACCAGGATCCGCTCTGGACGTTTCCCACGGGTCAGGATTGACATTATCCGCGTTCCACGTGACCAGGAATTTTGCTCTGGATGCTTCCCATGGGTTCACTGCCGTGTTCTGCGAGGACCAGGCTCCGCTCTGGATGCTTCATATGGGGTCATTGCCGTGCTCTGCGAGGACCAGGATCCGCTCTGGACGTTTCCCACGGGGTCAGGATTGACATATGCCGCATTCCACGTAGCCAGGAATTTTGCTCTGGATGCTTCACACGGGGTCATTGCCGTGCTCTGCGAGGACCAGGATCCGCTCTGGACGTTTCCCACAGGGTCAGGATTGACATAAGCCGTATTCCACGTAGCCAGGAATTTTTCTCAGGATGCTTCCCACGGGTTCACTGTCGTGTTCTGCGAGGACCAGGCTCTGCTCTGGATGTTTCCCACGGGGTCATTGCTGTGTTCCACGTATCCAGGAATTTTTCTCTAGATGCTTCCCACGGGTTCACTGCCGTGTTCGGCGAGGACTAGGCTCCGCTCGGGACGTTTCCCACAGGGTCAGAGTTGACATTATTCGCGTTCCACATGACCAGGAATTTTGCTCTGGATGCTTCCCACGGGTTCACTGCCGTGTTCCGCGAAGACCAGGCTCCACTCTGGATGCTTCACACGGGTTCACTGTCGTGCTCTGCGAGGACCAGGATCCGCTCTGGACGTTTCCCACGGGGTCAGGATTGACATAAGCCGTGTTCCACGTAACCAGGAATTTTTCTCTGGATGCTTCCCACGGGTTCACTGCTGTGTTCTGCGAGGACCAGGCTCTGCTCTGGATGCTTCATACGGGTTCACTGCCGTGCTCTGCGAGAACCAGGATCCGCTCTGGACGTCTCCCACGGGGTCAGGATTGACATTATCCATGTTTCACGTGACCAGGAATTTTTGACTTTATCCGCATTTCACGGAGTCAGGGTTTAACTCTCGGTCATCTGTGTACCGCCGAGTCATGGAACTGGGGGTTGCCGCGGTTCCTTTTTGCTTGATGTTGTGTCCGTTGGAATGAGACGAATGTTGAGATGATCTCCAAGCTATCTGTGAACCGTTAAGATTTGGCTTTTTCTTCTGATGAAGCCTGGGGAGGAAGGGTATGATTCCTTCTTTGTTTACGCCCCAGGATTGTATACAGGGATTGACGTGATACCGCCTGTAGGGAATAAATTTCATCATCATTTTTTTTATTTTATTCCGCGATGCTCTATCATTTCAGCTTTTATATCGCGAAGGTCGCGATTGCCCAATCATTTCGGCTATTCTTTCGCGGTGCCCAATCATTTCGGCTATTTGTTTTATTTTTACTCGCTGCTTTTTTATTGCGAGTTGCCCAATCATTTCGGTTATTTTTCATGCCTACATTTTTTTACTTGCTGATTTTGTTGTAAGTTGCCCCATCATTTCGGCTATTTCGTACGCATGTGTGGCTTGCTGGCTTTTCGCTGCAAGCTTGGGATTAGACACCGATTTCGGCATCAACATCGCTACAACTGGAATATTGCCAGGAGCGAATCATCATTTGCCTCTGTCGATGTCAGACAAAGGTGGCTTAGTAAACAGGGTTAAGATCCTGTCGACTAAGGCTTTTGACTTCATGAGCCGTAAGGGTCTCATACAGGTATTTCTCCCTGCGAGTCGTGAGGATCTCGTAGGTGCGTTTTCTCCGTAGGAGTCATGAGGATTCCTAAGTGCATGGTCTCTTATAAGTCGTAAGGATCTTACAAGAGTGCTTTCTCCTTATAAGTCGAGAGGACTTACAAGGGTTGTTCACCGTGTAGACATATCCCTAGTCACGGATGGGACTTTGTTAGGGAAATGTTTATTCGCACCCGTGGATTGTATACAAGGGTCAACATTGAGCCGCTTGTAGGGCAGTATTGGAGGTTGTGGGGGCTGCTTAAGAACAGGTTCAGATCCCTATAGCTTAAGACTTTCAAATCTTATGAGTCGTGAGGGTCTCATAAGAGGATTCTCCTTACGAGTCGTGAGGATCTCGCAAGTGTAATTTCTCCTTAGGAATCGTGAGGATCCCCAAGTGTGTTGCTCCCTTATGAGTCGTAAGGATCTCATGCAGGTGGATTCTCCTTACAAAGTCGAGAGGACCTTGCAAGTGTCTTTTAACGAGATTGCGCCCTTTCGGGTTTTCACAAAACTCGCCGGTAGCCCTACTGTTTTTACTCACGGAGCCCTTTCGGGTTTTCATCTGTGCCCGTTTTTCTTATGGACATACCGTTATTATTTTTTTTCTTCTCTTTTTTTTTATTCTAACGAGGTTGCGCCCTTTCGGGTTTTCACAAAACTCGCTGGTAGCCCTGCTGTTTTTACTCATAGAGCCCTTTCGGGTTTTCATCCGTGCCCATTTTGCTTATGGACATGCCGTTTTTCTTTTCTCTTCTTTTTTTTATTCTTTTTTTATCAGCTTTGGGATGCTGCAATCCACCGTAGTTTATCGACATCTCGATCAACAGCTAATTTTAGGACATAGTGGTCCGTTGTTAATTTTAAGGACATTTCGGTCCGTCATTAGTTAAGGACTTTTCGGTCCATCGTTAGTTTAAGGGACGTTTCGGTCCATTGTTAGTTTAAGGACATTTCGGTCCGTTGTTGGTTTTAGGACATTTCGGTCCGTTGTTAGTTTAAGGACGTTTCGGTCCGTTGTTAAGGAAGTCAGCTACTACTTACGGAGTTTAGGCTTAGGAAGATAGCAAGCGGACATGGGCGTCGTCATCTATCATTGACCTAGGCCGTGACTTGTTAGGCGTAGTACTTCTTCAGGAAGCGACCATTTATTGGCCTAAAGGGCCTTTCGCCATGCATGTCCCTGAGTATCTAGGCTCCACCCTGGTAAACTTTGTCTATAATATATAGGCCTTCATAGTTCGGCTCGAATTTCCCTCGTTTAGTACAATTGGGGATCATAGGTCTTTTGACCACTAGCACGAGTTCACCTTGGCGGAAGTCCTCGGCCTGGTCAATCTTTCATATGAGCGCGTCATCTTAGCTTTATAAGCCTCTAGATTTTGTTGCGGTATGAGCCGGGTTTCATCAAGGGCATCGAGCTCCTCGAGGCGAAGGTGAGCGTTCTCTTCGTCCATTAGCTCGTAATGAACTGCCACTCGCAGAAAGGGTAACTCTATCTCGAGGGGGAGTACCGCTTCTGTACCGAACACCAATGCATATGGAGTTGTGTTCATAGCCGTTTTGAACGTAGTTCGGTACGCCCAGAGAGCTTCATGCAGTCTCGTGTGCCAGTCCTTCTTATTTCGGGACACCGTCTTTTTCATAATCTTTTTCAAGGTCTTGTTGAAAGCTTCAGCTAGACCATTAGCTCGGGGATTGTAGACTGAGGAGTATCTCCAGTCTATGTTGTGCTGTTGCGCGAAGCGGCTGATCTTGTGGCTTCTGTAGGCTGACCCGTTATCGGAGATAATCCGTCTCGGAGTTCCAAACCGATAAATGACGTGTGTCCTGAAGAAATGGTTTATATTCTCCGTCTTCACTTCCCTCAGCTGTAATGCTTTTGCCCATTTGGAGAAGTAATCAGTTGTCGCCAAAATGAATCGATATCCTCTGGACGATGCTGGTTCGATGGGGCCGATTATGTCAGTCCCCCACATTTCAAATGGCCAGCTAGCCACTGTCGGATGTAGTGGATTTGGATGCTGATGGATGAATTCCCCATGAATCTGGCACGAGTGGCATTGCTTCGCATACTCGAGGCAGTCCTGGATCATTGTGGGCCAATAATAACCCATCCGTTTGATCTTCAACTTCATCTTCGGCCCGACTTGGTGAGAACCGCAGAGTCCATCGTGAGTTTCTTGGACGACTCTTTTTGCTTCTTCAGGTCCCAGGCATCTTAACCACAGAGAATCAAATGATCTCTTGTACAGAGTATCATTGACGAAAGCAAAAGATAGGGCTCGCTTCATGAGCTGATGTTTTGAGGATGCATCTTCAGGTGTTCGACAGGATATGAAGTAGTCTATAAAGACTTCTCTCCAATCCTTAGTATCTTCCTAGTCCTTTATTTGTAGGGTCGCCTGCTTAGTCGCTCTCTTTTCTTCGGAAGATTTCGGAGATATTTCTGCCGGTTCAAGAACCCGACGGCTTTGTACCACGATTCTTACGTCATCGAGGTTCTCGTCGGCCAGTTCTTTAGCGAGTTTGGCTAGTGCATCTGTTTTGCTATTTTCTACATGCGGTATGCTTTCCAAGGTGTAGGAAGGTATTTGGGTCAGCAGTTGTTGTACCCTCTCTCCGTACTTTACCAGTTCTGGTTTGCACGTTTGATAGTCGCCGTTTACTTGACTAACGACCAGTTGGGAGTCTCCGTATATGAGGAGGTTTTCGATTCCCATGTCGATAGCGATTTCAAGACCAGCTATCAAAGCTTCATACTCGGCTTCATTGTTTGTCCTCGGCTCTGTCAAGGAGAAGGCGAAGCGCGTTATCCCTCCTTATGGAGTTACGAAGATGAGGCCTACCCCCGATTTAATTATAGGGGTGCTTTGTTTGTGCTTCTTCATGGAAGACACTCCATCAAAATAAAGTTCCTACTGAGTATCACCCCCATCGATCGTGTCAAACGCATGTTCGTCTGGCAGTTCGCAGTTCAAGGGAGAATCAGCAGGTATCGGATGCTCAGCGAGGAAGTCTGCGATGGCCTGGCCTTTCACTGCTTTAAGAGGCTGATAGGTTATTGAGAACTCCATCAAGAGCAAGGCCCATTTAGCAAGTCGCCCCGTCAATATAGCCTTTGACATCAAATACTTGAGAGGATCCACCTTCGATATGAGACGGACTTCATGCGCCAACGCATAGTGCCTGAGCTTCCTTATCGCGAAGATCAATGCTAGGCACTGTTTTTCGATGGGAGAATAATTGCTTTATGCCCCCGGTAAAACTCGACTCAAATAGTAGAGGGATCTCTCCTTCCCTTGGTCGTTCTCTTGTGCCCATAATGTGCCTAAGAAACCTTCAAGGGCGGTTGTATACAGAACGAGAGGCTTTCCTTTGACCGGAGCAGCCAGCACTGGCGGGTTCTGCAGGTATTGCTTGATTTCGTCCAGTGCATTTTGGCATTTGCGATCCCAGAAAAAAGGGGTTCCTTTCCTCATCAAGTGGCTGTAAGGACGGCACTTGCCTGAGAGATTGGCTATAAATCGCCGGATATACACGAGCTTTCCTTGGAGAGACCGCAATTGCTTGAAAGTCCTTGGCGGGGGCATCTCCATAATTGCCTTAATCTTTAACGGATCTATCTCGATGTCTCGGTGACGGACGATGAATCCTAGGAATTTTCCTGAGGATACTCCGAACGCGCATTTGAGAGGGTTCATCTTCAAGTTGTATTGCCGGAGGCATTGAAACACGATCTTTAGGTGCTATAAATGCTCCTCGTATGATTTGCTTTTCACCACGAGGTCATCGATATAGCATTCGACGATTTCATGTATGAGGTCATCGAAGATCTTCGTCATGGCTCTCTGATAGGTGGCACCGGCGTTCTTTAGACCGAAAGGCATCACCTTGTAGCAAAATATACCCAAAGGGGTCCGAAAAGCAGTATGCTTCTGGTCTTCGGGATGCATTTTTATCTGATTATATCCTGATGATCCGTCCATGAAGGAGAAGACTTCGTGGGTGGATGTGTTATCTATCATCAGCTCAGTGACTGGTACTGGAAAGTCGTCCTTTGGGAAAGCTTTGTTGAGATCCCGAAAGTCCACGCATATACGCACCATCCCATTTTTCTTCATCACCGGGACGATATTGGCGATCCAGTCAGGATATTGAACCTCTTGGATAAAGCCAGAGTCAATCAGCTTCTTGACCTCGGCATTAATGCTCATCTCAAGCTCGAGCCGCATTCTTCTCGGTGCTTGTTTGATTGGCTTGACGTCCGGGGATATTTCCAGTTTGTGGACAGCAATCTCTGGATCTAGTCCTGGCATCTCAGAATAGTTCCATGCGAAACAGTCTCTACGCTGCATAAGCACGTCCTTTAGTGTAGCCACCCTTTCTTCAAACAGCAGTTCACTGACGAATGTCATCCGCGGATCACTCGTCGTCCCTAAATCAATTTTCTTGAGATCATCTACAGTAGTATGTATTCCATCTTCCTGCTCTTTCGGCGCCGGTGGAAACTCTGAGACAACCTCATCATCATCATTTTTCGAGGCACCAGGGGAGGTCATCGATATTCTCGGGCACTCCTTCTTCTGATAGCGTTATCATATGACAAGTACGAGCTCGCTTCCAAGACCGATGTTGATCTGGTTCTATTCTCGCTGTATGCACGGCTTTTGGTTCGTGCTTCTGTGGCGAAGTTACCCTCCAACTGTTGGATAGAGCGAACTTGCCGAGTTGATATTAGTCTTCGACCCAGTTCTTGAAGGTGAAGCGGTCTTCGAGAGGATGTCCTATCGCTCGGTGATAAGAGAAATAGTCTGGGTGAGAGACCTCGTTGGCTTGCTCGGGATATTTGGACTCCGGAAGTGTAATCATCTGATGTTTTATGACAAGATCAAGTATCTTCCGTGTTTTGTTCTAGGGAAAAGAGTATGCTTGACCCATCTTCTTTATAAGGGACGGATCCAGATTGCTCGATTCCCGATTGCGTTGCTTCTTAGATCCGTTTGGCTGCTGTTGAACGCCTTTCCCGCTCTTTGATTTATTTTTTCCTCTGCGTCGGACTTTTTTTATGACGGGTTGGTAAGGAAGAGCATTGTCATTCTCTGAGACCTGCTGAAGGAGGCGCTGCGTCCTGGCTTTATCATAAATGGCCCTTTCACGGTTATGGTCGTCCCGGACCTTTCGACTCGCTTCCCTTACTAGCTTGTCCATCCGTTCTTCAAACGACGGACTCGGCATTTTGATGACAGGACCTTGTTTTGGTTCAGGGTCAGCGTTTTCTTACAGGGCGTTCTCTTCTTCATCGAAGTCATATATGACGTAGCTACAATGGACTCGTTCCCGTTTCTTGGATTGGACATAGCCAAGCCCGACCGTTTCCATTCTCCTGTTGGGCAACTTTCGCTGAGTCCTAGGGACATCCCAAATCCTGTTGTAGAATCGAGCTTGTCTAGTAGTCTGTCTGAAGGGTACCCCTTGGCGCTTCAATAGCCTTTTCAAGCCTTCTGTGTAATATCTAGGCAGCTGAATGGGTTGGAGCCTGTCGAGCGCAGAATCGGCGCCATGCCAGATTTCTTTCTCCACTTTGGTTTCCCCAAATCGGTAAAATAGGATCGCTTCTTCACCCTTTTCGCCTGGGAGGGACATAGAATGTCTGCAATTCTTGCACACTATAAGTTTCAAGTGCATCGAGCTCTCTGTAATGCTCTTGCGTAACCATAGCAACCTGCAAACTTTGATCCCTATCAATGAAGGCTTGTATCGATGGCCGAGCAGAGAATACAGCATTGACCTCATCTTCCGAGTCGCTGCCGAAGACCAGAATAGGGGTGGACGGTCCCAGCTTGTTGCGTTGGGGCGGCCCTGAATAAATTATTTCCTCTTTCTTCTCGGTATCACTCCTGAAGACCGGAATGGTAGTAATAGCTTTGTTCTTCGGTTTGTGACATCTTTCTGTGCCTTCAAAATCTGGTAAGAAGTATTTTGTGTCTTCGGGATTTTCCTTAGACGGTGGATTAGCGAGTGATGCTGCCTGAGTAAGCATCTCCTGCAGATTTTCACGTTGCAGTTGAACTTTTATCAAGGACCGAGTTTGAGGTCGGTGACTAGTAGAAGCTCGAACTTCGTCTTTGGAATTCACCACATAGACTATGTGAACTACCATGCCCCCAGGCTTGGGATATTTGGAGTTTTGGCCTTTGGAGTTTGCTCCGGGCATTTGAGCTTTATTAGGCCTCTTGTTGTGAAAAGCCGCTTTGGTTTTGAGAGGAACCACTATATCAGGATCCGTCTTAGGGTGAGTCCCCTTCACCTGCTTCCACACCATATATATAGATATGGAAAGTTGTCTCGGGGAGCGAACTGGTTTCTGCTCTCGTGGGATCTCCATGGGCTGCGGAGACTTCTTCAATATTGTGGTAGGAGAATTTTGTCTGACCCTTCACAATCAATTTGAAGCTGTTCCCAGTTGGAACAACAAAATTCACCACTGGGGTTGAAACAGGACCATACGGAGAACTGCCCCCAGCTCATTTTGTATGATGCCAATATCGACGTCGACCATTTCTTACGGCCGGGATTTGATTAGCTTCAGGATTTTGCTGAGCTTGCCCCCTATTTCCTTTGAGAGCTTAAATATTCTGCCCACTGTGTTGACCTTGGTCCTTGGCATGTGCCAGTTGTTTGAGGACTGATTCCATCGGCAAAGCTGCTGTTTGGGGAGCCTGCCTATGGACGACAGACATCCTCTGGGTTTCCTCCATCGGCGTTGGGGCACCGAGGGTGGGAGGTGGTAGCATCGACCCAAAAAGAATCCCGTTGATTTCTTGAAGAGCCGGATTGCATAGATTTGAGGCTGCAAATGACCCATACTTGACTCCGCCGGATATGACAGAGTCTGAGTTGCTAGGGTGGGAGCAAATGCCATTCTTCATAGAGACAAAATGCCAGCTTCAATATCCACTTCCCTAAGGGTAACCAAAAACATACACACCGCGATTATTTGATCGCGAGAAAAACACGACACACGAAGTGTGGAGTGGAAAGAGGAAAAGGTCCCACTGGGCGTACCAGAATGTGTTTACCGACGGAAACCGGGAAGACTGACGTCTTGCCTTAATCTGGGGGCAGATGCTAATTGGTGCTATCCGTCCACCTCTCCGAAGATGCCAAGTTGATTTATGGCACAATGTATCGAAGGTTTAAACGGATGCGGCCGATGTAGCAGGCTTCGTTAGATTCTCCCTCGTTTGAGGGGTTTTTGATTGTGGGGACGCTCTTCCCTGCAGGCGCAAGCCCCTGCAGTTAATTACGCTGCCGCATCGCGGTAACAACTTTCTCCTTCTCCATATGGTCACTTCGTGTCGTGGGTGTTTGTTTTATGTTTGGTTGCCCGTGGATTGTATACGGAGACTAAGTTATGTTGTCGTAGGGCGTGGACTAGTCCAAATCGGTATCTTTCTTAGATTTAGGTTTGGGGGTTTGGGTTTAAGGATATGTTATCCTCATTTGAGACTAAGATCAACTTAAACGTTTGTTAAGGATACGTTAGTCTAATTTTATACTAAGATCGACTTAATGGGATCGTTTAGATCCGACAAAAGAGCAATTGGGCTCTATTGTTTAGTTTAAAGACGTTGCGGTCAATTAGTTTAAGGACATTACGGTCCGTTGTTAGTTTGAGGACATCTCGGTCCATTGTTAGTTTAAAGACATCGCGGTCGAGGTTAAGGACATCATAGTCTATGAGTTTAAGGACCCTACAGTCCGATGTTAGTTTAAAGACATCACGGTCGAGGTTAAGGACATCATAGTCCGTGAGTTTAAAAACCTCACAGTCGAGGTTAAGGACATCATAGTCCATGAGTTTAAGGACCCCACGGTCCAATGTTAGTTTAAAGATATCACGGTCGAGGTTAAGGACATCATAGTCCATGAGTTTAAAGACCTCACAGTCGAGGTTAAGGACATCATAGTCCATGGGTTTAAGGACCCCACGGTCCAATGTTAGTTTAAAGACATCACGGTCGAGGTTAAGGAAATCATAGTCCATGAGTTTAAGGACCCCACAGTCCATGAAATGTGTGGTTGTCAGGACCCGTCACCTCTCTGAAGACGTTGAAGGATTACAACGACATATATCAAAGGAGTGAAGAGATGTACCCTCGAACCAAAGTGGATTAAGTGAACTGTAGTCCAATTTGAACTAAGATCAATTAATTATGTTGTGAGCACATTGGCTCAGTTAAGTCTGAATTGAGGACTTATGCCCAACTTGGGCTAAATCCAATTAAGTTTGAAGTGTTGGCCCTCTATTGGACCATTAGATATTTTTATGGTTTCAGCCTAAATTATTTAACAATGCTAAACAAGAGTTTAATGGCTTTGATAACATTTTTATCTTTGACTGAGCATGGAAAATTATAGCTCTGAATTTTACTCAACTTTGAGATTCAGTTGAATGGGAGTTTTCTACCTCTGGAAAATTAGCCAATTTGGCTAAAAGTAGTGTTAAACACTAGAGAACAGTAGTGTTAAACACTAGAAATAAAGCTCTCAAATTAGTGTTTAAACACTAGAAAACAACAGTGTTAAACACTGGAAATAAGGCTCTTGAATTAGTGTTAAACACTAGAAAATGACAGTGTTGAACACTGGAAATAAGTCCTTTAAATTAGTGTTTAAACACTAAATAGGAATGGGTCACGTGGGGCCATGTGAGGGCGCCCAAAGGTGGGACCAGGTCCTTTTTACTTTGCTTTGTAAATAAGTGTTTAAAACTTTTTTATATTTTAGTTTTAGCATCACGTGTTGGCACGTGATGGGGATTTATGCACAGATCATTATAGCGTTTACTAAGGGGTCACGTGAGGACACGTGAGAGCGCCCAAAGCTTTGCTTTCCTTCGCTTTTTCTTTCTGTGTTTTGTAAGTCACGTGGGAGCACGTGAGGCGTTGCCTCAAAGCTTCCTGCTTCTCATTTCTAGGGATCTCTTCAGGGGTCACGTGGGGACACGTGACCTTAGTTCTTTTCATGCACAGAGATATTTTAAGTCTCCTTATTTTATTTTGAGAATTAAATTCTCTGTAGGGTTAAACCCTAATCATGATTTTGGAGGAATTAAATTCCTATTATGAAAGAATTAGATTCTTATATAGGGTTAAACCCTAATTTCTTTTAGAGGAATTAAATTCCCATATATGTAAAAGAATTAAATTCTTATATAGGGTAAAACCCTAATTTCATTTAGGAGGAATTAAATTCCTGTAAATTTGAGGGAATTAAATTCCTGTAAATTTGAGAGAATTAAATTCTCTATTAGGGTTAAACCCTAGTTCTGTCCATCTTGAAGGAATTAAATTCCTATAATTTTAGGAGAATTAAATTCTCATATAGGGTTAAACCCTAATTTCATCTTGAAGGAATTAAATTCCTGTGAGTTTGGGAGAATTAAATTCTCATATAGGGTTAAACCCTAATTTCATCTTGAAGGAATTAAATTCCTGTGAGTTTAAGAGAATTAAATTCTCTAAACTCAATTCCCCCTCTAAGTTTTGGATCTGCATGGCAGGATCTCAACCCGATGAGAATTAAATTCTCAACCTATGGGGAGATGTGCTTCTGCAGATCTTCAACTAGAGGAAGAACTAAGTTCTTTTGCAGAAGAGTTAAACTCTTAGATTTTGAGAATTAAATTCTCTGTTTGAAGTTTTGATTCCCTTTCTTTTCTCACCTAGGGTTTTCTTTGTTGAGAATTAAATTCTCCTTTCTTTTCTCTCTGAAATTTCAAGATTCCAAAACTCTATATCTCCAAAATCCCCCCCCCCCTCTTTTATTCTTGGCTCCTATTTATAGGAGAAGGAAAAGAATCAATTTGTTTAATAAATCATTCATTGAAAGATTTTGTTTTTTTTATAATTAATCTGATCCTTTAGATCATTCAGTGAATTTTATTCGCCGTTGGATTTTCAATCCAAAGATATTCTGTTTGTTATTTCGGTGAGTTTTGGGGAGATCTTTCCTTGTTTAGGATTTTTCCATAAGTTGGTGATTTTTAATCGCCCTTGGACTTTTAATCCAACGGTTTCCTCTAACATTTTCCATTTGGACAGATTTGGAAGAATTTAGAATTTAATTATATTCAGTTATAAGGCTTTTCAAAGCCTGTCACATGCTGGCACATGACCCTTGGTCGCGTGTGAGCACGTAACCCTCAATTGGGGTCTTTCTTCAGCCGTTTGTTTTCATTTCTGTTTGATGAGATTTTAACCATCACGTGTCATCACGTGACCATTGGTCACGTGTGAGCACGTGATACCTCTTTGAGGTAATTTCTGACTTTTTAGAATTAAATTCTATTAAGCTGTAAGGCTTTCAAAGCCTGTCACGTGCTGGCACGTGATCCTTGGTCACGTGGGAGCACGTGACCCCCAGTTGAGTCATCTTTCAGCCGTTTGTTTTCATTTCTGTTTGATGAGATTTTAACCATCGCGTGTCATCACGTGACCATTGGTCATGTGTGAACACGTGATACCTCATTGAGGTAATTCCTAATTTTTTAATCAGGAAACAAACCATATATCCAATTAAGTCACAACTACATGTCACGTTGTAGTGCGCCCAAAGGACTTCTCGACTTAGGTCGCGGCTATATGCTACGTATAGCTCGCCTAAGTGAGGGGGTTGTGTTTGTTTGGTCTAGGTTCGTTTTAAGATATTTGGCGAAGAGAAGCACAAGGGATTTTTCCATCCCTCATACTAAACTTCCTTAGCCCTAACAAGTGTGGAAATTATTTACATATTTAAAAGAAGAATGAAACAAGAAAGAAGAAAAGAAAGAAAAGAAAATACGATTTTAACAAATGGTAGCAAGCTAACTACTTGGTCCCTCACCTATGTAAGAGACTCCATCGAGTATCATAGCTTGAAAATACGGATAAGAAGAGAAGGAAAACAAAACAAGAAAAGAAAAGAAAACTACAACTACTTACAACAAATAATAAAAGTTACACTAGAAATTAAAATTACAATACAATTAAATAAATATACAAGATAAGAAAAAACCCTCATCTTTATTAATCTTCCACTCAAAAAGCTCTCACTACAATTTTCATGGAGAATGGATGATGAAGAAGAAGAACTACAAACTAAACTATACTAAATCCTAGTAAAGAAAAGGCATTCTTGGCTTGGCTCAAAACTGGAGTATTCATAGGCAGAGAACTGAAACCCTAGCGCCATATTCTGAGCCCTTACATTATTACCAAACTACTCATGAAATATGAGCAACAGATGATATGACTTGGCCGCGGAGCCGCCGCCCAAAAGCCATTTTGGACGCGGAGCCGCCGCCCAAAAGCCATTTTGGCCGCGGTTCCGTGGTCGTTTTGATGGGTTAGTTTGTCGTTTTTCTGGGGCTTCTCATGTTGCTTTGTTCTTTTGTTTTATAGGTCCCAATTTGTAAAATAGTTCCAAAATATCTACAGATTTTCAACAGTCCAAAATGGCTATAATTTTAATCTCTTTGACCTTTTTCTCCTTCGAGCTCCGCGCACCTCTTGATCTTTGTGCTGCCCCTCTCGTGCTCTGTGCTTGTCCGAGACACAAATGACCACTTTTATTTGCCTTGTCTCTTGAACTGGTAAGCGGCACCGGATGGGTGTAGATGACCGAAACCCAGATTTTATCTGTTTTTGACAGATGTTCTGGATTTTTGCATAACTGTGGAGATTTTGCATGATTTGCGTTATTTTGGACCGGGAACCTGTAACCTGTAATCATGTAGCAAACACAGATCAAAAGCACCTACCTATAAATAAACGAGCAGAAGAATAGGCAGTATTAAATGCAATATTCTGGTGTGAACAGAACGGTAGAACTGGAAGAAATTCTGGAACCACAAACTGAAACTGAAGATTTGGTGGAACCTCAAGATTCAATAATCCCGAACGAACCTCAGCCACTCCGCAGATCTAGTAGGATTTCTCATCCGCCCGAGAGATACTACAGTTTTCTTATAGATGGGGATCAAGAGGATTGCATCTTGGAAGAAGATGATTTTACTAGTTTTAAGCAGGCCATTACCAGTAGGAACTCTGATAAATGGCTGGATGCTATGCAATCCGAAATGGAATCCATGTACACCAACAAAGTTTGGACTTTGGATGTTGCTCCTCCTGGGGTAAAACCCATTGGATGCAAATGGATCTTTAAAAAGAAGATTAGTGTAGATGGACAGATGGAAACCAATAAAGCTAGACTTATTGTAAAAGGTTTTCATCAAAGACCAGGAGTGGACTATGACGAAACCTTTTCTTTAATGGCTATACTGAAATCCATTAGGATCCTACTTGTCATTGCTGCCTACCATGACTATGATATCTGGCAGATACACATTAAAACGGTTTTTCTAAATGGAAGTTTAGAAGAGTACGTTTATATGGATTGGCCGGAGGGATTCATAGACGGTGGGAGCAGCGGGAAGGTGTGCAAATTGTTTAAATCCAATTATGGATTAAAGCAGGCATCGCGGAGCTGGAACATCTGTTTTGATGAGACAGTCAAGGAATTTGACTTCATCAAAAATGAGGATGAACCATGTGTCTACAAGAAGATTGTAGGGAGAACTATTGTATTTCTCTTCTTGTACGTGGATGATATTCTCTTGATAGGAAATGACATTCTTGTACTGCAATCAGTTAAGCTGTTCTAGTCACAAAAGTTTTCCATGAAAGACCTTGGTGATGCCTCGCACATTCTGGGGATTAAGATCTACAGAGATTGTTAGGACTTTCACAGTCCAGGTACATAGAGTCCATACTAAATCTCTTTAGTATGAAAGATTCCAAGCGCGGTAATATACCCGCTTTGCACGGAATCACCCTCTTTGCATGGAATCACCCTCTCTAAAGAAATGTCTCTCAAGACTAATAAGGAGAGCGTTCGCATGAGCACTATACCCTACGCTTCGGCGGTAGGATCTATAATGTATGTGATACTGTGTACCAGACCAGATGTAGCTTACGCGCTTAGCGTTGTGAGCCGGTATCAGTCAAACCTAAGTGAGAATCATTGGACAGCTGTGAAAAACATTCTCAAGTACCTAAGAAGGACTAAGAAGATGTTCTTGGTTTACGGTAATGGAGACCTCCAGGTCGAGTAGTTTACTGACTTAAGCTTCCAGAGTGACAACGATGACAGCAAGTCTGTCTCGGGTTTTGTGTTTACCCTCAATAGAAGGGCATTCTATTGGAAGAACTCAAAACAGGACACCGTCGCAGACTCGACGATAGAGACTGAATACATTGCTGCCAACGATGCTGCAAAAGAAGCGGTCTGGATGAAGAAGTTAATTACTGAACTTGAGGTGGTTTCGTCCATTATTGATCTGATACCTTTTTGTTATGATAACAATAGGGCTATGGTTTTAGCGAAGGAACCACTGTCCCATCAAAAATCAAAACATCTTGAGGCGATATCACCTGGTCAGGGAGATCGTATATCGCCGGGAGATCGAGGTCCGGAGAGTAGATACGAAAGACAACATGGCGGATACATTTACCAAGGCCCTCCCTCAAACGCAGTTCGAGTGACTTTTTGAGATGTTTGGTATGCGATACGCCAACAACTGGCCCTAGAGCAGACATTGGGTATTCGGTACGCCAATTACAGGCATTAGTGCAAGTGCGAGATTTTTGGATATGTATGACCCAGAGGCCTGTATTTTATAAGATGTTAGGGATATGTATTCCCTAGAGGCTTGTATCGTATATGATGCTGGGGATATGTATGTACAGGATAGTCTTGCTCGGTTATATAGTATACTATTTGAGTTGTCTTTATCTGAACATATGTATTTGTTTTTCTTACTGCTTTATATTGCTTATACATGTTGATAAAGACTCGTCACGGTAGTATACTATTTTGGTTTGTCTTTATCTTAACATGTGCATATGTATAATCGATATCACATATAGTTGATATATGTTGATAAAGCCCGTAGGATTTTGCTTGACTACCAGCGTTATGATGACGATCATACTTGTGGGAGCTGGGTAGTCCATAAGCACATCCTTAAAGGTCCCAAGTCGCAGGAGCATCGAGACCGGGCATCGATATTCCAAAGTAGACTTGTGTATACGTTTCTAGACCCCGACGAAGGGCGGTGGTTGGTCCCACAGCCATTGGTGTGATCACCTGAGATTGTATACAGGTGCTCACTGGGGGTGAGTACACTGGACGGACTCATCGAAAACCTCTAGATGGTATTATACCTATCGTCAGATAGAGGTTCTCAGGTGACATGAGTACAGGTTAGTATTTAGACCTGAGATCCTCATATGTTTCGTGTGAGTTCCCACTGTACTTTGATCACTACCCTACCACGGCTCTACTGAGTCGTGAAAACAGCTTTTGGTTAGGTACAGTCCCGAGCCACATGGAGGCAGTGAGTGATTGTCAGGGATTTGTCTCTCCTGGTATTAGGAGTCGATATCGCACTATATCCGGTTGGCCAGAACTATAAGCCTTGGCCAAGGCAGTTGAGATTTACTGATGATTAGATCAATAGTTTTTTTGATCGGTCCTGAGCCAAATCCACACGACTTATCAGGTTATTAGGGGTCTGAAGTTTACCACCCCCTAGATCCGGTATGCGATACTCTTAGACGAAAAGACCGGACCGACGGAGATTGTCACGGATAGGCTCAGTAGAGGTTTTGGATGAGCTTGCTCGTCGGCCTTCCTTTCGACAGGTACCCGGGTAGCCGTTACGTACAGCCAGCGCAGCTGGCGTGCTTGTGGTTAAACCTACTGACGGCGTATTGTCGAGTCTTTAGAGTCCT
This sequence comes from Agapanthus africanus, assembly GCA_030015575.1. Classification (NCBI taxonomy): domain Eukaryota; kingdom Viridiplantae; phylum Streptophyta; class Magnoliopsida; order Asparagales; family Amaryllidaceae; genus Agapanthus; species Agapanthus africanus. Next base: position 869,366,091 of record JASDDO010000019.1, on the reverse strand, counting down.
ATAAAGAGGGTTTTCCTGGTTCAAACGAAATGATGTAGTGGCCGTATTTTTGATACGTGCAGGGTTCTGATCGAATGATAATACTGGCCGATTTAGGACTAAGCCGGATTATTAAATCAGGTATTAATTTAATAATTTACATATACATATTTCGATATGTATATTCTAGAGTTATCCGGGCTTTCGATCGGACGGTTGATTATACTAGCCGGCTTAGGATTAAGCCAGATTATTAAATCAGGTATTAATTTAATAATTTACATATGCATATTTCAATATGTATATTCTAGTATTATGTTCTTTGTATTATTCTACCTCTTTGGTTATTCGTATTTTGATACGAATACGGATATATATACGATAGAATGTATTCCATATTTATACGGAAAACATTCTAGAAGGAGGACACCTCATTTCCTTGTTTTTTTTATTGAAAATTGATATAAGGTAGAGGGGTGAGGTGTTAAGGAGAATGGTGTGAAGCATGGTTGAATAGGGTATAATTCATTTGTCTACACTATTCAAGTATGGTTGGACTTTATATTTGCAAAAGAAAAATATTTGATAAAACCATGCCTGCATTATTGTTTTAGATGATGAGATTTTTATTTTCACCATTCTCCTTCTCTCTCCATTCTAGAGCTCCTTCTTCCTTTTCACCTCACACTCTTATTAGTTGAGAATTGATTAGTCGAAAATATTGTATTTTTAAACCGGCAATTTCCTCATCATTTGCATTCATATAGAAGTGTTCGGCATTTATATTTCACATATTAGCAAAACTGTCGCAAAATATCAGATTGCATGTGTTAGACTCTAAAACCGGCACTATAAAGGAAATTGACTGCATTTCATGGCGTCGCATCATCCCTATATTGCGCAACACTTGTTTTGAGATCTGTGCAGGAAAACCCAGAAGAAAAGCCAAAAATTTACATCGTGCTGATCAAACATTACGCCAACCCAATGATTTCAATTCTGGTAGCAATCTAGAAGGAACAATAAAATTCAACATATCAGATAAAGCCATAAACTTCAGTCCAAAGCAGCACCAGAAGTTTCAAAGCTCAAGCCTCCAACATGGCCGCGGAACCGCGGCCGGAGCCTGCTTACGCCGCGGTTCCGCGGTCTTCTTGCCACGTCATCCACCAAACTTTGCTGCACAATACTTACCTCATCTCCTACAGTTCAGAAATGTACTTCAAGTTCCAGAAGAATCCAGAGGCTTCTGCTAGATCAACAAACTAGGGTTTTCTAAGCTTAATTAATCCTAGCTTAAAACCTAAGCTAGCTCCTAACAAACTCTTTCTAGAAACTCCTCAACAAACTTTTGGAGAGAATTGTAATTTCAAACCTAGACCTAGGGTTTGAGAGATCTATAAATAAGACCCTAGGCTCACTTGTAAATCATCTCTTATCTTGGAAAAATCCCCATTTGAGTAGCCAATCTAGATCCATTCACTCTCTTTCTTCATCTTCTTCCACAAGTCTAGTGAGAGGACTTGTGTGAAACCCTAACCCTAATTCCAATCAAAAGCCAAGATTCCGAGTACCCCATCAAGCAAGAAGCCTTGCAACCTTTTATGAGCCGAGCCGATCTTCAACAGAGCAAGTGGTCCAAGCCGATCCACGACTCACGGAGCCGAGCGACGCCAAATCGACAATTTAGTTCTTCTTCTTGTAGTTCTTGAGCGACTGTAATCAAATTGTTGATATAAATAAAAGGTGATACTCTTTTATCTTGTTTTCTTTAAATTCTTGTATCATGATTCAATCTAAATTTCTAGTTGTAAATCTGGTTGTGATGTTTGAGTAATACTCCGCTCGTCGAGGAGTCGAGACGATCAATAGAATGATGATGTAATATATCTTAAATCGATTCTTGATTCCTACGAGTTTTGTAAACCCTAGCAAGTTCAAGAATCGACGACCCAATTCGTTGCGATGCTTTCTTGATTGATATCGCTCGAGATTGGGGAGTTACGATCGTTTCTTGAAATTGTTAGAGGCTAGAATATGAATGATATCTATGAAAGAACAAGGGTTAAATGATGAAATCCTAGTTTCATCAAGAAAGCCCTAACTCTCATCGATCATCATCAATCTAGTATCAATCCTTCGAAGGACAAGAACACGAAATCTTGAGATTACATCACGTCTATAGATCCGATCGATTCCTACGAGCCTCATTTAGATTCTTGACATTTGGTTGGAAATATCATCGAAACCCGATTCTTGATTGTTTATCATTTCTTGATTCTTAATTAGATTAGTGACACCTGAATCAATCGATAAAATCTTGAATCATGTTTTCTTTTCTTTTCGATTAACTTTTCAATCCAAACAAATTAAACATAGAAACGAATCGCACAATCCCTGTGGACGATCCGCACTTGCTAACGAAATCTACACTACACCGTTATTGATTGCGGTCAAATATAATTCTTTGGTTGTGATTTCTTTATACAATTTTCTAAATACCGATAGAAGATACTTTTATCGATCAAATGAAACCGTTATCGGGAAACAATTGATTCGATACTTGCTTTTACATCCCAATCGAGAAAACCAATAACAATCAAATGGCGCCGTTGCCGGGGATCATTTGAATTGATTTACACAACAAGAATTCTTAACAATCAAATGGCGCCGTTGCCGGGGATCATTTGATAAACACAAACCAAGAAAACAATAACAATCAAATGGCGCCGTTGCCGGGGATTACGCGCTAATTCGTTTCATATTATAGTTTGAATTGAAAGATTTATTCCATTGTTATTTTGAGATCAAAATTCGTGCAAACCCTAAACGATTTGTTGTGGTTCATTGCAAGGAAATCTGGAGCTGTTTGGCAATTGAAGAAAATTTTTGGAAAATACCAGAGAGTTGAGGGAGTCTACAGAAGCTCCCTGAAAAATTTTGGTAAAGAGATCTGCACATAAGACCGCGGAAGCGCGGTGGGAGCCCCCTATTGCGGCGGAACCACGGCTTGGTGGAGGGTTCTCTGTACAATTTTGCTTCAGGTGACTTCTTACCTTCTCCTCTCTCCTTTTTTTTAGCTCCAACTAATAATTTTCTGCAGGATTCTTTGCAAATAATCGCAGCGCCGCAAAAAGCAAAATTAAATTTGTGCGCGATTTTGTTTCTTTGTTGTTTGCATTCTAATACGGATATAACGGGGCACGGCCAAATCCAAATTAGGTGGGGATTTCATTACCCTTCCTAGGCCCCGAAAACCATAAAACTTGCATCCGCATTGACCCACATTAACTAAAAAATATCTAGAGATGACTTTAAGGACCGTCGCGCTCAATTAGGACAAGAGAAGGCCGTGGGTAATTCATTGCTTATCCGCGTTTTCTTGTGGTGTCTAAGGCGAGTGTGTCTAAGGCTAGTGGTTTTTAATTAGGCCCACTACTTACGTAGTGGAGTACCTTCCCACTTACCTGGCGCTTATCCGGCCACAGGGGGACAAAGAGGTAGTGGAGGATTCTATCCTGCGACTTGTCTTTTAGCAGTTAGGAGCGGTCTAGAGCCGGACCTAGGTGACCACTAGATTCTAGGGTTTGTGTGCTGCATTTGTTGTGTCGCATCATTTTTTTTAAAAATCCGTCCCTTTTTCAAAGCAAACACCGCATTCATTCATTACCCCTAATCATAAGTCAACGCTGCCACTTGTACTAACCCTTTTTAGTGCAAGATAGGCTGGACAGGGGATTCTAGTGCCCGTTTAGTCCGCGTACCTCCTATCGACTCCGAAGTCGGTATTTCTCCATTTACTTCTTCTTTACCCACTACCACACCCACACCGATGGATCCGAATCCATCAAACTTCTTTAACCCTAATCTGCCGCCGTCCGTTGGTGCGCAGAATCCACCCCACATCTCTCTCCAGGAGAGGTGCTACCCTATTCGAGGTCCTCTTTCGACCTGCTTATCCACACCACCAGCCAATGGGGATAATTTTGAAATTAAACCCCAATACATCAATCTTTTACCCAAATTCCACGGACTCGAGACTGAGGACGCTTACGTTTTCATTACCAAATTTGAAAACGTATGCGCAATGATGGGTACGTCACAACTTTCAGTGGATGCAGTGCGTCTACGACTTCTTCCATTTACATTGTGCGATATAGCCGAGAAGTGGCTGTATAACACTACCGCACACTCTATCACGAATTGGGAAGAATTCGTCGCAGCATTACTTAAGAAATTTTACCCAATACAAAAGACAGCTCGAATCCGTAGCGAACTGAATCAATTTGCCCAACTCCCTACTGAACCATTCTCTAAATGCTTTGAATGTTTCAAGGATCTATTGGTTCAGTGTCCTCATCACGGCATCCCGAGATGGGAGCTTTGCCGAATCATTTATGAGGGCATTAACCCAAACACTAAACAGAGCCTTGAAAATATGTGTCAAAATACTTTTATGACTAAGGATGATGGGGAAGCATGGAAGTATTTAGAAGAGTTCGCTGAAAAATCACTACAGTGGGAGAGTGGAACCCAACCATTGAATAGGGGTGGCGTACACCAAATAGATGTGTCCATAGGTGTTCGAGCTGAGATGGCAGCAATGCAAAAGAAGCTCGACGCTATGGAACACAAATTTGCAGCAGCCTCCCTAAACCCAGTGTCGCTCCCCAAAACTGTTTGTGGGTGCTGTTCTGATCCGTCTCATTTAACGGAAGAATGTCCATTAAACTCTGCGTTTCAAGGTCACGAGCATTCTAATGCCGCATTTCAAAGACCTCGAAATGATCCATATTCTTCCACGTACAATCAGGGTTGGAGGAATCACCCGAATTTTGCTTGGAATCAAAACCAATCTCAAAACACGGTTCCAAACACGAATAACTTTCAAAGGACTCTTCCTCCACCACAACAGCAACCCCTTCAACTCACTCAGCACCCCTATCAGTCACAAAACTTCCAAAATCAGGTCAACACTCCTGCACAGTCTAATCCTATGACCTGTTCTGACGAGTTCTCTCAATTCACTCAAACCATGAAATCACTTTTGTCAAATTTCATAGAGGTTTCGACTGAGGTTAGATCTTCCGTCAGTGAGATAAAGAAAAACTCAGTGTCACAAGCTGAGAGTATCAGATCGATGGAAGCTGAAATAGCTCGCCTTAAAGCCGAAATGAGTGCGAGAGAAAAAGGGAAACTTCCCTCTCAACCCCTACAGAATCCTGGGCATTACAATGTAAATGCCGTCACAACGTTGAGATCGGGAAGAGTGCTGAACAATCATGTCGGGGAAGGAATTGATGATATTGAAAATCAAATCAACACCCCGGCTGAGACCTTTCCTCACACACACACTTCTCCTTCTGATCCTTCTTCTTCTACCACACCACCTTCTCGCGAGCCTATTCTCCATTTCCCACTAGGCTCGACACCTCAGTATAGCCCTTCTAGTTCTCCACAGACGGTCCCCACACCTCTTTTGGGACCTCGTCTACCCCCTCTTCCTTCTCCTATGATGTACCCGACGCTTATTGCGAAAGCTCCTTACCCGAATCGGTTAAGGGCTAACAGAACGAGTCCTCATATGGAGAAAATTATAGAAATGTTCAAACAGGTTAACATCAATATCCCTCTCCTAGATGCTATTTCAGCAAGTCCCCGCCTATGCGAAAATTCTTAAGGACTTGTGCACTAGGAAGAGGAAGACCCAAGTGCCTAAGAAGGTCTTCATGGCTAATAATATCAGCACTGCTTTTATTCCCCAGCTACCAAAGAAACGGAAGGACCCAGGATGTCCTACAATATCGATTTCTATTGGGGGTAAAAACATAAATCGTGCTCTTTTAGACCTTGGCGCAACTGTTAACCTACTTCCATATTCTGTATATGAGCAATTAGGGATTGGAGAGTTGAAACCTGCTCACTGCACTCTCCAAATGGCAGACCGTTCAATCACCAAACCAAGGGGTGAACTAGAGGATGTGTTGATAAAGGTCGGGGAATTTGTTTTCCCTGTAGACTTCATTGTGCTCGACACACAGCCTGTAGCAAACCCCCGGGGCCAAATTCCGGTGATTCTGGGTCGTCCTTTCCTTGCCACTTCCAACGCTGTTATAAACTGTAGAAATGGTTCAATGAATTTATCATTTGGAAATATGACCATTGAACTAAATATCTACAAAGTTGGAAGTCAGCCATCAGAACCCTCTACTCATATTCTAGATGTGTGCTCTGTCCACGAGATCGCTCCCGATAGTTGTGGAGCTGAGGATCTTTGCTTTTTAGATCTCGGCGACATTACCGCATCTCTGCTTGATCTTACAGATGATCTTAGTGAGGACACTTTTCCTACATTTGAGTCCTGCACTCCTGACTTTTCTCCACCCGAGTCTGTATCTTTCACAGGCTCTGGGCTTCTTTGTAACTCCAAAAATCATTCGATAATCCCTCCTTCTATTATTTCTCCGCCCACATTTGATCTTAAAACTTTACCTTCTCACCTTAAATATGCATATTTAGGTGAGAATGAGTCCCTACCGGTTATCATATCCGCTTCTCTAGCATCAGAGCAAGAGAATGCACTTTTATCGGTATTGAGATCTAACAAAGAGGCGTTTGGTTGGAGTATGGCGGACATCAAAGGGATTAGTCCCTTAATTGTTGAACATCATATACATGTGATGGATGATGCCAGACCAACCCGAGAACCACAGAGACGGTTGAATCCCGTCATGAAGGAAGCGGTCATGAAAGAGATCGTCAAATGCCTAGATAATGGTATTATATACCCCATCTCCGATAGCCAATGGATGAGTCCTATACATGTCGTTCCTAAGAAATCCGGCATCACTGTTATTACCAATGAGGCAAATGAGTTGATTCAGACACGCACCCAAACTGGGTGGCGTGTATGTATTGATTATAGAAAACTCAATGCTGCCACGAGGAAAGACCACTTTCCTCTACCATTCATTGATCAAATACTGGAACGCTTAGCAGGACGAGAGTATTATTGTTTTATGAACGGATACTTAGGCTATAATCAGGTCCCCATCGCCAAAAAGGATCAAGATAAAACCACTTTTACTTGTCCTTTTGGTACATTTGCTTACGGTCGCATGCCCTTTGGGTTATGCAATGCTCCCGCTACCTTTCAGCGGTGTATGATGGGGATATTCTCTGATATGGTAGAGAATTTTCTGGAGATCTTTATGGACGATTTCTCGATTTTTGGAGACTCTTTTTCCGATTGCCTATCGAATCTTGACGCTGTTCTTACTCGTTGCAAAGAGAAGAACTTGACTTTGAACTGGGAAAAATGCCATTTTATGGTCCAAGAAGGAATTGTACTTGGACATGTCATTTCACAGAAAGGCATTGAGGTTGACAGAGCTAAGATAGATGTCATTCAAAACCTCTCTCATCCCAAAAGCGTCAAAGATATTCGATCTTTCCTTGGCCATGCGGGCTTTTATAGGAGATTCATTAAGGACTTTAGCAAAATTGCTAGACCTTTAACTCTTCTCCTGGCCAAGGATACGACCTTCCATTTTGACTCGGACTGTGAGACAGCTTTCGACTCACTTAAACACTCACTCACTTCAGCCCCCGTGCTGTCATCGCCAAACTGGGACTACCCCTTTGAGCTGATGTGTGACGCATCTGATTTTGCAGTAGGTGCAGTCTTAGGACAGCACACCGAAAAGATGCCACATGTGATATACTATGCAAGTAAGACCCTGAATGATGCGCAAATTGTAAGGTTAGTATAGCACCCTATGAAGTGTTTTGAAGCATCACATGACCCAAAGTTATAATTTTTAAAGTGCTAAACTAACATGCAAGGGGATCGATCCTAGAAAATTAGGGTTATGATACTTTAAGCTAGTAAAGATAAGGGTTTGAAGGCTACAACCTTTGTAGCTCCCCTTTGTTGGACTCCTTGGTGTCTTGGGTGTTGAATCGAGGTCCTCTTGAAGTTCCCTTGCGTCCACGACGATCCACCACGGAGCACTCCGTCCAAGCTCGCTACTTTGGAAAACCAAAGGAAACACTCTAATCAAGTCTGCTAGACTTGAATAGAATGATGTTGTGGTTTGGAATCTCACTTCAAAAACCTTTCTTTAGTTGTATTTAGCTCACTAGAAAAGACTAGAGAGGAAGAGATGAAGGAGGATGAAGATGGTGGCTAAAATGAACAAGAGGTGTAAAAGATAACCTTGAGTTAAGAAGAAAAAGAAATATATATCACTATATATATTTATTTCCTTCTTAACTTCAACCATGATTAAATCATAGATAGTTAATTTAACTTGGGTTTTAAATGATAAAGAGAAGGATAACCCTTGGTTAGTGGTAGTTGAGATAGGTTAGGTTAGAAGAAGAATGTAGAAGCAAGAATGTTTATCCTTTCCTTTTTCATTTTACTTTAAAATCCAAAATTAAATAATAATCCATTATATAATCCATGGTGTGAGTCTTATATTGCCACCATTTCCATATGCTAACAACCATGATGGATGAGTGTATGTATGTGTGCATGTATGCACATCCACATGTGCATGAAACTAGCATGAAAGAAAGAAAGAAAAGCACACATGCATGCACACATCCATCATCCAAGAAAAGGTTTTAAGAGAAAACTAATGGTTAAATGATAAATCAACACTTGATTTATCAATCCGGTCATATCTCATATGACCCCACCAAAAGTAGTTCACCCGATCAATGTTCGGTATCATATACGCACATTTCAATCGGGTGCATGCGCATATCGCATACGTGCACCACAACGTTTCGCCTGGACTGGGTATCTCCTTTGTGGGACTCTAAGACTCGTCAATACGCCGGCAGAGGGTGATGATCATATCAGGTACCCTCAAGCCGCAAGCGGTCAGCTAAACGTAACGGCCACCCGGGTATTGAGCGATCAGAAGACAACAAGCGAACCTGCTACAACTCCCGTCGAGCCATCCGGCAACACTACCGTACAGTCCGATCTCTTCGTCAGATATGCTGCATATCGAGCCTAGGGATGGTCACGTCGACCCCAATAACTCAATAAGTCATGTCGGTGAATGGTCTATAACAGATCGAGAAACTACTGATAACACTTATCAGCAAATCTCAGCAGCCCTGGCCAGGGACTTGCTGTTATAACCAGTCGGGCACAGTACAGCATCAACTCCCAATACCGGGAGAGACGAAACCCCTCCTATCGCTCATCGTCTTCGTGTGTCTCGGGACTGTACCCAATGGCCACCTATTTGCACGACTCAGTAGAGCCATGGTAGGGTGGCAATCAAAGTACAGTGGGAGAACACACAAGACTCCATGACGATCTCGGGTCTACAGACTAACCTGTACCAGTGTCACCTGAGAACTGCTATCCGACGATAGATATAATTCCATATAGGAGTTCTCGGTGAGTCCGTCCAGTGTACCCAGTCACCACTGAGCACCCGTATATGATCTTGATGTCAAACATCGATGAATGTGGGAACATCCATCGCCCATCGTATGGGTCTAGTATCATATACGCTAGTCTACTCTGGTATATCGATGCCCCGTCTCGATATACCTACGACTAGGGACGTTTCAGGATATGCTTATAGACTACAGATGTCCCACTAGTAGGATCTCCATCATAATCAGAGTAGTCAAGCCGATATTCTCAGGGCTTTATCAGCATGTATGAATGAATAAAAGTATGATCAAATCAACATGTCAGATAAAAAAGAACCAGATAGCATACTATCATGTCGAGCAAGAATGCAAACTGAAAATATATACATGTATAGATACATCGACTATCACATAATGGCCTTTAGGGCATACATATATCCAACACAAATCAATTATACAACCACCGAGAAAGAACTTTTAGCGGTTGTATTTGCATTAGAAAAATTCAGGCCTTACTTAATTGGCTCACCTATAGTTGTGTATACTGACCATTCCGCTTTAAAACATCTTTTGGTGAAGAAAGATGCAAAAAGTCGACTAATACGTTGGATCCTTCTGTTACAAGAATTTGATCTTGTTATCAAAGATAAAAAAAAGGATGTGAAAACGTAGTAGCTGACCATCTTTCACGCATCTCTTCTTCCCCTGTGACCCTGCCGATCAATGATTCGTTCCCTGATGAACAACTCTTGAACGTATCTGCTGAACCATGGTTCAGGGATATTGTGAACTATCTTGTCACGGGACTTATACCGAACGATTGGTCAAAATAGGACAAATACCGTTTTCTATCCCAAGTAAAACACTTTTACTGGGATGATCCATATTTGTTTAAATATTATCCTGATCAGATCATTCGCCGGTGTGTCCCGAAAGAAGAGTTCAAGAGTGTTCTTTCTTTTTGTCATGATCAGGCCTGTGGGGGTCACTTTGGTCCCAAAAAGACAGCGGAGAAGGTTTTGCAATGTGTATTTTATTGGCCGACCTTATTCAAGGACGCATTTGAGCATTGCAAAACCTGTACACAGTGTCAGTACACGGGTAGAATATCCCGGAGAAATAAAATGCCTCAACAACCCATTCTGGTTGTTGAAATATTCGATGTTTGGGGCATTGATTTTATGGGTCCCTTTCCCAACTCCTTTGGGAATTTGTACATACTGCTGGCGGTTGATTACGTCTCAAAGTGGGTAGAAGCCATTCCATGTCGCACTAATGACAAGAAAGTTGTCATTAAGTCTTAAAAGAGAATATCTTTTCGCGATTTGGAAACCCACGCGCTATCATTAGCGATAATGGGACACATTTCTGCAACAGATCTTTCGAGACTCTGATGCAAAAATACTCAATCAACCACCGACTTTCTACACCCTATCATCCCCAAACAAGCGGGCAGGCTGAGATCTCAAACAGACAAATCAAACTTATCCTGGAGAAAACTGTTTCTAAGAATAGAAAAGACTGGTCGACCAAACTGACGGATGCTCTTTGGGCATTCCGAACTGCATATAAGACCGACCTAGGGATGTCTCCATATAGGATAGTGTTTGGAAAAGCATGTCATTTACCCGTCGAGATAGAGCATAAAGCATTGTGGGCTATAAAAGAAATAAACTTTGATCTAAAAGAAGCCTGCAACTTTCGGAAGCTGCAACTTAATGAGCTAAGCGAACTCCGCGATGAAGCTTATGATAACGCTGTAATTGTAAAGAATGGGACTAAGGTTTTTCACGATAAAAACATTTTGAGGAAAGCATTTTCACCTGGTCAACAAGTCCTTCTTTATGATTCACGATTACACCTTCACGTGGGTAAGCTCCGATCTCGGTGGAAGGGACCTTTTGTTGTGCGGTCTGTATACCCGCACAGGGCAGTAGAAGTAGAAAATGTTTAAAACGGCACCTTTTTTCAAAGTGAATGGACATAGACTTATGCCGTATTTTCCCACTGACCCCACGGAGGAGCTCTTGTTCTTACAAGAGCCAGTTTATTTTGATTAAAATTCCTCCGTCTCACCTTCATGTCCTGTATATCATTGCATCATTTTTTGAATGAAGGTGAGTGAAAAGAGTAAGTTTGGAGGAAGTTCTTCACTTATATATTTTGCCCCCACTAATAACTCCCCCCAGGCTTACAGTTTTTGTAGGTATAGCGGTTGCCAACGGTGAGGACACTGTTGAAAACAAGTTTGGGGGAGGTTTGTGCTTATTTTTGCATCATCTGCATATCATTTGCATAAGCACAAAACATTTCTTTTAAAAATCTATAAAAATTGAAAAAAATTTCAAAACCCATAAAAATTTAAAAATTTTCAAGTATAAAAATAATTTTAATATTTACACTTTTTTGTACATAAATAAGATAATAAAAGTTTAGATAGTGAACAATTACATCCATGAGATTAGAAAAATTTTAGAAAACTAAGAAAATTAGAAGTTTTCTTATACGAACTAGTAATAAGTAGTTATGAGCCGTTGTCCCAAGGGTTAGTAAGATGAAGGACGTCACTAATCTGAGGATAAAAATAAGTCTGAAAAATAGTTTCTATTCTGGAAGCCAAACTTTTTGAACGTTGCTACCCTGCTATTCGCACTTACACACGTCTTTAAGCCTGGGATAGTAGAGGATACCTTGAAACGCTCTTGTCTTAAAGCCGATGTATGAAGGAAATAAAAAGAAATAAAAAGTGAATAAAAAAATATAAAGTGGTGAGAAAAATGGACACTGGTTTTGTTATCACCGAAGGCAATAAAAAATATATAGCGAGGGTGCTTCTTCACCTAGTGCCCTAAGGCCAACTGGTCTGGGAGTCACTGCTATGCCTGAGGTGGTGCAAGACGAGGAAAATACACCAAATAAGCAAGCACATGAGTAATCGGTCGGTTAGTACCTCAAGAAGTATTGACGGTCGCATGAAAGTGTGTGAGCAATCTCATCTAAATATTCATTAATCAAAAAGTACTGAGGCTGATGGGCAAGAGTATGATAGCTTGAATTGAATTCTCCGGGTGTAGGGGTGTCTTTACACACACGCAGGGTTATATGATCGATGTTTGGAATAAAGATAGGAATGAAGAATAAGACGATGTTTTATTGAGGGAGAACGTGATTTCTGACATCTTTTCATAACCATTAAGATAGGGTTCATGACAACCGAAAAGCTAGCTTAGTTGGAAACCCTAATTTTCAAAGTCTTTCTTTTACGATTCTTTTCTTTAAATGTAATATTCATGATCTTCGTTTTATTATTGGATTTTGTGGGTGCAATCCGCTGAAAACCCTCAGGAGACAACAATCCTCCTACTAGGGACACCTAGAGGTTTAAAGGCTTGTTGCACATGCTCAGTGCAATCGTGTTGCCTACGAAAGTGTGCTAGATGGTTTTTCTTTTTCTTTATTTTCTCCTTCTCTTTTTAACAAAACAGTTCGCTCGAGACGATCGAAATTAAGTTTGGGGGAATTTGATTAGTCGAAAATATTGTATTTTTAAACCGGCAATTTCCTCATCATTTGCATTCATATAGAAGTGTTCGGCATTCATATTTCACATATTAGCAAAACTGTCGCAAAATATCAGATTGCATGTGTTAGACTCTAAAACCGGCACTATAAAGGAAATTGACTGCATTTCATGGCGTCGCATCATCCCTATATTACGCAACACTTGTTTTGAGATCTGTGCAGGAAAACCCAGAAGAAAAGCCAAAAATTTACATGGTGCTGATCAAAAATTACGCCAACCCAATGATTTCAATTCTGGTAGCAATCTAGAAGGAACAATAAAATTCAACATATCAGATAAAGCCATAAACTTCAATCCAAAGCAGCACCAGAAGTTTCAAAGCTCAAGCCTCCAACATGGCCGCGGAACCGCGGCCGGAGCCTGCTTACGCCGCGGTTCCGCGGTCTTCTTGCCACGTCATCGACCAAACTTTGCTGCACAATACTTACCTCATCTCCTACAGTTCAGAAATGTACTTCAACTTCCAGAAGAATCCAGAGGCTTCTGCCAGATCAGCAAACTAGGGTTTTCTAAGCTTAATTAATCCTAGCTTAAAACCTAAGCTAGCTCCTAACAAACTCTTTCTAGAAACTCCTCAACAAACTTTTGGAGAGAATTGTAATTTCAAACCTAGACCTAGGGTTTGAGAGATCTATAAATAAGACCCTAGGCTCACTTGTAAATCATCTCTTATCTTGGAAAAATCCCCATTTGAGTAGCCAATCTAGATCCATTCACTCTCTTTCTTCATCTTCTTCCACAAGTCTAGTGAGAGGACTTGTGTGAAACCCTAACCCTAATTCCAATCAAAAGCCAAGATTCCGAGTACCCCATCAAGCAAGAAGCCTTGCAACCTTTTATGAGCTGAGCCGATCTTCAACAGAGCAAGTGGTCCAAGTCGATCCGCGACTCACGGAGCCGAGCGACGCCAAATCGACAATTTAGTTCTTCTTCTTGTAGTTCTTGAGCGACTGTAATCAAATTGTTGATATAAATAAAAGGTGATATTCTTTTATCTTGTTTTCTTTAAATTCTTGCATCATGATTCAATCTAAATTTCTAGTTGTAAATCTGGTTGTGATGTTTGAGTAATACTCCGCTCGTCGAGGAGTCGAGACGATCAATAGAATGATGATGTAATATATCTTAAATCGATTCTTGAATCCTACGAGTTTTGTAAACCCTAGCAAGTTCAAGAATCGACGACCCAATTCGTTGTGATGCTTTCTTGATTGATATCGCTCGAGATTGGGGGTTACGATCGTTTCTTGAAATTGTTAGAGGCTAGAATGTGAATGATATCTATAAAAGAACAAGGGTTGAATGATGAAATCCTAGTTTCATCAAGAAAGCCCTAACTCTCATCGATCATCATCGATATAGTATCAATCCTTCGAAGGACAAGAACACGAAATCTTGAGATTACATCACGTCAATAGATCCGATCGATTCCTACGAGCCTCATTTAGATTCTTGACATTTGGTTGGAAATATCATCGAAACCCGATTCTTGATTGTTTATCATTTCTTGATTCTTGATTAGATTAGTGACACCTGAATCAATCGATAAAATCTTGAATCATGTTTTCTTTTCTTTTCGATTAAGTTTTCAATCCAAACAAATTAAACATAGAAATGAATCGCACAATCCCTGTGGACGATCCGCATTTGCTAAATAAATCTACACGACACCGTTATTGATTGCGGTCAAATATAATTCTTTGGTTGTGATTTCTTTATACAATTTTCTAAATACCGATAGAAGATACTTTTATCGATCAAATGAAACCGTTATCGGAAAACAATTGATTCGATACTTGCTTTTACATCCCAATCGGGAAAACCAATAACAATCAAATGGCGCCGTTGCCGGGGATCATTTGAATTGATTTACACAACAAGAATTCTTAACAATCAAATGGCGCCGTTGCCGGGGATCATTTGATAAACACAAACCAAGAAAACAATAACAATCAAGAATCAAGGGTGAAGAGAGGTAGAAAAATTACTAGAACAACACACTACATCACTAGACACTCTAGATTAGCAACATAGAGCCTTTAGTTGCTCCACTAGGTTTTTTGTATGAAGTTAGAACCATGAACCACATCTCTCGGGTGGATCATCTTCGATAGAAGAAGACCAGAGGTCAAGCTCGATCATGAAGACCTCGTGGAGCTAAGGAAGAGGGTAGAAAACCGAAAGACACGGATCATTCGGTATAACCCTCTTATCACAGTAGCTAAACTCCTCATGTTTACTAGTTTTATGTTTGGTTAGATTCTAGGTAGTCGTTTCTAGCGCCAAGTTTTTAAAAGTTAAAGTTTTTCGTTCCGCAATGGCCATGGCTAGTGGCCAGGGCGTTAGGAATGCCAACAGGATTTCATGACCGCTCTACCATGGAGTCCAAAGGGAAATAATGATGTATGGGTGATCATGGATCATCTGACCAATGCAGCTAATTTTATACTGTTTCAAGTTAGTCAGTCGACGGAGGCTCTAGTAGAAAAATACATGCAGGAGATAGTGAGATTGCATGGAGTGCCAGTTAATATCATGTCTGATCATGACATACGTTTTCCATCACACTTATGGAAGAGTATGCAGGAAAGTTTAGGAACTCCGTTGAAGATCAGCAAGGCGTACCATCCTCAGACAGATGGTCAAACAGTGCGGACTATCCAAACTATTGAAAACATGTTGAGAGCGTGTATGTTAGACTTCAAGGGTTCGTGGGAGGATCATTTGCATTTGGTTAAGTTTTTGTATAATAATAGTTTCCAAACTAGTATTCAGATGGCTCCATTTGAAGTATTGTATGGACGTAAATGTCGTTCACCTGTATGTTAGGATGACGTTGGAGAAAGAAATTTGTTGGGGTCAGAATTGATTATGCAACCCGTGGATAAGGTTCGTTTGATTCGAGATCATATGAAAGTAGCGCAAGATCGGCAAAAGAGTTGGGCCGATACTGGAAGAAGAACATTAGAGTTTGCCATTGGTGATCATGTATTCTTGAAGATATCATTGACAAGAGGAGTGATCAGATTTGGTAGTCGAGGCAAGCTTAGTCCTCGATTTATGGGAACATTCGATATCATCGAACGGATTGGAGAAGTTGCATATCGATTGGCATTACCACCATCTTTGGCGGGTGTACATAATGTGTTCCATATGTATCAACTTCACAAGTATGTTCAAGATGAGACTCACGTCTTAGATCATTCGAATTTGACACTGGGAAATTACTTATTATATGAAGAATGACTGATTGCTATATTGGATCGACGAGAGATGGTACTTAAGAATAAGATTATTCCATTAGTTCTTGTTTCGTAGGGAGGCCGTTTATATGGAGAATCTACGTAGGAATGTGAAGATGAGTGTTTACCGCCGAAAACCGGGAAGACAGACATCTTGCCTGAATTTAGGGGCAAATGCTATTTGGTTTTATCCATCCACCTCTCCGAAGATGCCAAGTTGATTTATGGCACCATGTATCGGAGGTTTAGACAGATGCGGCCGTTGTAGCAGACTTCGTCAGATTCCCCCTCGTTTGCGAGGGGTTGTTTATTGTGGGGACGCTCTTCCCTGCAGGCGCAAACCCCTGCAGTTAATTACGTTACCGCATCGCGGTAACCCCTTTCTCCTACTCCAGAAGGTCACTTCATGTCATGTGTGTTTATTTTATTTTTGGTTGACCGTGGATTGTATACAGAGACTAATTTATGTTGTCGCCTGTAGGGCGTGGATTAGTCCAAATACGTATTTTCTTAGATTTGGGTTTGGGTTGGTTTAAGAACCGTTAGTCTTGTTTTAAACTAAGGTCAACTTAAACGTTTGTTAAGGATACGTTAGTCTAATTTTAGACTAAGATCTACTCAACAGAATTTTGGGATCATTTAGATCTGACGAAAGAGTGTTTGCACTCTATCGACTTAGTTTAGGGACATTGTGGTCCATAAGTTTAAGGACGTCATATTCCATGGAGTTTAAAGACATCATAGTCTGTAGGGTTTAGTTTAGGGACGTTGCGATCCATAAGTTTAAGGACATCATAGTCCGTGGAATGTCTGGTTGTCGGGACCCGCCACCTCTCTGAAGACGTTGAAGAATTACAACGACACATATCATAGGAATGAAGAAATGTACCCTTGAACCAATGTTGGTTGGGAGATCTGTAGTCAGGTTTGGAACTAAGACCAATTAGGGAAATTGTGAGCATATGGGCTCGGTTGGTCTGAGTTAGGGACTTGTGGCCAATTTGGGCTCACCCTACTCAGTTTTGATTAAAGTGTTGAACACTTGTTTGGGCTCGGTCCCGTTTTGTTCAACAATGCTGAGCATTGATTTGGGTTCTGACACCCTTTTTCTTTTTGTCTTTTGCTGAGTGTTGAACACTCTTTATGGTGCTTGGGCTCTATTTACAGAGCGCTTTGTAATTTCCTAGCGCCCACGTGAGGAGCACTTGGAGAGCTTGGCGCTGAGCGCCAGACAATGAGTGCAGAACGCTCTTATAAAATGGCGCCTGGAGCGCTAGGCGTTGAGCGTCGGACTTGGGGCGCTAAAGCGCTTCTTATAAAATAGCGCTTGGAGCACTGGCGCTGAACGCCAGACTTGGAGCACTAAGGCGCTTCTTTTAAAATAGCGCGCGGAGCGCTGGGCGCGGAGCGCTGGGCGCGGAGCGCTGGGCGCGGAGCGCTGGGCGCGGAGCGCCCGACTTGAAGCACTGAAGAGCTTCTTTTGAAGTAGCGCTCACATGAGGAGCACGTGAAGCACTTGGCGCTAAGCGCCGGGCTTGGAGAGCTAAAGCGCTTCTTTGGCAGTTCTGATCAACTTTGTGCTCTGAGAATTAAATTCTCGTTCATAAAAGACTTTGTCTCATAGATTTAAGAACTAAGTTCTTCTCTTTTTGATGAGATACTATGATCTCTTTGTTTTTGTGAAAAACCTTGTCTTATGGATCTGTGATCTAGAAAAAGAACTGAGTTCTTATGATGTGAGAGTTAAACTCTCAAAAATCGAGGAGATGTTCTGATCTCACTTATTATCATTTTACCTTGAAGAAAATTTCTTCTTCTTACAGCTTGCTCTTCTCTTTTTCTTTTCTGAAAACTTGAAGTTTATGGGGGGGTTCCTCTATGCATGACTTGAAGCCTTGGGTCCTTTATATAGGGGAGGCTGATTTGTTGAATCAGTTAAGGAAATCTTTCTCTGATTGATTTGGGGATGTTTTCCTACCATTGGATCTTTGATCCTAGGGCTTCTGTTTTACAGAAGACATCTTTCTTGTTATTTAACAAGATTGGGAAAATATTTTTCCATACATAACTTATTCTGTATTTTGGTGATTTTTAATCACCATTGGATCTTTGATCCAACGGTGCTCTGATTTACAGAGCACAGTCCTTCTTGTTTGGAAAGATTTGAGGAGTATTTTCTCAACAGAATTTAATTCTGTAATTTGATGATTTATTATTTCATTGGATCTTTGATCCAAAGGTGGAGAACATTTAGTTCTAGCGCTGGCGCCCTCGCACTTTGCACGTGGGGCGCTACCTCAGAGTCTTTGACTCTTAGCGCTGGCGCACTTGGTGCTAGCGCTCTCGTGCTTTGCACGTGAGGCGCTGCCTCAGAGTCTTTGACTCTTAGCGCTGGCGCACTTGGCGCTAACGCTCTCGTGCTTTGCAGTGAGGCGCTGCCTTAGAGTCTTTGACTCTTAGCGTTGGCGTTCTTGGCGCTAGCGCTTTTATGAAGCGTTGTCCCATTAATGAAGAACTCATAGAGTTCATTTTTCAGATCTTAAAGATCTCGGAGTTTTTAACTCAGTAAAGCTTTGCTTTTTCAGGGTTTTGATGGATAATTCCATCGTCTTCACAGAGCATAGCTCTTAAAAATTTTAAGGAATTTTATTCCTCTTATGATTATAGTTGACAGATGTCACTCTTGTCTGCAGAGCATTGCTCTCGAGGAGTTTAACTCCTTGGCCCGAGGGGCCTCTCATTAAATGAGAATCCTTTAAGGATTTCTTATTTAATGAGTGACTGTCTCTTCAATGATGGGCCGTCATCTAGATTTTGTGGGTCCCTTTTGGCCCCTTTCTACTGCATTGCAGTGTGGTAGAAATTTTAAGTACCAAGTTTTTTTTTAGAATTTGGACCGTAGCATTGACAACTAATCCCTGTTCTTTTTCGTGCAGGTACTATGTCTTTCGACACTTCTTTCCCCTTCGTTCTTCCGGAGAGCGCATTCGCTGACGCGCCCGTAGACCGAGAAATTTTTGCACTAATCAAAGATCATGACCCAAAAAGGAAATCTCTTCATCTATGGGGGTTATGGTACAATCAAATCATCCGGGGTCGACGCAGCTTCTCTTGTGCGGTGCCTTCGGAGCCCATTTCGGCGATCCACTACGCCGAGTCACCCCAGTGAACTATGACATGGAGAAGGTCAACTGGACTTCGGAGGGTTGCCTTCAGCCCTCTATGGCCGCGATACCCATACAGCCACCGACGGCTTTGGATACTCTGGGGCGGCGTATATGTCAAGGCAAGTCGCGCCCTTAGGGACAGCCATACATGATAGGCTTGACTCCTCGCCATCCAGCCGGATATTTGCAGTGGGCCCGGTATATTTTTTCAGCCAAGAAATCGCAGCTACTGAAGCTCGGGTTGTACCACGCGATTTATGCTTCTCTCTTCCAGTATTCCACGCCCCCTGTATGGTGGGTCAAAGCTTTCTTGGAACAATGGAACGTTCCGACTCATACCTTTCTTCTATCTGATCGGGAAGTCTCAATCTCTTTGGAGGAATTCGCGGAGATCTCCGGCTTACCTGTCAGGGGAGAACATTACGAGGAGCTACTTCCTCCTGACGAGTATGTTTTTGCTGCCAAGTCGGTGATAATAAGCCTCACCCCGGAGAATGTCATTCAACATCAATCCCCAAGTCTTATTAAGGTGTTGAATATTTATGAGAGTCTATTTCTCGAATCCGGAAGCCACGGGGTTAACTTCACAGATTTCATCGCCCGTTTTCTCCGCCCAGAAGTCCTGTCGAAGGAAGCCGCAAAATTCGCAAAACTCTATGATCCTTTTGGCTTTGGTTTGGACAACCAGCCAGCAGCGGAAGCGGATCAGAGGAATTTCTTTCTCCCTGACACCCCGGTCGTCTCTTTCGCAGAGCTCGCAGCTTCTGACGTCGACGAAGAGGCGTTCTTTTTGGGGTTCCTTGGGCTATGGCTAAGCTGGTTTGTGCTCCCAATGCACCCTCGCCATATGAGGTCATCCGTCTTCTACCCAGCTTACCGAATGGTTATTGGGATGCAAGTGGTCGTCGTGGTCGCTGGGCTGGCTTACCTGTATCATGGCCTTAGCTTGGCGGCAGACACCACTCAACCGGGGGTGCAGCCCATAAACTTCCCGATGCATTATTTCACTTCATGGCTCGAGATGCATGTGCTCGACGCCTTTGGAATCCACAAAAGGCCCCGTTTCTACGAAAGTTATAACTTTCCTCGGATTATGCGGCTAGTTGACGCTTCCGCTTTAGAACCAACTCAGCGAGAGGCTCGGGGCTTGGTTCTTCGCCCGTGTACGGTCGGGGATGGCATGACCTTCATGGATAAAGTTTTAACCATCGGCAAGAAATCCGCTAAGACGGTGCAGCCACTGCGGGACACCTTCAAAGACGGGGCTTCTACCTTGAAAGCTCGGGAGATTCTTCACTTATATTCAATCAGGCCAGGCTTTTTACTGTTTAGGCAGAATGATTCGGCATTGTTCATGAGATACAACCCGCATCTTTTCGCTCAACAATCAAGCTATAATCAGGGCGTCCCGCTTGAAGCCTTCCTAGCTGAGCCGGCTGCCACGGAAGAGGGTATCCGTAATGCGCTACACCATTTCATGCGGCTTAACACCGGGTCTAACTTCTTTATCAGTGAGCCGAGCTGCGTCCCGAATATCCTGAACGTATACGTGGCGTGGTACCAGCACGCGATGGGTGCCGTTATCAGGGAAGAAAAGCGATTATTGCTTGATCGCAAGGGTGCTGTCCCAGCTGGTAATCCAGCCGTTCCCTTAAAGCGACGGATCATCGTTCGTCCTTCCTTGAGAGGAGCCGCTGCGGTGGTGGTCCCGCGTGCCTTTCCTGATAAGCCTCTACCTTGTGTGCCTGTGGAAGCGGTGGCTGCAGCGTCACCTGAGTCAGGGGTGGGTTCGGAGATCGGGACTCATCGCCCAAAATTGCCTGCCAAGTGCAAGCTCCTGGTATCGGCTACCGGCACTCGCTCGCAGAAAAAGAAGAAATCGCTCTTCTCTGCTGACGTCGTTCTTGGCCAGGAGCCCCATACTTCTTACAGCGAAGGCTTATGCGAGTACGGGACCAATGAGGGTCTATTTATTGCGCCTGCAGATGAGACCGATCTTCAAGCTATCCTTGTGGCTTCCGAGCAACTGGCTCGTGATGAAGCAGCACTGATCACTATCGCACAGTCAGGTATACTTCAGCCATATTTTTCCGCGGTTATCTTTTCTTTATTATGCTTTGATTAACGCTTTCTTCTTCAATAGGGATCTCTGCCGAAGAGGCTCTTGCGGCTTCCCTCAAAACATTTGAAGAGGAAGAGAGGCTCCATGCTTCTTTGGGCTTTGGTATACTTCGGCCCATTATGCCTTCATTCCCTTTTCCTTCATTCATGGCTTGACTTTCTCTTTTGTCTTATTGCAGGGACTACCTTGACCCCGGTTATCCCGAGCACGGTGCCGATCCCGAGCGGTGATGCGACGACGCTTCCAGAGCCGGCTATTGTGGCCCCAGCTCCCCTGCCAGTGCTGCAAGAGGCTTCACTTAAACAGCCGATGACGAACGCCGTAGCGGCTCCAGAGGCAAAGCTTGGTTCGGACGATGACGCCCCCTTGACGGAGGTCTTGAGGAGATCGCTTCTCACTGCTCGGATCGAAAAGAAACGCAGGAAGCGTGAAGCGAAGGAACATGACGCTGCTTTAGCCGTGGGTGTAGGTTCAAGCACTACTCCATCTGTCGATGTTCCTCCAGAGGATGCTCCAGCTGCCCTGTCCACCGCCCATAGACAGGTTGCGCGCGTGGCTCAGGAAGAGACTGAAAAGCTTCCCGAAGGTAACGCAACGCTGAGTCTTTTATCAGAACTTAGTCTTCAAATTCTTATATATCATATCCTGCAGGGCCAAGTCTCGGCGATGAGATGGCAGGTGAGATGACGGCGACCACAGAGCCCGAAGCGGCTACTCTCTCTCGGGAGTCTAGGACTGCCCAAAATGCCGCTCTTTCCCTTTGCGGGTCCCCGAGATCGACAGGCATCGCAAGCGTCAAAACGGCTCTTGTAGAATCAGGAGATGAAGCCACGGGCGCCGAAACTATTCTATTGAAGGAAAGTGAAGAAACCACCGCGCCTGGTGATGCTTTCGTCGTGGTTTTGGCTGATGAACCATCAGGTAGGTGTTGGGTCGCTGCTTCCTTTTTATTTCGCAATCTCTTTTAGTTCGTTCTGATGGTATTTTGTTTGTAGGTGTAGCGAACGCTGAGATTATATCATCTGACACACCTCCGGTCGCCGCCATAATGGTTGTTATCCCCTCGCCTTCTCCTATATCCTCTGGAATGCCGGAAGGTAAGGGTTTGCAACTTATCGGTTTCATCGTAGGTATCATCCTCCTTGTACTAACAGTATATTGGCACAACTTTGCAGGAGTCCTTTTTGACCATCTGTATCAGGTGTTAATCCCACATTTCTCCTTCCAGTCAGAAATCGTCATGCCTGCTGGTGTCGGTGAGTATAGTTTTTAACAAACATCTTTTCCTTTCTTTTACGGGCAGCCAAGTCGTTGCTAATTCTTCTTTGCATTGATTGCAGCATTACAGATTGAAGGAGGGGACGAGAGAATAGTCACGCCACCGGTACTCCCAACTTTGCCACCTGTCACAGCTGGTATAGTAGACTCCATCGCTCGTGTGATTTCTTTATTTCACGAGTCAGCTTTTAACCGTAATTCATTTTGCAGCAATCGCACCGGCTCCAGCTCCCTTTGAGTCTCACATCCTAATGCCGGCAGGGCCCTTTTCTAGACGCCCATCTTCCAAGAGCGCTGTGACCAGCCTGCGTATGTTGAGCGAATCCATCGAGGAGCTTGACGCGGAGGACCCTGCATTCGCTGTAGATTTTGCTGCTGAGGTTAATCTGATGTTGGCGAAGCTTGTGCACTTCCATAGCGAGGGCGTCATCGAATCTTTGGTTAATTATTGCAGACAGATCGAGGCTTGCTTGCATGAAGTTGAGCTCAAGCGTCTTGCTCCTGAAATATTAGCGTTGAACTCCCAGCGGGCAGCATGGGTCGAGCAGAGTGTTCCTTTCCTTCACCATTTTGAATAAGAGATGACCCTGCGGCGAAAGGAACACGAAGTAGCTTCAAGCGAATCTGCTCGGTTGCACGCCGAGGTCGAAGCGAATGCTGTGTAGTTGAAAGCTGTCTTTGTCAATCTGCAGCGATGCATTTCGGACAGGCTGGCATTGAGGCAGAAGCTCGACTTCATTGAGCGGGTAACGCAGAGCCGCGACGCTGCCTAGCGGGAAATCGATGAGAAGGTTTCATCCTATTTGCAGCAAAGGGCTCGAGTTGAAGAGGAGCTGGCCGCAGCGGCCGACCATGAAAAGGAGTTGAGAGGAGTGCGTGAGCGGCTTGCCGACTTGTTGAAAATGCCTCCTTCCCAATAGTCGTCTTTGTAACTTATGAATAACATGTATTCATTTCATTTTTTTATATATATGATGTATCTTGTATTCAATTGAATTCATGAATAAAGGACACATTTTTTCTATCTTGTATTATCACATTCTCTTCTTTGCTGTGTTGTTGTCATGTTACTCTAGTGAGTGTAGCCAGTAGATATCTTGAACTCTTTGTAGGGTAGCGATGGCTTAGGAAACAGGTTCGGGTCTGCTGCCTAAGACTTTTCAACTTTATGAGCCGTGAGGGTCTCATAATGATTTTTCTCCCTACGAGTCGAGAGGATCTCGTAGGTGTATTTCTTCCTTAGGAGTCGTGAGGATTCCTAAGTGAGTTTTCTCTTAAGAGTCGTAAGGATCTCACAATAAAGTTTTTCTCCCTTACAAGTCGAGAGGACTCGTAAGTGATTGGCGAGTTGACTTGTTTCCAAATCGAAGCATTGCTCCGATGGGGAGGTCAAGGGTTGACTTTCTCCGTTTTCTACGGTGTCAGGATTGACTTTCTCCGTTTTCTACGGTGTCGGGGTTGAATTTCTCCATTTTCTACGGTGTCGGGGTTGACTTTCTCTGTTTTCTACGGTGTCGGTATCGACTTTCTCCATTTTCTACGGTGTCGGGGTCGACTTTCTCCGTTTTCTACGGTGTCGGGATTGACTTTCTCCATTTTCTACGAGGTCAGGGATGACTTTCTCCGTTTTCTACGGTGTCGGGATCGACTTTCTCCGTTTTCTACGGTGTCAGGGTTGACTCTGGGTTGTCCGTGAACTGCAGAGTCTTGGAACTGGGGGCTTTGCCGTGGCTCCGATTAGTAGTGTCGTGTTCGTGTCCTGCTGGCATGAGGAGGAACGCCGTTGCTGGTCTTCTGGGATGCAGATATTGCCGCTGAGACCTGACTCTCCCTTTGATAGAGTTTGTTGGGACATGTGGTTCCCTTTTCATTTATGCCCATGGATTGTATACAGGGGTCAGTATGGACTTACCTGCAGAGCAAAAGTTTCATTTTATACGTATTTTTTTTTGTTTTCTTTCCGCGATGTTCTATCATTTTAGCTTTTTGTATCGCAAAAGTCGCGATTGCCCAATCATTTCGGCTATTTTTCGCGTGCCCAATCATTTCGGCTATTTTTCTTTTTACTCGCTGCTTTTTATCAGGAGTTGCCCAATCATTTCGGCTATTTTTGTATGCATATATTTTACTTGCTGATTTTGTTGCAAGTTGCCCCATCATTTCGGCTATTTCATATGCATTTTTGGCTTGCTGATTTTTATCGCGAGTTTAGACTTGGAATTTGATACCGATTTAGGCATCAGCATCGCTACAACTGGGATATGGCCAGGAGCGAATCATCATTTGCCTTTGACGGTTCAAACAAAGGTGGTTTAGCAAACTGGGTTAAGATCCTGTCGAGTAAGAATTTTGACTTTATTAGTCGTAAGGGTCTCATAAATATGTTTCTCCTTACGAGTCGTAAGGGTCTCATAAAGAAGTTTCTCCTTACGAGTCGTGAGGATCTCGTAAGTGCGTTTTCTTCTTAAGAATCGTGAGGGTTCTTAAGTGTATGTTCTCTTATAAGTCGTAAGGATCTTACAAGAGTGTTTTCTCCTTATAAGTCAAGAGGACTTACAAGGGTCGTTCACCATGTGAGGATATCCCTCGTTGCTGGTGGGACTCTGTTGGGGACATGTTTATTCATGCCGTGGATTGTATACAAGGGTCAATATTAAAACGCGTGTAGGGCAATATTGGGGTGTATGACGGCTTAAGAACAGGTTCAGATACCTGTAGCTTAAGGCTTTTGAATCCTATGAGCTGTGAGGATCTCATAGGGGAATTCTCCTTACGAGTCGTGAGGATCTCGTAAGTGTAACTTCTCTTTAGGAATCGTGGGGATCCCTAAGTGTGTTGCTCCCTTATGAGTCGTAAGGATCTCACGCAGGTATTTTCTCCTTACAAGGTCGAGAGGACCTTGCAAGTGTCATTTAACGAGATTGCGCCCTTTCGGGTTTTCACAAACTCGCCGGTAGCCCTGCTGTTTTTACTCACGGAGCCCTTTCGGGTTTTCATCCAGGCCCATTTCGCTTATGGATGTACCGTTTTTTTTATTTCTTTTCTTCTATTTTTTATTATATTTTTTTGCGTCAGCCTTAGGATATTGCGGTTTGTAGACGCTTCGGTCCATAGTTTTCCGTGTTTGGGATGGGGTAACGTTGGATACTATTTTTAGAGTCTGGACTCAAGAAGATAGCGAGCATACATAGGCGTCGTCATCTATCATCAACCTGTTTCGTGACTCGTCAAGCGTAGTACTTCTTAAGGAATCGGCCGTTTATTGGTCGGAAGGGTCTTTCGCCATGCATATCCATGAGCAAGTAAGCCCCACCTTGATAGACTTTGTCTAGGATGTACGGGCCTTCATAGTTCGGCTCGAATTTCCCCCGTTTGGCATGATTGGGGATCATAGGTCTCTTGACCACTTGCATGAGTTCGCCTTGGCGGAATTTTCTCGGCCTAGTCAATCTCTCGTATAAGCACGTCATCTTTGCTTTGTAAGTCTCCAAGTTTTGCAGCGCCATGAGCCGGGTTTCGTCAAGGGCGTCGAGCTCCTCAAGCCGAAGATGAGCATTCTTTTCGTCTGTTAGCTCGTAATGAACTGCCACTCATAGGGAGGGTAGCTCTATCTCCAAGGGGAGTACTGCTTCAGTGCCGAATACCAATGCATACGGCGTTGTGTTTGTGGCCATTTTGAACGTGGTCTGATACGCCCAGAGAGCTTCATACAGTCTCTCGTGCCAGTCCTTCTTATTTTTGGACAACGTCTTCTTCACGATCTTTGTCAAGGTCTTGTTGAAAGCCTCAACCAGACCAATAGCTCGGGGATTGTGGGCCGAAGAGTATCTCCATTCTATATTATGCTGTTGTGCGAAGCTGCTGATTCTGTGACTTCTGTAGGCCGGCCCGTTCTCAGAGATAATCCGTCGTGGAGTACCAAATCGATAGATGACGTGTGTCTTGAAGAAATGGAGAATATTCTCCGTCTTCACTTCTCTTAGCGGTACTGCTTCTGCCCACTTGGAGAAGTAATCAGTTGTCGCCAATATGAACCGATGTCCTTTAGACAATGCGGGTTCTACAGGCCCAATTATGTCGGTTCCCCACATTTCGAACGGCCAACTAGACACTGTTGGGTGTAGCGGGTTTGGATGCTGGTGGATGAAGTCCCCGTGAATTTGGCACGAGTGGCATTGTTTCGCGTATTCGAGACAATCCTGAATCATCGTGGACCTATAGTAGCCCATCCTTTTGATCTTCAGCTTCATCTTTGGCCCGGCTTGATGAGAACCGCAGAGTCCATCGTGAGTTTCTTGGACGACTCTCCTTGCTTCTTCCGGTCCCAGGCATCTCAGCCATAGAGAGTCGAACGATCTCTTATACAGCGTGTCATTGACAAAGGCGAAAGACAGAGCTCGTTTAATGAGCTGATGTCTTGAGGACGCATCTTCAGGTGTTCGACGGGATTTGAAGTAGTCTATAAAGACCACTCTCCAATCCTTATCCTTTTCCTGGCCTTTTATTTGTAGGGTCATTTGCTTGGTCGCTCCCTTTTCTTCGGACGACTCCAGAGATATCTCTGCCGGTGCAAGAACCCGATGGTTTTGCACAACGATCCTTACGTCATCGAGGTTTTCGTCAGCCAGTTCTTTAGCGAGTTTGGCTAATGCATCCGCTTTGCTATTTTCCGTACGCTGTATGCTTTTCAGAACGTAGGAAGGAATTTGAGTCAGCAATTGTTGTACTCTCTCGCCGTACTTCACCAACTCTGGTTTGCACGTTTGATAGTCGCCGTTTACTTGACTAACAACCAGCTGGGAGTCTCCGTATATCAGGAGGTTTTCGATTCTCATGTCGACGGCGATCTCAAGACCTGCTATCAAAGCTTCATATTTGGCTTCATTGTTTGTCCTCGGCTCTGTTAAGGAAAAGGCAAAGCGCATTATCCCTCCTTATGGAATCACGAAGGTAAGGCCTACCCCAGATTTAATTATAGTGGAGCTGTGCTTTCGCTTCTTCATGGAATATGCCCCATCAAAATAGAGTTCCCATCGAGTATCACTCTCTCCTCTCTCCCTGTCAATCGTGTCAAACGCGTGCTCGTCTGGCAATTCGCAATTTAGGGGTGAATCGGCAGGTATCGGATGCTCAGCGAAGAAGTCGGCGATGGCCTGACCTTTCACTGCCTTGAGAGGTCGGTATGTTATCGAGAACTCCATCAAGAGAAGGGCCCATTTAGCGAGCCGTCCCGTTAGTATGGCTCTTGACATCAAATATTTGAGAGGATCCACTTTTGATATGAGGTGGACCTCACGCGCCAACGCATAGTGTCTGAGCTTCGTTATCGCGAAGATTAACGCCATGCAGTGTTTTTCGATGGGGGGGTAGTTGTTTTCTGCCCCTAGGAGAACCCGACTCAAATAATAGAGGGCTCTCTCCTTCCCTTAGTCATTTTCCTGTGCCCATAGTGCGCCTAAGGAACCTTCAAGGGCAGTTGTATACAGAATGAGAGGCTTTCCCTTGACTGGAGCGGTCAGCACCGGAGGATTCTGCAGGTATTGATTGATTTCGTCTAGTGCGCTTTGGTATTTAGGATCCCAGACGAAAGGGGTCCCCTTCTTCATTAAATGGCTGTAGCGGCAGCATTTGCCGAAGAGATTGGCTATAAACCGCCGGATATACGCGAGCTTTCCCTGTAGAGACCGCAGTTGCTTGAGAGTTCTTGGCGAAGGCATTTCCATGATCGCCTTGATCTTTGATGGGTCTATTTCGATGTCCCGGTGTCGTACGATGAATCCTAGGAATTTGCTCGAGGAAAATCCAAACGCGCATTTAAGAGGGTTCATCTTCAGGTTGTATTTCCGAAGGCGCTGGAACACTATCTCCAGATGCTCCCAATGCTCCCCGTACAATTTACTTTTCACCACGAGGTCGTCGATATAGAATTCGACGATTTCATGTATGAGGTCATCGAAAATCTTCGTCATGGTCCTCTGATAGGTGGCGCTGGCGTTCTTCAGACCGAAAGGCATCACTTTGTAGCAGAATAAGTCCAGCGGGATCCGGAAAGCGGTATGCTTCTGGTCTTCGGGATCCATCTTTATTTGATTGTACCCTGATGATCTGTTTATGAAGGAGAAGACTTCATGAGTGGACGTGTTGTCTATCATCAGGTCGGTGACCGGTACGGGAAAGTCATCCTTCGGACAGGCTTTGTTGAGGTCCCGAAAGTCTACGCAGATGCGCACCATCCCATTTTTCTTCATCACTGGGACGATGTTGGCGATCCAGTCAGGGTACCGAACCTCTTGGATGAAGCCAAAGTCGATTAGCTTCTTGATCTCGGCGTTGATGCTCATTTCAAGTTCGAGCCGCATTCTTCTCGGCGCTTGTTTGACTGGCTTGATGTCCGGAGATATCGCCAATTTGTGGACGGCTATTTCTGGATCTAGTCCCGGCATCTTGGAGTAGTTCCATGCGAAGCATTCTCTATACTGCATGATCACGTCTTTTAGCGTAACCACCTGCTCTTTAGAAAGCAGCTCACTGACGAATGTAGGCCGCGGGTCGTTTGCCGTCCCTAAGTCGATTTTTCTCAGGTTGTCAGCAGTAGTATGTATTCCATCTTCCAATTCTTTTGGCGCCGGTGGAAATTCTAAGATCACCTCGTCTTCGTCCTCATTTTCGAAGCACCAGGAGAGGTCATCCATATTCTTGTATACTCCCTCTTCTAACAACGTTATCATGTGGCAGGTACAAGATCGTTTTCGAGACTGATGTTGATCTAGTTCTACTCTTTCCATATACGTTGCTTTTGGCATATGCTTTTGCGGTGGGGATACCCTCCAACTGTTGGATTGAGCGAACCTGCCGAGCTGATATTAGTGTTCGACCCGGTTTTTGAAAGTGAAGCAGTCTTCAAGAGGATGACCTATTGCTCGGTAATAGGAACAATAATCCGGCTGACAGACCTCGTTTGCTTGTTCAGGGTGCTTGGACTCCGGGAGCGTAATCATTTGATGTTTCATGACAAGGTCGAAGATTCTCCTTGTCTTGTCTCGAAGGAACGAAGATGCTCGACTTATTTTTTTCATAAGAGACGGATTTCAGCTGACCTTTTCTTGATCGCGAGGCTTCTTGGACCCGTTTTGCCGTGGTCAAACGTTTTCTCCGTTCTTTAACTTGTTTTTGCCTTCGCGTCGGGCCTTTTTCTTGCCTTGGGAATGCATGGTGGGCTGACGATGAAGGGCATCGTCATCCCGCGTGGCCTGCTAAAGGATACGTGGCATCCTGGCTTTCTCGTAGATGGCCATTTCGCGGCTGTGGTCGTTCCGAACCTTTTGACTTGCTTCCCGTACTAGCTTGTCCATCTGTTCTTCAAACAACGGACTCGGCATTTTTATGGCAGGACCTCGTTCAGGTTCATCGTCGGCATCTTTTAAAAGAGCATCTTCTTCTTCATCAAGGTCCTTTATGACATGGCAACCATAGGACTGCTCCCGTTTCTTGGACTGGACATATCCAAGCCCGATCGTTTCCATTTTTCCGTTGGGCAATTTTCGCTGAGTTCTGGGGATGTTCCAAATCCTGTTGTAGAACTGAGCTTGTCGAGAAGTTTGTTTGAAAGGCACGCATTGGCGTCTTAGTAACCTTTTCAATCCCTCTGTGTAGTATCTGGGCAGATCGATAGGTTGGAGTCTGTCGAGCGCAGGATCAGCACCGTGCCAGACTTCACTTTCGACTTTAGTCTCCATGGATCGATAGAATAGGATCTCCTTTTCACCTCTTTTCCTGGGAGGGACGTAGAACATCTGCAGCTCTTGCACACTATATGCCTCCAGCGCATCAAGCTCTCTGTAGTGCTGCCGCGGAACCATGGTGATTTGCAAACTCTGATCATCTCGAGTGAAGGCCTGCATTGATGGACGGACCGAGAATACTGCGTTGACCTCATCTTCAGAGTCGCTGCCAAAGACCAGAATAGGGGTAGACAGTCCCGGTTTGTTGCATTGGGGCGGTCTTGAATAGACTATCTCTTCCTCCTCCTCGGTATCGCTCCTAAAGACCAGAATAATGGTGATAGCTTTCTGCTTATTCTCCGGCTTATGGTATCTTTCCATGTCTTCAAAGTCTGGTAAGAAATACTTTGCATCTTCTTACTTTCGGACTTCATTCACGGAGAATGGGTTTAGCTCCCCTGTCACGGTATACTCGAGACCATCTTTGAAGTACTTCATACACTGATGTTGTGTAGAAGGGATGATGTTGTACTCGTATAACCAAGGCCTGCCGAGCAAAGCGTTGTAGCAAGTCTTGGCGTCAATGACATGAAATTTGATGTCAGTAACGAGCAGCCTAAAGCGTAACGTCAGTATCACAGACCCGAGCGTCCGTAATGACTGGGAGTCGAACCCGGAGATGGTGATTTTATCCCGAGCGAGGTGCTGGACGCTCATGCAGATTTCTTTTAGCACCCTCACATTTAGGAGATTGACAGAAGACCCGTTGTCAACTAGGATCTTCCCTATCTTGATGGCATGGCAGTATCCAGTGACATACAAGGGATGGTTGTGCTCGCATATTCCGAGGAGGAGATCTTCATCACCGAAAGTGATGTCAGACGTGTGCACTTCTTCCAGCTCGTCCTTCATCTTTTCTTCGGCAAGGAAAGCTTGGAACTGCTCGGGATCTTGTAGTTCAAAGGATCTCTCGCCTCTTTAGATAGCAGAAGGGTATCGAGAATGCTTAGCTGCGAGGGTATCTTCCTCAGGTGTGCCAGAACGTTGTAATCCATCTTGTTTTTCTTTAGCAGGTCCTTGGCTACCGGCTCTTCGAGACTCGATCATCGAGGGCGATATCCTCAGGGAGTTTTTCTTTCCCCTTATCTTTTCTATCTGATCCCATGTTTGCAGGTCCGAGATTCTTTTCGGGCAACGTACGGTTGCGCAGCTGAATATTCTCACAGTTCTTCACCTCTTCCTCTTTTCTTGAGGTGGATTTTTTGAAGAGAGGGCCGAGGGATATTTCTTCGTCAGAGTCGCTTCCGAAGGTGAGAACTTGCGATCCCCCGGAATCAACCATGTGTCAGTCGCCGGCAGTTGTTTTGCGCTCATCTGTCGTGCTTCTCTGCTCTCGACGAGTTTTGCGCTTCATCCGTTTGAAATGCTGTCGATGAGCAACGTATCCCTGCCACCAATTTTTAAAGGCCATGCATTCCTCAATAGGGTGTGTGATCCTCTGATGGTATAAGCAGTAGTTTGGATGAGCATCTAGTTCGTCGGAGAACGTATTTTCTGAAGTGTCTTCTTTGAAAGGTGGCAACTTGATTCCCATCGACATGGCTTTAGCGAACTTCTTCCTTGTCTTAAACCTGCTTTTGATGGCAGCAGAAGTGCTCTATCCAGTTGGGGTACTCTATGGCTTCTCAATACCGGAGCTTCTTCAACGTGACGCCGACGCTTGGCCCTTTCATATATGGCCGTTTCACGCTCTCGGTCAGATTTGCTTTTCTGAAGAGCTTCGCTCAACAGTATGTCAATCAATTCGTCCGATGGCTCCAGGGATTTTGATTCCGGTTCTGGATCTGCCCCAAGTTTCTCTGCATCAGGAGCTTCAATGCCGTTTATTGATAAGTAAGAGATCATGTGGCAGCTTGCCACATAATCCTCGGGATCTTCTGAAGAATTGTCTCTTTCATCAGCGTCATCGGCTTCATTCTCAAGAACATGCTTAAAGAATTCATCCAACTTGATTGGGGTCTGTGCCTTCTGGTTATATTCTTCCAGTGCATCGATGTATTTCTGCAGACCTGTATGGCTGTCTTCGGGTTGGACGGGCTTCTTGGCCTTCTTCTTTTTTTTTAAAGACTTTGGAGGCTTCGCCTGAATGTTTTGTTCACCTTCACCAACTTTCAGCGTTGGGCGCGGCTTCAACATCCTGTCAATAATCTCGGGCTCCAGCGGGCTCTTCCACCTAATCGCCGGACATGCTTGGAGATCTTTCAGCATTCATTTAGTTTTTGTCGAAAGAGCAACTTCCTATGGAACTTCCTCTATAAATGAGCATGAGGCCCCCGGCGTGTCCATCTTTTTCGGAGCGTGTGGTTGTGGCGGGTTTACCCTCCAGTTTTCAGACAACGCGAATTTGCCTTGCTGGTACTGGTCCTCGATCCAGTTTTTGAAGACAAAACAATCTTCAATTGGATGGCGCATTATTCGATGGTAGGGGCAATAATTGGGACTGTTGACGTCACCGGGCTGTAGTGGGCGTTTCGGATCCGGCAGGGTGATGAGCCTGTTGCGCACCGCCAGCTCGAACAGTCTACTCGTTTTTGTAGGGTGTTTTTCGTCACCCCATTGAGATGGGAATACGCGCGCGCTTGTCAGGCGTACTACAGATTCCCCGGCCTAGGGTAAGCCGGGGTTTAATGATGGTGGGGATCCGAATCTCCGGCAGCCGCGGACTAAGCTGCCGTTAATTACCCATCGCCTTTGGGGCGAGGGAACCTCCGATTAACGGGTTAAACTGGTCATGCGAACTCAATGTGCAGTATACGTGTGTTCAATTCTGAAAGGGGGGGTTTGGAAATATCGGGAGCCACGCAGAGTTTTTACGGGGGTCCCGCTACCCGGATAGCGGGCTGGGGGTCAAGGGGGCTAGCAGCCCCCTTGCGGGGTGCGGGGCAGCGCCCCGTTAGAAATTTTTTTCTAACAGGGACAGTGTCGTGGAGTACGTGTATGTATAAATTTGTATACATATGTATATGTGTATATATGTACACAAAAGAGGGGGAAAAGACATCCAAGGGATGCGCAGGTGCGCAAGCGCGCGCGCCACGTGTCGGCACGCGGGCGACTTGCGCACTTGCGCAGTTGCGCAAGCGCGCGCGCCACGTGTCGGCACGTGGGCGCCTTGCGCACTTGCGCAGTTGCGCAAGCGCGCGCGCCACGTGTCGGCACACGGGCGACTTGCGCACTTGCGCAGTTGCGCAAGCGCGCGCGCCACGTGTCGGCACGCGGGCGACTTGCGCACTTGCGCAGTTGCGCAAGCGCGCGCGCCACGTGTCGGCACGCGGACGACTTGCGCACTTGCGCAGTTGCGCAAGCGCGCGCGCCACGTGTCGGCACGCGGGCGACTTGCGCACTTGCGCAGTTGCGCAAGCGCGCGCGCCACGTGTCGGCACGCGGGCGACTTGCGCTCACAACAGGCTTTTAGCCTAAAAAGATTTCTCTGAAGAGAAATCAAAGAGGAGTTAGACTCCTGAGTGCTTTTGCTTTTTTTTTTTTGTTGGGTTAATGGAAGGGTTCTTCTTCTTCCTCCTGTTGCTTGCTGGATCTTGAAGATCAAGAGATGTAAAATCTCAAAATCTCTCCTTTTTAAGATCGGATGGCAGATCCAAGTTCCCCTTGGTGGGTTTTGTGGTGGAAAACTATTTAGTTTTGAAAAAGGAAGAGTAAAACTCTTGATTTAATTCAAGAGAGAGAAGAAGGTTTTGGAACCTTGAAGAAGGAGAAAGAGATCTCAGATCTAGAAATTTCTGGAGAGAGAAAAAGTTGTTGGGATATTTTCATTATCCTTGCCTTTATAGGCCATACATTTTACACATAGCCCCTTGGGCTTCATAAAATGGCATTTTGCCTATCCCATGGGTCATGTGCCATTTCTTTTTGCACATAAGCCATGGGCTTTACAAAAATTTGGCTTTATGCCTATTTTTCTTACATTTATCCGAAAATAAAATAAAAGAAAATGCAACAAAATTATTTATTACAAAATTTTTATCTTGGCATGGGGGGAGACCGGCCGCTTCATGTTCGGGCTCGACCCGGGCATGGGCCTACTGGATCTGGGCTTGGACCCACTTGGCTTGGGGTTGACTTTGATTTTGACTTGGTCAACCGGGGTGTAAATTTTTACCCCAACAAATTGCCCCCCATCAATAAATGCACACCACATATGTAGGTCGTGTGCATGAAATTGATGGATCTTCTTTCACGTGGAGGCGACTTGATTTGGTTCCGGCTTTTTGGGAAGCTGGCACTGCCCTTTTTTTACGACATGGACGGTCGTTGCTTGACATGTCTCCGAGACGGAGTGTCCGTGATAGACGTTTTCCCTGGCCCGGAGTTATCTGGTTCCCGCTTTGTAGGAATCCTGCGCTGCCCTTTTTGCGACTTGGACGGTCGGTGCTGCCCTTTTAGCGACTTGGACGGTCGATACTGCCCTTTTAGCGACGTGGAAGGTCGGTGCTGCCCTTTTAGCGACGTGGACGGTCGGTTCTGCCCTTTTGGCGACTTGGACAATCGGTTCTGCCCTTTTTGCGACTTGGACGGTCGGTGCTGCCATTTTTGCGACTTGGACGGTCGGTGCTGCCCTTTTAGCGACGTGGACGGTCGATGCTGCCCTTTTAGCGACGTGGACGGTCGGTTCTGCCCTTTTTGCGACTTGGACGGTCGGTGCTGCCATTTTTGCGACTTGGACGGTCGGTGCTGCCCTTTTAGCGACTTGGACGGTCGGTTCTGCCCTTTTTAGCGACGTGGACGGTCGATGCTGCCCGTTTAGCGACGTGGACGGTCGATGCTGCCCTTTTAGCGACGTGGACGGTCGGTTCTGCCATTTTAGCGACGTGGACGGTCGATGCTTGATTTGACTTGCTCTGCTTCTTGCAATGCCAGGGGTAGACTTGACTTGCTCCGCTTCTTGCGGTGTCGGAGTGGAAGTTGACTTGTTGATTTTGATTTGGGTTGACATCAGCATCGCTATACTGGAATATGGTACCAGGAGCGAATCATCATCTGTCATGGGGAGGATTTGGGGATTTTTTGGTTTTTGTTTGGCATCTGCATTGCTGCACTGGAATAATGCCAGGAGCAACTCATCATTTGCCCCGAGAGGATTTGGGAGAAATTGGGATTATTTTACGCCCGTGGATCGTATACGGTTTTGCAGGATGTATGATCCAGACCGTAGGGCCGGAAAAATTTCGGGATTTTGTCGGCGTCTGCATCGCTGTACTGGAATATGGTACCAGGAGCGACTCATCATTCGCCGTTGGGGTAAGGGATTTGGAATTTGGTTGGCGTCTGCATCGCTGCACTGGAATATGGTACCAGGAGCGACTCATCATTCGCCATTTGGGGATTGGGGAGCGATGGCTTAGGAGACAGGTTTAGATCTCTATCGCCTAAGACTTTTCAATTTTATGGGCCGTGAGGGTCCCATAAAAACATTTTCTCCCTACGGGTCGTAAGGATCCCACAGGTGTATTTTCTCCTTAGGAGTCGTGAGGACTCCTAAGTGTGTTTTTCCTTTATGAGTCGTAAGGATCCCACAAAGGTTTGTTCTCCTCATATATCGTGAGGACACATGAGTGGGTCTTATCAATGGAGCATCATTCCCAAAGCGGAGACCGGCCGCATAACTGGTGATTACGGTGGGGCATGGGTATGATGAGAATTATTTGAGCCCGTGGATTGTATACGATGGTCAATTTGGGGACCCACCGTAGGGCCGGAGAATTTTGAGAAATTGGATTTTGGTTGGCGTCTGCATCGCTACACTGGAATATGGTACCAGGAGCGACTCATCATTCGCCGTTTGGGGACTTGGAATTTGGATCTTGTTTGGCATCAGTATTGCTGCACTGGAATAATGCCAGGAGCAACTCATCATTTGCCTCGGGAGGACTTGGGATTTGGGTTTTTGGTCGGCATCAGCACCGCTAACACTGAAGCGAAATGCCAGGAGCGGATCATCATTTGCCGTTGCCCGTTGGGGAACGATGGCTTAGGAGATAGGTTTGGGTCCCTACCACCTAAGGCTTTTCAATTTTATGGGCCGTGAGGGTCCCATAAAGCATTTTCTCCCTACGAGTCGTAAGGATCCCGCAAGTGTATTTTCTCCTTAGGAATCGTGAGGATTCCTAAGTGTGTTGCTCCTTTGTGAGTCGTAAGGATCTCACGCAGGGGTTTTCTCCTCACAAGGTCGAGAGGACTTTGCGAGTGTATTTCATCTCTTTTCACAAGTTTGCGCCCTTTCGGGTTTTCGCAGACTCGCCGGTAGTCCTGCTGTTTTTACTCACGGAGCCCTTTCGGGTTTTCATCCGTGCCCGTTTTGCTTGTGGACATACCGTTTATTTTTATTTTTATTTTTTTATTTTTTTTTTCTTCTCTTTTTTTTTATTTTTACCGCTGGTGGGACTTTTAAAAGTAGTCTCACCGGCAGGATTTGGGAGAGATAGGGGTCATTTACGCCCGTGGATTGTATACGGTTTTGCAGGATGTATGATCCAGACCGTAGGGCTGATGTGCTCAATTCGCCTGCGACTTGGAGCATTCATGTGTAGTATTTCTTGAGATATCGTCCATTGATGGGTGGCATGGGCCTTTCTCCCTCGGCACTTATTAGTTGGTAGGATCCTCCGTCGAACACTTTCTCGATGACGTATGGTCCTTCCCAGTTCGGCTCGAATTTTCCCTTGGCATGTCGATTGGGGATGATCGGTCTTTTGAGGACCAGCACCAATTCACCTTTCTTGAAAGCGCGGAGACGGGTTATCTTGTCATAGGCCCGTGACATTTGGGCTCGGTACAGCTCCAGATTTTGCTGCACCGCGAGCCTCTTTTCTTCGAGGGCATCGAGTTCTTCAAGTCGAAGGAGCACGTTTTCCTCTTCTGTCAACTCATGCTGAACGGCCATTCTTAAGCTTGGAACCTCGACTTCGAGGGGGAGGACCGCCTCCACTCCGAAGAGCAATGAGTATGGAGTGGACTGAGTTGGAGTACGGTGCGTGGTACGATATGCCCACAATGCCTCGTGAAGCTTGAGATTCCAGTCTCTCTTGTTGGCTGAAGCATTTTTCCTCAGGAGCTTGCATAGAGTCTTATTGAAGGCTTCGGCTAGCCCATTGGCTCTTGGATTATAGATGGAGGAATACCTCCAGTCTATCTTGTGCTGAGTAGCGAATCTTGAGACATTGAAGCTCTTGAAAGAAGGCCCGTTGTCAGAAATGATTCTTCTTGGTGTACCGAAGCGGTATAGAATATTATGCTGGAAGAATGTCAGAATATCCTTTGTCTTGACTTCTTTTAGCGGGACAGCTTCAGCCCACCTGGAGAAGTAGTCTGTCGCGGCCAGTATGAACCGGTGGCCTTTAGATGACGGAGGATCAATTGGGCCAACAATGTCGGTGCCCCAAACTTCGAAGGGCCACGACGCCACTGTAGGATGCAATGGGTTGGGATGCTTGTGAATAAAATCACCGTGAATTTGGCAGATATAACATTTCTTTGCATGCTCTCCGCAATCCCGTATCATGGTGGGCCAGTAATACCCAAGCCGTTTGATTTGAAGTCGCATCTTGGGGCCAGATTGGTGAGCACCGCAAACTCCCGAGTGGACATCTTTCATGACCTTTTGTGCTTCGGCCGACGACAGGCACCTGAGCCAGAGTTGGTCATATGACCTGCGGTATAATGTGTCATTTACAAACACGTATCGGAGGGCTCTTTTCTTCAGCTGAATCCTTGCAGATTTTTCTTCGGGCAGCTTGTCGTATCGGAGGTACTCTATGAAGGGTTCTCTCCAATCGGGCTCGTCTTGGATGATCGAAGCTTCTTCCGCAGGACTGCTCTTCTGTTCCGCGCTTTCCTCTTCTCGTAGAGAGACTGGGGGTAGAATTTGTCGGCTCCTGACTGTGATCAGAATTTCGTCCATGTCAGGATCAGCCAGCTCCTTGGCTAGGCGAGCGAGTATATCGGCTTTTCCGTTCAATGCTCTAGGGACTCTTGTTAGTTCGATATGAGTGAACCGTTTCATGAGTTCCACCACCCGGCTTCTGTACCGAGCCAACTCGGGTTTGTATATCTTATAGTCGCCGCTTACTTGGTTGACGACAAGCTGGGAATCACCGTAAACCCGTAGCCGAAGGATTTCCATTTCTATGGCGAGCTCCAAACCAGCTATCAGAGCTTCATACTCGGCCTCATTATTTGTCCGAGGCTCGGTGAGAGCAAAAGAACGCCGTAGGGTTCCCATTGATGGTGTGATAAACACCAATCCTATCCCTGCTTTTATCTCCGGGACGCTTGATTTACTGGAGGTTCTTATCGATGAGGCCCCATCGAAGTAGAGCTCCCAACATGGCTCGTCATTCTCGAGGTGCAGCACTTGTTCGTCGGGTAACTCACAATTTAGCGGCGACCCTTCTGGTATGGGATGAGCAGCGAGAAAGTCTGCAAGAGCTTGCCCTTTTACTGCTTTCTGAGGGGTATAAACTATATCAAACTCAAGTAGCATGACAGCCCATCTTGCCATCCTGCCGGCTAGGCTTGCTTTGGTCATCAAGTGTTTGAGCGGGTCGACCTTGGAGATCAGCATAACCCGATGAGCCAGCAGATAGTGCCTCAGCTTCTTCACAGCAAATATCAGAGCCAGGCATTGCTTTTCGATTGGGGAATAGTTGTGTTCCGCCCCGACTAGAGTTCGACTGAGGTAGTAGAGGGCATTTTCCTTTCCCTCCTCGTTATTCTGGGCGAGGAGCGCACCGAGTGACTCATCTAGCGCGGCAGTGTAGAGAATCAACGGTTTATTTGGAATGGGAGCCGCCAGCACTGGAGGGTGCAACAAGTATTGTTTGATGCTTTCGAACGCTGCTTGACATTCGGTATCCCAGATAAAAGGAGCTCCTTTCTTCATGAGCTTTGAGAAGGGCCTACATCTCCCTGATAAATTTGAGATAAACCTCCGTATATAAGCAAGCTTGCCTTGAAAAGATCTTAGCTGCGTCAGACTCTTCGGCGGAGGCATCTCCATGATGGCCTTTATCTTTGATGGGTCAACTTCGATCCCACGATGTCGAACTATGAAGCCCAGGAATTTTCCCGATGACACGCCAAAAGCGCATTTCAGAGGATTCATCTTCAGATCAAATTCCCTCAGTCTGGTGAGAACGATCCTAAGATCCTGGATATGATCGGCCTTGGTTTCAGTTTTAACGACCAGATCATCAACATAACATTCGACGACTTTATGAATTAGGTCATCGAAGATATTAGTCATTGCCCTTTGATATGTAGCACCTGCGTTCTTCAGTCCGAATGGCATTACCTTGTAGCAATATATTCCGATCGGGGTTCGAAATGCTGTGTGCTTCTCATCCTCAGGCGACATCTTGATCTGATTATATCCAGACGAGCCGTCCATAAAGGTGAACAGTTCGTAATTTGAGGTGTCATCGACCATCATTTCCATGACCGGTAGCGGGAAGTCATCTTTAGGACATGCCTTATTGAGGTCCCTGAAATCGACACAGACTCGGATCTGCCCATTTTTCTTCTTGACTGGGACTATGCATGCGATCCAGTCCGCATATTTCTCTTCTCTGATGAAGCCGGCATCGATGAGTTTCTTGGTTTCCTCGATGACCTTTTCTTCCAACTCCCTTCTCATTCTTCGAGGAGCTTGTTTGACTGGCTTAGCATCAGGAGATATAGCCAGCTTATGCACGGCTACCTCAGGGGAAAGGCCAGGCATTTCTTTGTACGTCCACGCGAAGCAGTCGACGAACTCGCGCAGCAGGGCAATTATCTGCTCTTTCATTTCCTTCGACAAGAGTGAGCTGATGTAGGTCGGCCTTGGATTATCGGGCGTTCCTAAGTCAATCTCGGTTAGCTCGTCAAAGGTTGCTTGCCCGCCATCTTCGAGCTCTTGAGGAGCTTCTTCTGGCTCGGCTATCTCGTCGTCATCATTTGATCTTTCGCTGGCCTCACCAACATGGATCATGTAGCATGCTTTGGAATCAGGTTGAATGTAGCCTATGCCCCGTCTATCTGGAATTCGTCCATCGATGAGTGCTCGGACCTGGGGCGGATGCCATAGCCCTTCGTAAAACTTTGCTTCGGACTCCGTTTGATATAACCGGCATCCGCACTTCTTAAAGTATTCCCGCATCTCGGGCGCATAGTATCTGGGATTGAGGACGGCTCTTATGCCTCTCTCATAGGGAAGGCACGCGATAGAAAGATCGTCCGGGTGCACAACGGGGTTTGACTTGTAAAACAGGATGCCCTTCTGTCCATTTTTCCTCCCGGGCACATAGAAAGTTTTCAGCTGGTCCACGGTAGAGACTGACAATGCGTCGAGCTCTTTGCACATCCGTTCCGGCACCCTTGTGATAGCCAGGGACCCTTCTGCGACTTCGAAGGTCTCTCGTAGTTTCGCTTGCTGCATGGGGGGTCGATCTGCACAGCTGTCGCACGGCAGGTCCTCTTCTTCTGACTCTTCAGTGTCACTGCCAAGATGAGGGCGGACTTTGCTGCTAGACGGGCCTTCGGTAACAGATTCGTCCGTATCGCTGCCGAAACGAGGGCGAGTTTTACGGGAGGACGGGCTTCCAGCATCGGACTCATCAGTGTCGCTGCCGAAATGCGGGCGCACTTGGGTATTTTTGCTTTTGAAAGTGACAGCCGGCGCAGATTTGCTTTTGAGTCTTGGGGCTGGTCTATCCTCAGTCAGTTGTGGCTTAGAATTTTGGTGGTTCGTAAAGTACCGAGAATCTTCGTATCGGACTTCATGCACACCAAACGGCTGGATGTCTCCGTCAATACGTCTTTCTTCGCCATTTTTAGTATACTTCATGCATTGATGGAGAGTCGACGGAATGATGCCGTAATCATGGATCCACGGCCGCCCCAAGAGAATCTTATAAGATGTGTCGGCGTCGATCACGTATATCTTAGCTTCAGTTTGCAGATCCCCAAATTTGATTGGCAAAGCTATAGACCCTAGAACTTGCTGGCAATTTTGGTTGAACCCTTGAATGACAATCCTTTCCCTCGACAGGTGTCGGACGTCCATTGACAAACTCTTCAGAGTTCGCAAGTTCATGATGTTCACTGAGGACCCCGGATCAATCAATATACGATTAATTCGATCTCCGTCACTGTAC
This sequence comes from Agapanthus africanus, assembly GCA_030015575.1. Classification (NCBI taxonomy): domain Eukaryota; kingdom Viridiplantae; phylum Streptophyta; class Magnoliopsida; order Asparagales; family Amaryllidaceae; genus Agapanthus; species Agapanthus africanus. The sequence continues at coordinate 869,324,387 of JASDDO010000019.1, read as the reverse complement.
CCGGTCACGTAAAGCGGCCGATTATGCTCAGCCGTTCCCAGTAGCAAGTCTTCATCCTTAAATGTGACTGCGGCGGCATGCAAAGCGTGCCGGGTTTCTTTCATATTAATTTCCGCAAAGTGAGCCTGATACCGCTCGGGGTTTTGTAGAGCGTGAATGAGAACGTCTCTAAGCTCCTTAGATAGGACCAAGGCGTCGTAGATGCTCAGGAGAGATGGAAGCTTCCGGAGATGTGCCAAGACATTATAGTCCACCGAGGAAGGATTTATGTTTTCGTCGGCCGGTTCTCTGCCATTTTCTTCATTAGCGACTTGTTTTTCCTTCCCTTTTGGGGCGTTGCCCAGATTTTGCGGTAGAGCCCTGCCGCTTCTGAGCTGGATTTGATTGGCCTTTGTGGTGAGCTCCTCGTCCTCTTCCGGAAAACAGAGATCATCCTCAGAGTCGCTGCCAAGATGGATGGCGTAGCAGGTCACTACTGGAATTTCTTCATTGGAGTCTTCTTCTAATTCCTCCAGAATTTCGGCCGCTTGTACAGGGAAGAACTCCTTCAATTGAATCAATGTTCTTTCCTTTTGCTCATATTCTTCGAGGGAATCGATATACTTTTGAATGGTCGATCTCCCTGCAGACTCTTTTTCGCGCCGAGCTGCACTTTTCTTCTTCTTGAGCTTCTTGGATTTTGAGCCTGATGGAGCCGCATAGGCAGCTGGACTGGTAGGCTTCTTCTGTCCTTCCCATTCCATCCTGCGCTCTTTCTGAAGTAGCTTTAACATCTTCTTCGTCTTATTAGATATGTGCGTACTCCACGGAGTCCGCGATGAGTCAGTTTCGTTTGTCAGGGCAGCGGGTTCGGCTGTCTGCTCCCAGAAGGCTTCAGCTTCCGTCTGTATAAAGTTGGCGGTTGCAACTTGATTGTTCACCAACACGCTTTTGGACAGCTCGATCTCTCCAGCCTTGTACTGCTTCTCGACCCAGTCCTTGAAGATATAGCAATCCTCGATCGCATGGCTCACTACTCGGTGGTACGGGCAATACAGGGGATTGTCGGTCATTTTTGCTTCTTGGGGTCTTTTCGACTCCGGCAGTTGTAGGCCATTGTTCAAGGCATCTTTAAATATCTTGCGGACCTTGTCCCTTCTGAAAGAGTAAACCTTGTTCTTTTTCTCCTCTAGGGAAGGCCCATCTCCTCCCAGCAATGGCTTTCGAGACCGGTTGGTTTTGGATTCGCCCGCCCTTCGCTTTTCTTCATTGTCGGAGGCATTGAAGACATTGGTACTGCTGGAACTCCCGCTTCTACGGTTGTCGTCCCGCTTGCTTTTCCAGGTTTTGTCTCTCTGAGAGTCTGGCGGGGACTCTTGCTTCGAGCGTTCCAGCATTTGGACTTTCTTGGTTAGCTCCTGAAACGTCTTGAGGCCCGCTGTACACAAGAAGGGGACCATCCAATTGCTGAGGTTCCCAATGAGAAGGCTAACGGACTGGTCCTGCTCCAGCGGCGGTTCGCACTTGACCGTGAGATTACGCCATCGGGCGATAAAGTCAGTGTTACTTTCATTCTTCCCCGGCTTGGTCCTCACAAGGTCGGCAATGGAGATTTTATCACTGACGCTCATGAACCTTTGCCGGAACAGAGACTCCATTTGGGCAAAGGTAATGACGGACCCATCTGGTATGCTCGCGTACCAGTCGAAAGCAACACCGGTCAGGCTGTTGACGAACTGACGAAGAAGGAGCGCATCATTGCCCCCTGTATTTCCGCACGATGCTTTGAAGTGGGCGACGTGCTGATTTGCATTCCCCGTTCCATCAAATCTTCCGAACTTAGGAATGACGTAGCCGCTTGGGAACTCCATCAGATCGTACTGCGCGGGATATGGCCGCCCACTACTGCCGATTTCTTTCTGAGCTTCAGCTTCGGCCACCAATGTTTTAACCTTGCTGGTGACCAAATCCATTATCCGATCCTGTGTTAGCGGGATGGTGCTATCTGGGGCCAAGGCGTCCCCAGAAGCGGAATGTAGCCGGCTTTCATTTGGCTCGACCAGTCTTGGTCCCAAAGGAACAGGCATTGGCTGCCTCGGATTGTCATCACCCGGCTGATTAGTAGCGGCTTGTGCTTGATTGGGAGGCGCTCGAGCAATTTGAGCCGTAAGCTGCATCACCACGTTCGTTAAATCATCAATTTTCGAATAGAGCTTGGCCATCTCTTTATCTTTGCTCCTGAGCTGTTTTCGAAGTTCTTGAAGCAGCTCTTGCTCCGCAGTCCTAGGGCGGAAAGTCGGCTCTTCCTCGCTGTCCGAGCTTGACTCTGCATGGACCGAGGGGTCTTTCTGCCTATCATCCTCATCGAGAGGGTTTTCTTCATCCAGCAGGGGCGGCTGTTCTTGGGCAGCGGCAACCACATTCGGGCTAGATTGAGCTTGGGATGTGGTTGCCCCATCCTTGCTTTTGCTGCGAAGGTTGTCGCTGGGGCGTCCTCCCGCCATATAGACCGTATGGATGATATATCCGGCCGTCTTTCTATCATTGGCAGTTGATTTCGTGGATCGCTGTCTTGACCCCCTTGTTTCGGTAGCTGGTAGTCGATTGAAGGCGTCTGGCTTAACCAGTTTCTTGAATGGTGCTGGCGCTTCTTTTCTGGGTTTTCCCCGCTGCTTTCGTGCGGCACAGAGTGCTTCATAGACTCTTGATGAGACAGTGTCATACTTTTTCTGTTGGGGCCGGGACACGTCTCTTTGTGGCACTGTTCGGACCGCTGTCTTCTTGATTCTGGCGGTCATGGCGTTTTTCTGAACCCACTTCAGAGGCTCGAAGGAATTGCTGATTCTTACGTCTGACTCAGCCGTCGTCGCGGGGCAACCCTGCTCTTGGAACTTCACACGATTCCATTTGGCCGAGGTCTTGGCCCTTTTGTTGGCTCGATACCTGAGCCGCTTCTGTCTTAACTTTTCTGTTCTAAGCTCCTGGCGGACTTCGGCTCTTTGGGAAGACGCCGCATACCGGTCGATGGAGGGTCTTGGAGATACGCTCGATTGTGCATTTGTTGGAGTCATCGCCTGAGCTCGTCCGCAACATTTGATGTTGCCCTTTGTACCGAAGTTTGCTGGAGCACTAGAGAATCGTTCAGACACCGTCTTAAGTTTCGGTTGTGGTGCCTTGGCGATCACGACATTCGGCCTCTTGCCCCTTGAGACTGGCTTGGCCACCTGTTCCGCCGGGATCTCCGCCAGGTGAGCGCTTCCGGCAGGGTAGATGATGACAGAGCCAAACTGGCGGGGCGGTTCCTCCCACTGTCGACTGAGGCTTGCAGGGAGAACCACACGAGCGTTGATCTTGACCACGTATGGAATCGGGGTCACGTTGGAAGCTGAATTCATCAGGAGAGACATTGTCGTTGAAGGTTGATTGCTGCACGGAAAAAAAACATCATTTCAGTATAGGCAATCGATATGTATATTGATTGAGTTCGTATGAACATTTAACCCGAAATATGGGAGGAGAGATTGGTCCCGCCGGGCGTGCCAGAGGCTGTAGGGTGTTTTTCGTCACCCCATTGAGATGGGAATACGCGCGCGCTTGTCAGGCGTACTACAGATTCCCCGGCCTAGGGTAAGCCGGGGTTTAATGATGGTGGGGATCCGAATCTCCGGCAGCCGCGGACTAAGCTGCCGTTAATTACCCATCGCCTTTGGGGCGAGGGAACCTCCGATTAACGGGTTAAACTGGTCATGCGAACTCAATGTGCAGTATACGTGTGTTCAATTCTGAAAGGGGGGGTTTGGAAATATCGGGAGCCACGCAGAGTTTTTACGGGGGTCCCGCTACCCGGATAGCGGGCTGGGGGTCAAGGGGGCTAGCAGCCCCCTTGCGGGGTGCGGGGCAGCGCCCCGTTAGAAATTTTTTTCTAACAGGGACAGTGTCGTGGAGTACGTGTATGTATAAATTTGTATACATATGTATATGTGTATATATGTACACAAAAGAGGGGGAAAAGACATCCAAGGGATGCGCAGGTGCGCAAGCGCGCGCGCCACGTGTCGGCACGCGGGCGACTTGCGCACTTGCGCAGTTGCGCAAGCGCGCGCGCCACGTGTCGGCACGTGGGCGCCTTGCGCACTTGCGCAGTTGCGCAAGCGCGCGCGCCACGTGTCGGCACACGGGCGACTTGCGCACTTGCGCAGTTGCGCAAGCGCGCGCGCCACGTGTCGGCACGCGGGCGACTTGCGCACTTGCGCAGTTGCGCAAGCGCGCGCGCCACGTGTCGGCACGCGGACGACTTGCGCACTTGCGCAGTTGCGCAAGCGCGCGCGCCACGTGTCGGCACGCGGGCGACTTGCGCACTTGCGCAGTTGCGCAAGCGCGCGCGCCACGTGTCGGCACGCGGGCGACTTGCGCTCACAACAGGCTTTTAGCCTAAAAAGATTTCTCTGAAGAGAAATCAAAGAGGAGTTAGACTCCTGAGTGCTTTTGCTTTTTTTTTTTTGTTGGGTTAATGGAAGGGTTCTTCTTCTTCCTCCTGTTGCTTGCTGGATCTTGAAGATCAAGAGATGTAAAATCTCAAAATCTCTCCTTTTTAAGATCGGATGGCAGATCCAAGTTCCCCTTGGTGGGTTTTGTGGTGGAAAACTATTTAGTTTTGAAAAAGGAAGAGTAAAACTCTTGATTTAATTCAAGAGAGAGAAGAAGGTTTTGGAACCTTGAAGAAGGAGAAAGAGATCTCAGATCTAGAAATTTCTGGAGAGAGAAAAAGTTGTTGGGATATTTTCATTATCCTTGCCTTTATAGGCCATACATTTTACACATAGCCCCTTGGGCTTCATAAAATGGCATTTTGCCTATCCCATGGGTCATGTGCCATTTCTTTTTGCACATAAGCCATGGGCTTTACAAAAATTTGGCTTTATGCCTATTTTTCTTACATTTATCCGAAAATAAAATAAAAGAAAATGCAACAAAATTATTTATTACAAAATTTTTATCTTGGCATGGGGGGAGACCGGCCGCTTCATGTTCGGGCTCGACCCGGGCATGGGCCTACTGGATCTGGGCTTGGACCCACTTGGCTTGGGGTTGACTTTGATTTTGACTTGGTCAACCGGGGTGTAAATTTTTACCCCAACAGTTTTATCCCGGGAAAACGAATAAGGGCGTTTTAGCTTCTCGTTGAAGAATCGCTATCTATCGTTTTAGACCACTGGGCTGCTGCTGAGCATTAGCGACGAAGGTCTCTTTCCCTTTCCCCTTTTCGTTTTGAGGCTCCATTTTCGAGGAAGACGGTCTATGGCCCATCTGATCCATTTAGGCCATCTTGTCAATCAAGGCCTGGAAGGTAATCGGCTTGAAAAACATTATGAACTTGGATATGGTCGCCTGCGGATCGAGGGTGCCCATGAACATGCCTACAGCAGGAGCTTCTTCGATGCGTTGTTTGCATTTCGACCATAGGTTCCGCCACCGGATTGCATACTGAACCCATGTTTCTCCCGTCTTCACCCACCCTGGCATTGATCAATGCCGTGATTGGGGTACATTCGCTAGCGCTTGAGAAACGTTGGGTGAATAGCAATTCCATCTCCGTAAAAGTTTTGACGGAGTCGTTGGGAAGCTCTGAATACTATTCGAACGCCGTCTCCGCCAAGATGCGGATGAATTGGCGAAGCAGTAGCTTTTCGTCACCTCTAGTGTTGCCGCACAGAGCCCTGAACTGAGCGACATATTGATAGGGATTGCTTGTCCCCTTGTATGCGTGTAACTTAGGAATCGTGTATCCTGGCGGGTACTTAATCTGATCGTACCATCTTGGATATGGTCGTCCAGTTCTGACGACTTGGCCAGCGGCTTCGTTCGCTTGATGAGCTCGTATATGTTGAGCTATATAATCATCGAGCGCAGCTTTCGAGATTGTTTCCTCCTTTGCAGCTGAAGAGGCCGGAAGAGGGTTTGATGTCTTCCCTCCATCGTCTTCAATTATTACTGGAGGATCTTCGGCTGGGTGGTCTGGCTGGATCATCATGCCCACCATATCTTGGAACAATAGCGCCATTTGTTTTATGTTGGCCGCTTGTTCCGCGGCCTCTTTGTCTTTCCTCTCGAGCATTCTTCGGAGGAATTCGGTATCAGTTTCCTGTTCTTGGCGCTGCTCCGACAATGTCTCCGGGCTTACTTTTGGCCCAGTGAGTGTGGCCATAGTTGTCAGCATCTTCTGGAGCTTTTGCTGTTGTTGCTCCTGAGCCTTTGTTACTGATCGGGTAAGTGGTCGATAGCCCGTGGAGATACGACTATCCTCTTTTCCGGAAGCCATGTAAATGGTGTGCACCACCATGCCCCCAGACTTGGGGCGTTTGGATTCAGTGCCTTTGAACTTTGTCGTGGACACGGGGATTTTCTTCGGCCTTCTTCTTTTGTGGGCGGTCGAAGTTGAGGGGGCCGTTGCAGCGGGCACTCAAGTAGATGACACCTTCTGTGGCATGACAGGGTGGTCCTTCTCTTGCCAAACCTGCATTTTCTTTGGTCGGCGGGAGTAATCTTGATTAATCACAAAGTCTTGGACCTTTCGCCAGACCCTGTGAATTTTGAAGGACAGCCGCTGAGGGGGCTGCTCTAGCTTTGCCTTTGTAGCGTTCTCCACAGGTGGAGGAGATCTTTTAAATACAGCAGTTGGAGAGTTTTGCGCACCCTCCTAAGTGGTTCAAAGTTGTTCCCAAATGGAACAACAGAATCAATTTCCACCATTGGAGCTGGTGGAGTCAGTCCAGAAGGAGAACTGCCCCCAGCTTTCCTCACTCGGCGCCAGTGGCGACGTCGAGCGCGTCTTGCAGATAGGATCACCTCCGTTATCGGGGTAGCCGCATCGTGCTTCATGCTTTGATGAGAAAATGTTGTTGGTGTCAGCCTGTCAAAGACTGACGTCCGTTGAGAGGGGATGGCCAACCTGTCGAAGGCATACTTTCGAGCAGGGGAAGCAGCCATGGTGACTTCGCCTGGAGCGGGAGTTGGAACGGCCAGTCTTGTGAAGACCGATCCCTTAGCAAGAGAAGCCCCTTTGACGACTTTGTCCGTCGGAGTTGGAATAGCTATCCGCTTCGGGATAACTCCTTCGGGTATTGCAGGCTTCTTCACGGGCCCGCTTGAGCTTTGGCCTAGTCTGTTAAAGCCCGAGGCGTTGGATTTGGGTGACCCGTTGAGAGGGGTCACGGTAATTGCAAGCCGATCAAAAACCGACTTCATCGGAGCTTCTTGCGATGGCACTGAGGCGTTGAAGCTCATTGGTGGGAGCATAGTCCCGAAGAACACTCCAGTGGTGGCCTGAGTCACCTGTTCCACTGGCATGGCGAAGATGGAGGCCGCTTAGGGCCCATAGGTCACTCCTCCGGCAAAGACGGGGTGGGAGTTGTTGCAGCTGATACAGTTGGAAGCCATTTTCTCTACACGGGAGAAAGACACCAAATCTCAGTACCTCGAATCCAGGGGCAACCACATTAAACCGTAATTCGTTCACGAAACACGACACACGAAGTGTGGAGTGGAAAGAGAAAAAGGACCCACCGGGCGTTCCAGAATCTGTTTACTGCCGAAAACCGGGAAGACAGACGTCTTGCCTGAATTTGGGGGAAGATGCTATTTGGTTTTATCCGTCCATCTCTCCGAAGATGCCAAGTTGATTTATGGCACCATGTATCGGAGGTTTAAACAGATGCGGCCATTGTAGCAGACTTCGTCAGATTCCCCCCGTTTGCAAGGGGTTTTTGATTGTGGGGACGCTCTTCCCTGCAGGCGTAAGCCCCTGCAGTTAATTACGTTACCGCATCGCGGTAACCACTTTCTCCTGCTCCAGAATGTCATTTTGTGTCGTGTGTGTTTGTTTTGTTTTTGGTTGCCCGTGGATTGTATACGGAGACTAATTTATGTTGTCGCCCATAGGGCCTGGATTAGTCCAAATCCGTATTTTCTTAGATTTGGGTTTGGGTTGGTTTAAGGACCGTTAGTCTTGTTTTAGACTAAGGTAAACTCAAACATTTGTTGAGGATACGTTAGACTAATTTAAGACTAAGATCTACTCAACAGGATTTTGGGATCATTTAGATCTGACGAAAGAGTGTTTGGACTCTATCGTTTTAGTTTAGGGACATTGCGGTCCATAAGTTTAAGGACGTCATAGTCCATGGAGTTTAAAGACATCATAGTCTGTGGGGTTTAGTTTAGGGACGTTGCGGTCCATAAGTTTAAGGACTTCAGAGTCCATGGAATGTCTGGTTGTCGGGACCCGCCACCTCTCTGAAGACGTTGAAGAATTACAACGACGCATATCAGAGGAATGAAGAGATGTACCCATGAACCAATGTTGGTTGGGTGATCTGTAGTCAGGTTTGGGACTACCAATTAGAGAAATTGTGAGCATATGGGCTTAGTTGGTCTGAGTTAGGGACTTATGGCCAATTTGGGCTCAGCCCACTCAGTTTTGATTAGAGTGTTGAACACTTGTTTGGGCTCGGTCCCTTTTTGTTCAACAATGCTGAGCATTGATTTGGGTTCTGACACCCTTTTTCTTTTTGTCTTTTGCTGAGTGTTGAACACTTTTTATGGTGTCGGGGCTCTGTTTACATAGCGCTTTGTAATTCCCTAGCGCCCACGTGAGGAGCACGTGGAGCGCTTGGCGTTGAGCGCCAGACAATGAGTGCAGAGCGCTCTTATAAAATAGCGCCTGGAGCGCTAGGCGCTGAGCGCCAGACATGGAGCGCTAAAGTGCTTCTTATAAAATAGCGCTTAGAGCGCTAGGCGCTGAACGCCAGACTTGGAATGCTAAGGCGCTTCTTTTAAAATATCACTTGGAGCGCTGGGCGCTGGGCGCCAGACTTGGAGCGCTGAAACGCTTCTTTTGAAGTAGCGCTCACGTGAAGAGCACGTGGAGCGCTTAGCGCTGAGCGCCAGGCTTGGAGCGCTAAAGCGCTTCTTTGGCAGTTCTGATTAACTTTGTGCTCTGAGAATTAAATTCTTGTTCATAAGAGACTTTGTCTCATAGATCTAAGAACTAAGTTCTTCTCTTTTTGATGAAATGCTATGATCTCTTTGTTTTTGTGAAAAACCTTATCTTATGGATCTGTGATCTAGAAAAAAAACTGAGTTCTTATGTGTGAGAGTTAAACTCTCAAAAATCGAGAAGATGTTCTGATCTCACTTATTATCATTTTACCTTGAAGAAAATTTCTTCTTCTTAGAGCTTGCTCTTCTCTTTTTCTTTTCTGAAAACTTGAAGTTTATAGGGGGGTTCCTCTATGCAAGACTTGAAGTCTTAGGTCCTTTATATAGGGGAGGCTGATTTGTTGAATCAGTTAAGGAAATCTTTCTATGATTGATTGGGGGATGTTTCCCCACCATTGGATCTTTGATCCTAGGGCTTCTGTTTTACAGAAGACATCTTTCTTGTTATTTGAAGGGTTACACTAGGCGCTAGGATAGTGGAACAAAAATTTTATGACGAACATAAACTTGGCGCTAGGATAACACTAAACCGAATCTTTACCATAAACCTAACTAGCAAAAGAAAGAGTTCTATCTACTAAGATAGAAAGTTATACCTAGTTCTTGAACTCCTTCTCTTCTTGTAGTGGTTGACCTTGTTGCTAGCTCCTTGGAGTGGTGTAGACGGCTCCTCCTCTTCGTCTTCTCTTTGCCGAAGAAAGATCCACCCGAAAGCCTCTACCTTGAGCTCCTACCTCAACCAAGAAGTAACTAGAGTGCTTGGCTTGCTAGGCTACGAACCCTAGAATGAGTAGAGAGGTGTTTTGATGGTTCTATCTCACAAAGCTTGGAATTTCAACACATGAAACACTTAAGCTTTTGAGAGAGAGGAAGAGGGAGAGCAATGCAAGAGAGAGAATGAGCAAGAGAGAAATAAGAATAGAATTACAACCATGCTCTCATATGAGAGAATATGAAAATAATAATAATAATTAAAGAAAATTGTGATGGTTATTTGAAGTGACCATTATCATTTCACATTTAATGCTAATTGCAAGCTTCAAGAAGCATCTTGCAAAAGAAATGATCATGGTCAAATAGTCAACAAAAGTCAAATGGTCAACCCAAGCTCAACCATGGCACAATTATCCTTAATTAATATTATTAATCATATTTCTCATTCTTATTAGGGTTTAGAAAAAGTCAACGGTCAAAAACCCTAATGAGATTCCTCTGCCTCTGTCAACTGTGCATACACACCGGCATCCGTGTTCCGAGGAACACGAATAAAATGAGACAAAACCAATCCCAAAATAAATACTAGGATCTGGCTTAAACCAAAGCCCGCTAGTAATGACTGCCCGGACACCAAACGTGCACAAGTGCGCGGATGTGAACGAACCCCGTCGCAAAACCATGCGACCTCTACTCTGTTTTGCCCAAAGGCGAACAACCCTCTGTGTGGGACTCTAAAGACTCGACACTACGCTGGCAGTGGATTTAACCACAGGCCGCAAGCAGTACTAACTGTACGTAACGGTCCCCAGGTAGATGCCGATAAGAAGACCGATGAGGTGAACCCATCTGAACTCCTACTGAGCCTGAATGTGACAATCTCCGTACAGTCCGGTCTGTTCGTCTAAGAGTATCGCATGTCGGGCCTAGGGGGCGGTAAACGTCAGACCCCTAATAGCGGTACAAGTCATGTCGGAGTGTAGCCCAGAACACCTTGAGAAACTACTAAAAACACTATCAGTAAATCTCGCTTGCCCTGCCAGGGACGATTATGTGTAATGGCTCTCCTAGACACAGCGCGATATCAACCCCCAACACCGGGAGAGACGAATCCTGTCTAACCGTCACTGCCTCCAAGTGCTTCGGGACTGCACCCAACTACTACCTATTTGCATGACTCAATAGAGCCGCGGTAGGGTAGCAATCAAAGAACAGTAGGAACACACTTGAGGCGAAGTGGCAGTGTCAAGTCAACGGACTAAGCTGTACTCATGTCACCTCGGAACTGTTAACTGACGATAGGTATAATACCAACCAACAGTTCCCGATGAGTCCTGTCCAGTGTACTCGTAACCTAACGAGCACCTGCATACTATCTCCAATACGACGTACTGATGGCTGTGGGATAGACCATCTCCCCTACTGGGATGAGAAGCGTATGCACCAATCTACTCTGGATTATCGATACCCTGTCTCGATAATCCTACGACTAGGGACCTGAATAAGGATGTGCTTATAGACTACCCAGCCCCCACTAGTGTGATCGCCATCACAACGCCGGTAGACAAGCAAAGATCTTAAGGGCTCCATCAATATGTATTAGCGATATGTTAAAAGAAACATATACACATATTAAGATAGAAACAAACCAAGTAGCATACTACTATATTGAGCAAGACTGTCGTAAACCCGTATATATATCCCAAGCTTCCAAAATGTGTTATACAAACTAGTACTATACAATAATGGCCTCTAGGGCATACATATCCAACAATCTCCCACTTGCACTAAAGGCCAGTAATTGGTGTACCGCATACCCAACATCTGCTCTATGGCCAGCTGCTGGCCTACCGCATACCCAATAGCTCAAAAAGTCGCTCGAACTGTGTTTGAGGGGGGGCCTTTGTGAATGGATCCGCCCTGTTGTCTTTTGTGTCCACTCTCCGTACCTCGATCTCCTGGCGATCAATGATCTCCCTAATCAGGTGATACCTCCTTAAGACGTGTCCAGACTTCTGATGGGACCTTGGTTCCTTCGCTAATGCTATAGCCCCATTGTTATCGCAATATAAAGGTATTGGGTCAACAATGGACGGAACCACCTGAAGTTCACTAATGAACTTCTTCATCCAGACCGCCTCTTTTGCGGCATCGCTTGCAACAATGTATTCAGCCTCCATCGTCGAGTCTGCGACGGTATCCTGTTTGGAACTCCTCCAACGCGTCGCCCCTCCGTTGAGGATAAACACAAAACCCGAGACAGACTTGTTATCATCCTTGTCACTCTGGAAGCTTGAATCGGTAAAGGACTCGACCATGAGGTCTCTATTACTGTAAACCAGGAACATCTCCCTAGTCCTTCTCAGGTACTTGAGAATGTTCTTCACTGCCATCCAGTGGTTCTCACCTGGGTCTGACTGATACCGGCTCACCACGCTTAGCGCGTAAGCTACATCTGGTCTTATACATAGCATCGCATACATTATAGATCCTACCGCCGAAGCGTAGGGTATAATGCCCATGCGAACCCTCTCCTCGTCAGTCTTGGGAGACATCTTCTTGGAGAGGGTGATTCCGTGCAATGCTGGTATATTACCGCGTTTGGAATCTTCCATACTAAATCTCTTTAGTACGGTCTCTATGTACCTGGACTGCGAATGTCCCAGCAATCTCTTGGATCTATCTCTGTAGATCTTGATCCCCAGTATGCATGTGGCATCACCCAAGTCCTTCATGGAGAACCGTTGTGACAAGAATAGCTTGACCGATTGTAGCATAGGAATGTCATTTCCTATCAAAAGAATGTCGTCCACGTATAAGACTAGGAACACGATAGTTCATCCTACAATCTTTTTATAAATATAAGGCTCATCTTCGTTCTTGATGAAATCAAATTCCTTGATTGCTTCATCAAAACAGATGTTCCAGCTCTGCGATGCCTGCTTCAATCCATAAATGGATTTAAGCAACTTGCACACCTTTCCGCTGCTCCCACTGTCTACAAAACCTTCTGGCTGATCCATATAAACGCACTCTTCCAAACTGCCGTTTAGAAAAGCCGTTTTTACGTCCATCTGCCAGATCTCGTAGTCATGGAAGGCAACAATGGCAAGTAGGATTCGAATGGATTTGAGCATAGCCACTGGAGAAAAAGTTTCGTCATAGTCCACACCAGGTCTTTGACGAAAACCTTTTGCAACGAGTCTAGCCTTATAGGTTTCCACCTGCCCATCTACACCAAGTTTCCTTTGTAGATCCATTTGCATCCAACGGGTTTTACCTCAGGTGGAGCAATATCCAAGGTCCACACTTTATTGGTGTACATGGACTCCATTTCGGACCGCATAGCATCCAGCCACTTATCATAGTCCCTACTGATAATGGCCTGACTGAAACTGGTAGGTTCATCTTCTTCCAAGATGCAATCCTCTCGATCCCCGTCTATGAGAAAACCGTAGTATCTCTCGGGCGGATGAGAAATCCTACCAGATCTGCGGAGTGGCTGAGGTTCGTCTGGGGTTATTGAATCCTGAGGTTCTGTCAAATCTTCAGTTTTAGTTTGTTGTTGCTGAATCTCTTCCAGTTCTACCGTGCTCCCACTTATTTCTTTTGCAAGAAACTCCGTTTCTAAGAAAACGGCATGCTGAGCAACAAACACCTTCTGTTCCTCGGTGTGGTAGAACAGATATCCATAACCATTCTTTGGATATCCCACAAACTTACATAAAACTGACTGCGCCTCTAGTTTATCTGGTTTATGCTTTTTAACATAAGCCGGACAACCCCATATCTTAAATCTTTTAAGATATGGCCTTTTTCCATTCCATATCTCGAATGGAGTCTTAGGCACTGATTTAGACGGAACATCATTCAATAGATATGCCGCTGTCAAAAGTGCATGTCCCCAAAATGAAAGAGGTAACTCAGCACTACTCATCATGGAGCGAACCATATCCAACTGGGTACGGTTCCTTCGCTCCGATACACCATTATGTTGTGGTGTGTACGGAGGAGTAAGCTGAGAGAGAATACCATTCTCTTTTAAGTAATCTAGGAATTCCGTGCTTAAGTACTCCCCTCCTCTATCAAACCGAAGGATCTTGATACTTTTGCCTATCTGGTTCTCCACTTCGTTTCTGATTTCTCTGAATTTCTCAAAAGCTTCAGATTTTTGTTTCATCAGATACACATATCCGAACCTAGAGAGATCGTCAGTGAATGTGATGAAGTACGAGAACCCATCCCTTGCATGTATAGACATTGGACCACATACATCACTGTGTATGAGTCCCAAGAGCTCCGCTGCCCTTTCTCTATGTCCGGTGAACGGAGATTTGGTCATCTTTCCTTTGAGAGAAGACTGATAAGTTTCATAAGATAAAAACTCGAACGTATTCAAGAGTCCATCTTTATGCAACTTACTTAGTCTTTTCTCCCCGATATGACCAAGTCTACAATGTCACAAGTAGGATTCGTTCGTATCAGAACTCTTCCTCTTGCGTGTGTTTTGTATATTGAGAACTGTATTCTGATTTAGAACATAGATACCATTACACAGTGTACCTTCTGCAACCAGTACCTTATCAAGGTAAATGTTCATGATATTTCTATCAAGAACAAAATTATATCCATCTTTATCAAGTAAAGACATTGATATTATGTTGCAAACCATGGAAGGTATATAGTAGCAAGTGTTCAAAATCATAGTATTGCCATTTGGCAACACTAGGTGATATTCACCGACGGCTGCAGCATTAACTTGTGCTCCATTCCCTACCCTGAGGGACATATCACCAGGTGCAACTTTCCTACTTTTTCTCAGTCCCTGCAATAAATTACAGATATGAGATCCTGATATGGTATCAAGTACCCAGGAGGTAGGGCTGACCGAAAAGCAGTTCTCAATTACAAGAACACCTGAAGTAGATGCAATACTATGCTTCTTTTTCAACTGGGTCTCCTTGGAATCCATACAACCCTCTTTCCCTTGCTCATACTTATGACTGTTGTCGTAAGTTAGAGCCGAACTGACGGTCCCCAGTCCCGAATAAGAATTCGGATCGGTCAAGCGATACATTTTAGTATCTTGATTAGGGCGTGAAATGGTTGCTACCTGGAGTGAGAGAAAAGAAACAACTCAGCGTGCGCTCTTGCAAGATTAGATTGGTTTATTAATTTATCTAATCATGATGGCTCCCACTATTTTCTCAAATTCTTCTTCAAACCTTAAAAGAAGAACTAGTCAGGATTAATCGCACGTCACAATACTTGCTTAACCTTTCAGCCAGACTAGTGTTGGTACTTCGAGGGAGGTTTTCCAACGCTTTCACGAAGTTCCTTAATTACATAACCTCTTTTCCCTGGAGGCGTAGCCCCGCTAACACCGTTCTAGACACCTACTTGGTTTGTAGCATTGATTGTTAAGTGAAATAATCTCCCGAGAGTAATCCAACTCATCGGTAGGATCGGGATCCAACTATCATTATGTGATGGCCTAGATGGAATCCACTCTAGTCACCACACTCTAGAAGATATGCTAAATCTGCAAGTTTCCTGTATGTTTGAAACTCCCGATGTGATTTTTACCCCTACGGTTTATGACCTTGACTAGGTCAACAAACCATAAACTGCTAGTCAAGTTCTATCTGTCATTATCTTGATTGCATTAAACCCACCCGTACGTGCTCTTGACTAGGTCAACAAGGCTGCACGACTGTCCTAACCAATCACATTTGCAATGCATAGAAAAAATATCACTTAACTACCGTTCACTACGCCTTGACTAGGTCAACAAATGCAGCACGAATACTAAATAATACCAATCTGAAATGACGGAGGGCTACGGCTGGGTTTTTGGCGAAAAAACCGTTAACGTAATGAACTTGATATCGTTGAAGGAACCTGATTGCCTTTTAAAATATATAGTGGCGAAAACTTTTGCTAAAGTGGTCGCTCCCTGTGAAGGGATCTCGGCTCTTTCCTAATCGAATGAGGTGCAGGATATTCCAAACTGAATACCACGATGCAAAGCAAGAATAATCGACTATAGTGAAAGTATTACATTGACGCAAACTTTTACTCAAGGGGTCACTCCCGATGAAGGGATCTCGGCCCTTGCCTCGTCGAATGAGGTGCTGGATATTCCAAACTGAATACCACTGTGCAAAGCAAAAGAGAACGTATGTAATGTCTGTTTTTAAAACTTGGTTCCAACAACATCTTTTAGGTTTGTTTTTCTTGCATTAATCAAAATTAATGCGGTCCCATCAATGTAACCTACCACACCAGAAAAGAACGAAAATACAATGTACGTATATGCCACCCGCATTCGCTACTGGGCCCCGTCATCACCCGTTAGATTACTTAACTAACGACAGAGCGGGGGCTGGACTAGCGCGGGTGCAAAATATATACAACATCTACTAGTATATATATGTGTGTGTGTATACAACATTCGTCGCAGGCATGACAGTAAACAACATCACAGAAACACAGCCAACAATACAGAATGGTGGATAATCTTGGAGCCCCGGGTTTCATTTGGGCCACAAATAAAACCCGACGTTCCTTGTCGTGTGGATAGCATGTGCAATGAAAAACTGTACCCCGTACGAGGGCGGCGAATAGCCCGCCAATTCTAGAATGAAGCCCCCTCCGTCTTAACACCATGAGAAAGAAGCCCCCTCCGTCTCAACGCCATGAGATGCAGGCTTGCTGCCTTTCTAGAACCCGGCTATTCGTGCACTCCACCGCGGGGTAATCCTAGTACAGAAAAAGAAAATAATATGTACAAACGGTGACATCAACCTCAACCCGGTCGTGCCCCAAAATAATATACAACCCGGCAAAGACGGCAGTCTACATGTCGGGCGCTCGCTGTTCATACCGTAATTTTGCATTATTATATTCCCCATTCTTATGCATTTTACAAATAAACAGGTGCTTTTGACCCATGTCTGCTACATAGTTACAGGTTACAGGTTCTCGGAACAAAAACAGTGAAAAAGATAAAAGACGATGCAAAAGTGAGACTACGACCAACAAATAGAAGGATCTTGATCAAGCCTACACGAAGATCAGTTCATAATGTACAAGGCAGCGCAAGGTTAAAAACTTCGACACAAAGCAAACGGTTAAAGTCCACTACATTACTCACTGTGGAGATCTGGAAGAGAAATGGAAAACATTCTGAAGAACCAACCAAAGAAATAGAAAGACAAAGATACCCAGAAGCATAACAGAAAAACTGAAGACACAAGCCTACTATTTGGCCGTGGAACCGCGGCCAAAGCTGGCCAATGGCCGCGGTTCCGCGGTCGGGTATAGCCCGTAATGGCGAAGAATTTCCAGAGACGCTGGCGGTGCTTTGACTAGGTCTTTTTCTTAGGGGGTATTTTTGTAATAGCAGATATGAGCAATTGTAACCTAGGGCTTCTATGAATCTATAAATAGAACCCTAAAAACCTGATTTAGGGATGCCTCTTCTTGTGCCTCATTTTATATCTAAAATTCAGATCTGTAAATTTCTGCAATGAATGAAGAGTGCATCAATTTAGAGTAAGTTTTCAATTCTTGCCCTTGTTAATTTTATTTCATTGCCCTAGTATAATTTCTTATCTGCCCTAGTTAGATCTTTATTCTCTGCCCTAATTTAAATCAGATTAGAACATGTATTTCAATTCCCTAATGAGCCAGTAGTCTCCTCGCTTGCTAGGGTTAGATTTGGGGAAGGCTTGAGAGATGAAGATCTCTCACCCCTTTCTTGCCCATCACACGTTTTTATAGGACTCCATGCATACATAACACACCGCTCCCTACGGCACCCTATCCCACGAGGTAGCGGTGATACCATAGTATAAAGGCCCGGTTGTATATGTTATCCATGGAGGTTAGGGTAAGGATCGATAAAGGAAGGACAAGAACCTAGAGGAAGACACATCGTTTCTTCCCGATGGTACTAATCCCCTTTATTAATAATTACCATAACTCCTAAAGAGATCTTAATTTGGGTATAGAAAGCGGTGAGATTTATTGACTTTCCAAACTTAATCTAAACCTAACCCTAGCAAGAATTTAGTCTAGATAAATTTAGTTTTTAGATTTAATCAATCCGATACCAATCGGAATTAACTCGTTAGAACGATTAGAGAATATACAAAATCCCTGTGGACCGACCCGTACTCAACGGCTAGCTACCAAGCGACGCCGTTCTTGATTGCGGTAATTAAATATTTTTGATTCATCTTTTGAAAGCGCAAGCACGCTAAAATCTCTGACAAATCAAATGGCGCTGTTGCCGGGGATGGCGTGTTATTTTCTTTTTGCAATTTCGGATTAATCTAAAATTGAAAAATCATAAAAACTGAAAAATTAGAAAAAAAATATAAAAATTTATCATCTTTTATTTTGTGAAGGGTATTTTTCGTGTGAATTTTGCAGGATCGAAGAACGAGTTCGGATCTGGAAAAATCCAGAGCGTGAAACAGAAAACCGAAGATCTGAACAACAGAGGATTTCCACAACAGAACAACAGAAAAAAGTTGGAGGGCCAAGTCAACAGGGAGACCGTGGAACTACCGCAATATCTCGCTCCCGCCGCAGAAACGCGGCATCATCGTAACGTCGGCAAAATCTGAAGTCTTGATCCGCACGTGCCAGCGCGGAACCGCTGCGCGAAGTTACCCTTGGCCGCGGAACCGCCGTGCCTTGATCGAGTCAGCGTTTGGAAAAATTTCTATGAGCTTTCTCTCTCCTCTTCTGCAAATCCCAATATATCCTCTGAAAAATCTCCTGCAGGATTCTTTGCGTTAAAAAAATCTCTCCCCCTTCCAATAATTGATCTTGTGCAGGATTCTTTGCGCTGCGCTAAAAGCTAAAAAATTGATTGCAAGTGATTGTTACTGCTTTGCATATTTTTAATCGGACTTTAAGGGGCTTGAAACCAATCCAGATTGGGTGGGGATTTCATCACCCTTCCCAGGACCCCAGAAATCACATATGGCATATGCATTGACCATCATTAATTAAAAATACTAGACTCAGCCCTAAGGACGTCGCGCTCAATAGGACAGAGGACTAGTGGTAAGCATCGACCGTTGATCCTAACCTGACTTTGTGGTGCCTAGGCTAGACAGGTAGGGAGAGGTAACTTTAAAAGGCCCGTCTCACGGTGATTCGTGAGTGGATCCCTCCTCTCTCTACTTGTGCTTACCTGGCCACAATTGGCGGTGAAGAGGCGGTTTGAGGTCCTACTTCTTGCCCTTTGGAACAGTTAGGAGCTGCCTAGTTAACCTAGGTGACCCTAGATCTAGGCCTGATTGTGCATTTGTGGTTGATTGAACGTGTGTCTAAGCCTTTTATCGAAAATCTTTTTGCAAAGAGCACCACATAAAAAAAAGGAAAAATTTTTACAAAAACTTGCAACTTATCGCTAAGAAATCCTTGCACCCCACTTACACCCACCTTCTTTTTCTTCTCCTTCTTACATCATGGGTACCCCACCTTACAAATCTCTTGCCGAACTTTGGTACCCTCATCCAAACATTGCTTCATACGTGAATTGTTTTGGTCGAATTACGGACGACCCCTCCATGCCCAAAATTTCTTTGAAAGATCGAATAGAAGCGTCTAGGAGAAACAATTTGACTCCACAATCCACTTTGTATCAACCATTTCAACCTTCACCACCTTCTTATGTTGATACTACTTTTTCGAGTCCTGTTGTAACTCCGAAACCCATGTCTATAGCTGAACATATTGAACAATCTCGTAACCGATCTTTCACTCCTTTCAACACTTCTAGTTCTTAGGATCAACAAGTCCATTCACCTTTTTATCCAAATGTTGATCCTACTCCTGTCCAACCATTCAATTCCTACTAGTCCTACCCGACTTCCGCACCTTCCCTAGACATTGCTTCTACACAGCCATTTGGGAGTTTCACGTATCCAAACAATTTTGAATCTTTTACTGAAACCCCTTCACAACCCATGTCTAGTCTAGAACAGTCGTTGGAGGCTTATATGGTAGCGAAAAACCAAATGATTAGGAATGTGGATGCATCCATGGCCGCCCTTATACAACCTAGTGAACCAGTAGCTAGTTTCCAACTAGCTCCAAAAATTCCAATGTATGAGGAGGCGGTTAGACAGAGTGAGAATTTGAGTGGTGAGAGTGAGTTGTACACCCCTCCAAATCAAACCTACCCATTACCAATTGAATTCAACAACTCCAGTTTTCAAACAAGTGTCCAAAATAATGAGTTGTGCGACTTTGTAGTGCTTGATTTGCCAGATTGTGAAGAGTCCCTTTCGAGTGAAACCATCACCAATCCTTTTGATATCTACACCTCCACTCTAGAACCTGAATTGATAAATATCCATGCTTTTGATGAGGTGTCTGAGAATATTGATTTTCACTTGATTGAGGATATTGACGCCAGGAATATTTTGGATGATGAACATGTAGATTTGACTGAAATTTTATCTTCAACTCATCATCCCGAGTCATTAAATGTTTCTCCCGAACTTCATATGCGTCTTGATTTTGATGATAATGGCATGGATAAGCTAACTTTTGTGGAGAATTATGAGGATAGTATTGAGGAGAGTATTGAGGATAGTATTGAGGATGAACCATTTTTGTTTGATGTATCGTATTTTCCAATTCATCCTACTGAACCTTTAACTGTTATACTTCCTAAATCACCCTCCATCCTTTCTATCGTTCCGACCACGCAAAAGATCATGCAGGAGGATTGTGAGTTTCAAAAATTTCTGTTCAATCACAGCATATTTGACGCCACTAGTGTGTTCCTCTTTGAATCTAACACAGTTCTCACAGACGATAACGATTACGAGTGTTTCACTTTTTCGGATGATGTTGAAAACTCACCACCCGAGTTTGAGTCCTTTGAATTTTCAGATGAGTTAGTAGAACCATCAGACTCGGTTGCTTACAGCCATTTCGAACCATTGATGGAATCCTTCAAATTCGAGACAGATTACTTAGGTGAGAATAAGACTATCCCTAAATCACTCCCTTTCGTCCTTCCTATCGTTTCGACCACGCAAGACTTCGTCGCGTTTCCATTTTCAATGAAGGGTTTACCAAGTTCGACGTACCCATGTTTTCTTGCGGATCTTGAGGAATTTGACCCCATTTCTAGACGGGTTGATAGATTAGCACAATCTATTTTAACACATCGTTCATCACAAATTGCGCTAATTTATTCACTCAATTTACACTCTCAAGATTGTACTACACTTCTTTCTCTTTTCCGCCATTCTTCTCCTCCACCGAGACCATATTCCACTCTTCTTTCCACACGGTCTCGTGTGCTTCTCATTTCTTTTCTCTACACTCCATTCTTTCACCAACCCTACCATTATCACGATAGAATTTTTGAATGGTTGGTGCTAACCTTTGGTCTGTGTAAGGCCTTGTATAGTTTGATTTTTCTCCTCCCTAACTCTGAACTTTAACGCTTAAAACAGTGGAAACATTGTTTCACTTAAGTTTGGGGGGAACCTTGTTGTATATATATTTTGTTTTTCTTTTAAAAAATAAAAAAATTATAAATAAATAAACAAGGGAGTGCCGACATTCTCAACCCTCTTGGTGTAGCATGACGGTGAGGACACTGTCAAGTTTAAGTTTGGGGGTATGCTCGGTAAGACTTCTTCCTTCGCATTCATATGTACATTTTTTGCATTTTCATACTTATTTTAAAACCCATAAAAAATTGAAAATTTTAAAATTATAAAAATTAAAGTATTCAATTTTGGCCATATTTGACTTGAGTTTGACAAAAAAGTTAACTAGTTAGGAACAACTAGATCTTATACTTAATAAATTAAAAACCCTAAAAATAACCTTTCTTAAAATTTAACGGTAAAAAGTATATGTCTTTGTAGTTTATTTAGAAATAGGCAAGTTTTGAGTTCGCTTTTTGGGATAAATTAAAACAAGGGAAGAGTATTGATATTTTTATTAAAGTATAAGTTTGAAAAATAATTCCTAGCTTAAGTCTAAATTCTGAAAATGTATACCCTAAAAATTGCACAAACACGAACCTTGAAACTTGGAATAGTAGAGGAGACCTTGAAATGCTCTTGTCTAAAGTCCTTATTACGAAGAAAATAAAATAAAAATTCAAGTGTGAATAAACAGATAATAAAAAAAATGAACACTGGTTTTTGTGATTACTTAAGGCTGCAAAAATAGAAAAATATTTAGCAAGGGTGCTTCATCACCTAGTGCCTTAGACCAACTGGTTTGGGAGTCACTACTAAAGCCTTAGGTGTTGCAAGACTAGGAATTACGCTTTAATATGCAAACACATCTTGTAATCGGCTGTTGGTACCTCAAGAAGTATTAACGGTCGCATGAAGGATGTGTGAGCGAAGTTCATCTAAAAATTCACCTATTAAGAAGTTCTTTGGACGACGGACAAGAGTATGATAGCTTGATTTGAATTTCCAAGTGTAGGGGTGACATATACATATACGTAGGGGTGTGTGATTGGTGTTTAGATAAGAGATAGGAATGAAGAATAGAACTTATATCTTTAATAGAGATGATAAAAATTCCTAAGTTGAGATAGAACCCTAGAAGGAAAACTTAAGAGATGCTAAAAGCTAAATAGGTCTGCAGAACATATATAATCTTAAGTTAAATGATAAGGAAGCGTGAAGAATATGGATGGATAATTTACGAGTCAACGATAATTGAATTTCTTGTTAGAAAACCTAATTGGAGAATGAAAGTCGATAAGCCAAATTGATAGGATTTTGTGGGTAGTATCCGCTGAAAACCCTCGGGAGACAACACTCCTCCTACTAGGGACACCTAGAGGTTTAACGGCTTGTTGCACGAGCTCAGTGCAATCGCGTTTCCCAGCAAATGTGAGGCTAGGTCTTTTTCAAGAATAAAACTAAGTTTGCTCGAGAACGAGCAAAAGATAAATTTGGGGGTATTTGTTCATACCGTAATTTTGCATTATTATATTCCCCATTCTTATGCATTTTACAAATAAACAGGTGCTTTTGACCCATGTCTGCTACATAGTTACAGGTTACAGGTTCTCGGAACAAAAACAGTGAAAAAGATAAAAGACGATGCAAAAGTGAGACTACGACCAACAAATAGAAGGATCTTGATCAAGCCTACACGAAGATCGGTTCACAAAGTACAAGGCAGCGCAAGGTTAAAAACTTCGACACAAAGCGAACGGTTAAAGTCCACTACATTACTCACTGTGAAGATGTGGAAGAGAAATGGAAAACATTCTGAAGAACCAACCAAAGAAATTGGAAGACAAAGACACCCAGAAGCATAACAGAAAAACTGAAGACACAATCCTACCATTTGGCCGCGGAACCGCGGCCAAACCTGGCCTATGGCCGCGGTTCCGCGGCCAGGTATAGCCCGTAAAGGCGAAGAAATTCCAGAAACGCTGGCAGTGCTTTGACTAGGTCTTTTTCTTATGGGGTATTTTTGTAATAGCAGATATGACGCGATTGTAACCTAGGGTTTCTATGAATCTATAAATAGAACCCTAAAAACCTGATTTAGGGATGCCTCTTCTTGTGCCTCATTTTATATCTAAAATTCAGATCTGTAAATTTCTGCAATGAATGAAGAGTGCATCAATTTAGAGTAAGTTTTCAATTCTTGTCCTAGTTAATTTTATTTCATTGCCCTAGTATAATTTCTTATCTGCCCTAGTTAGATCTTTATTTTCTGCCCTAGTTTAAATCAGATTAGAACATGTATTTCAATTCCCTAATGAGCGAGTAGTCTCGTCGCTTGTTAGGGTTAGATTTGGGGAAGGCTTGAGAGATGAAGATCTCTCACCCCTTTCTTGCCCATCACACGATTTTATAGGACTCCATGCATATATAACACACCGCTCCCTACGGCACCCTATCCTATGAGATAGCGGTGATACCGTAGTATAAAGGCCCGGTTGTATATGTTTACCATGGAGGTTAGAGTAAGGATCGATAAAGGAAGGACAAGAACCTGGAGGAAGACACACCGTTTCTTCCCGATGGTACTAATCCCCTTTATTAATAATTACCATAACTCCTAAAGAGATCTTAATTTTGGTATAGAAAGCGGTGAGATTTATTGACTTTCCAAACTTAACCTAAACCTAACCCTAACAAGAATTTAGTCTAGATAAATTTAATTTTTAGATTTAATCAATCCGACACCAATCAGAATTAACTCGTTAGAACGATTAGAGAATACACAAAATCCCTGTGGACCGACCTGTACTCACCGGCTAGCTACCAAGCGACGCCGTTCTTGATTGCGGTAATTAAATATTTTTGATTCATCTTTTGAAAGCGCAAGCACGCTAAAATCTCTGACAAATAACTCGCCCCGCAATAACAAATATACAAATGATTATAAACTGTACCACTAACATTTCATCACATGCTATCCATCATGACTATCCAACCACAATCACAGAACAAGCACACAACATCAACGCGAATGTCAAGTTTGCAAAACCCGTCTAAAAGAACATATAGCGATTAGATGAGTTTTACCGATCGAGTGACATTCCCGGTCGCAGATAAAAGTGAATGTACTGTAAAATACACATTTCAATTTTCGATCGACTAAACTTTTCCAAATAGGCCCCAAATGCAAATCCAGCACTCAAATAAACCTGGGCCAAAACTATATATCACAAATATCATATTTTCATGAACTAGAGCCCAAGAAAAATTTTAGGGTCCTGTAGGCCAAAAAGAGCCACGGAAGGGCCACCAAATGCGCCATTTTGCTCACTTTCCGAGGTGCAATTTTGGACTTAGGCCCCCAAATTTTTTCTGTAGCTATAGTTTCGCCTGCATGCAATTCTAAGATACTCAGAAAAGTTTTAGGACAACTTCGAAAATCGACAGCAAGTTCATGAACATAGATTCGTGATGCGGAAAAATTTGTCAATCGAGATTTTAACCTTGTGCAGACTAGCTAGTAGGGTTTATGGGTAGGCTCTGATACCATGAAGGGTTACACTAGCGCCCCGGCCATCTTCCATGGCCAAAAGCGGAACAAAAATTTTATGACGAACATAAACTTGGCACTAGGATAACACTAAACCGGATCTTTACCATAAACCTAACTAGCAAAATAAAGAGTTCTATATACTATGATAGAAAGTTATACCTAATTCTTGAACTCCTTCTCTTCTTGTAGTGGTTGACCTTGTTGATAGCTCCTTGGAGTGGTGTAGACGGCTCCTCCTCTTCGTCTTCTCTTTGCCGAAGAAAGATCCACCCGAAGGCCTCTACCTTGAGCTCCTACCTCAACCAAGAAGTAACTAGAGTGCTTGGCTTGCTAGGCTAAGAACCCTAGAATGAGTAGAGAGGTGTTTTGATGGTTTTATCTCACAAAACTTGGATTTTCAACACATGAAACACTTAAACTTTTGAGAGAGAGGAAGAGGGAGAGCAATGCAAGAGAGAGAATGAGCAAGAGAGAAATAAGAATAGAATTACAACCATGCTCTCATATGAGAGAATATGAAAATAATAATAATAATTAAAAGAAATTGTGATGGTTTGTTGAAGTGACCATTATCATTTCACATTTAATGCTAATTGCAAGCTTCAAGAAGCATCTTGCAAAAGAAATGATCATGGTCAAATGGTCAACAAAAGTCAAATGGTCAACCCAACCTCAACCATGGCACAATTATCCTTAATTAATATTATTAATCATATTTCTCATTCTCATTAGGGTTTAGAAAAAGTCAACGGTCAAAAACCATAATGAGATTCCTCTGCCTCTGTCAACTGTGCATACACACCCGCATCTGTGTTCCGAAGAACACGAATACATTAAGACAAAACCAATCCCAAAACACTAGGATCTGGCTTAAACCAAATCCCGCTAGTAATGACTGCCCGGACACCAAACGTGCACAAGTGCGCGGATGTGAACGAACCCCGTCGCAAAACCATGCGACCTCTACTCTGTTTTGCCCAAAGGCGAACAACCCTCTGTGTGGGACTCTAAAGACTCGACACTACACTGGCAGTGGGTTTAACCACAGACCGCAAGTACTAGCTGTACGTAACGGTCCCCAGGTAGATGCCAATAAGAAGACCGATGAGGTGAACCCATCTGAACTCCTACTGAGCCTGAATGTGACAATCTCCGTACAGTCTGGTCTGTTCGTCTAAGAGTATCGCATGTCGGGCCTAGGGGGCGGTAAACGTCAGACCCCTAATAGCGGTACAAGTCGTGTCGGAGTGTAGCCCTGAACACCCTGAGAAACTACTGGAAACACTACCAGTAAATCTCGCTTGCCCTGGCCAGGGACGACTATGTGTAATGGCTCTCCTAGACACAGCGCGATATCAACCCCCAATACCGGGAGAGACGAATCATGTCTAACCGTCACTGCCTCCAAGTGCTTCAGGACTGCACCTAACTACTACCTGTTTGCACAACTCAATAGAGTCGTGGTAGGGTAGCAATCAAAGAACAATGGGAACACACTTGAGGCGAAGTGGCAGTGTCAAGTTAACGGACTAAGCTGTACTCATGTCACCTGGAAACTGTTAACTGACGATAGGTATAATACCAACCAACAGTTCCCGATGAGTCATGTCCAGTGTACTCGTAACCTAACGAGCACCTGCATACTATCTCCAGTACGACGTACTGATGGCTGTGGGACAGACCATCTTCCCTACTAGAATGAGAAGCGTATGTACCAATCTACTCTAGATTATCGATGCCCTGTCTCGATAATCCTACGACTAGAGACCTGAATAAGGATGTGCTTATAGACTACCCAGCCCCCGCTAGTGTGATCGCCATCACAACGCCGGTAGTCAAGCAAAGATCCTAAGGGCTCCATCAATATGTATTAGCGATATGTTAAAAGAAACATATACACATATTAAGATAGAAACAAATCAAGTAGCATACTACTTTATTGAGCAAGACCGTCGTAAACCCGTATATATATCCCAAGCTTCCAAAATGTATTATACAAACTAGTACTATACAACAATGGCCTCTAGGGCATACATATCCAACATTATTTAACAAGATTGGAAAATATTTTCCCATACAGAACTTATTCTGTATCTTGGTGATTTTTAATCACCATTGGATCTTTGATCCAACAGTGCTCTGATTTACAGAGCACAGTCTTTCTTGTTTGGAAAGTTTTGAGGAGTATTTCCTCAACAGAATTTAATTCTGTAATTTGATGATTTATTATCTTCGTTGGATCTTTGATCCAAAGGTGGAGAAAATTTAGTTCTAGCGCTGGCGCCCTCGTGCTTTGCACGTGGGGCGCTGCCTCAAAGTCTTTGACTCTTAGCGCTGGCGCACTTGGTGCTAGAGCTCTCGTGCTTTGCACGTGAGGCGCTGCCTCAGAGTCTTTGACTCTTAGCATTGGCGCTCTTGGCACTAGCGCTTTTATGAAGCACTACCTCATTTCAAATTTCAAATTTTGAACAGAGCTTTGCTCTGATTTGGGGAAACAATGAGTTTCGATTGAAATTCCCGAATTTGTTTCCGTGAATCCGAGATTCCTTGTTCATGTCCTTTCCATTATTCTTGTTCTTGTTCCTTTCGTTCTTCGTGATTTTCAAGGACAAAATTATTTTGTAATTGGTATAATGTAACACTCTAGATTGATCGTACAGTATTTACTTAAATAAATTGAATTGATTGATATGCTGGTTATTTGAATATTTTTTCGAAAAGGTTTGTGAGCCGGCTTAAGATTGTGTTGAGCCGTCTTATGTATCTAGAAAAGAATTGATCATTGGGAGAGACTTGTGAGCCGGCTCAAAGCATCTATGATCTGTCTCAAATTGACTTGTACCTGATATTGTTTCTTGACGTGATCCTGACTTTCTATTTCATCGGGAACATTATATTGATTAATGGATTATAGAAATTTATTGGGTTGGGGATATGATTGTTATTGATATGAGTATAACTTTACCTTATCTTCTTAACATAGTCCTAATTGATATAAGATTCATATAATACCCGGTCCATATTCTTGCTAAACTATTTAAACCTTATAATCCTCATGCAACCCATCTTAAATCAGAAAGCCTAGCCTCCTCCTCTCTCTATCAAGAACCGAAACCCTAATCTAGCAACTGATCCCCTCATCATCACATCGCCACCATCGTCTCGCTGGCATCATCGTCATCACCGTCTCGCTAGCATCATCATCATCACCGTCATCTTCTTCATCTCAATTTTTCAAGCATCCAAACCGAGAAGCAAGACAGGAGTAGATCTTGCATAGGGTTCGAGCATCATGTCTTCTTCATCTACGTGGTTGTCACCGTTCGTCGAAATCGAGAAAAGTATCTCTAGATGCTTGTTACATGCTAGTTACGGCCAGAACAGATCTGGCGTAACATTAATATTGTTATTAGATTGTATATCTACGTATATTATGTAACCCTAGTTAACGATATATCGATATCAGAATCACGATATGTCGACAAACTTGATTTTGATATATTACTCGACATTGATCGCTAAAGACACCATCTTTATGTCATTTTAAACTTTTATAAATTAACTTAGAAGAATTGATGAAATTTTAGTCGTTATTGCATGTACTAAACTTAAATCGAATGCCTGATCATCTGAACGAAAGGGTCTCGAGCCGGCTCAATAGAACTTCGAGCCGTCTCGTGGAAACAAACATGACATATAATGTTCCAAGAATTGTTCGAGCTGTCTCAAACCATATTGAGCCGTCTCAGGATAGAGTCGAGCCGGCTCAAGATTGACATGAGTTGTCTCTTACAACCAGAGAACAAATAACGTTTATGGACGACTTCTGAGCCGGCTCAAGAACTTGTGAGCCATCTCAACCTAATATTCAACCTTATATTTCAACTTGATATTGTTATCTGAGATGTTAGATCATGTACACATGTGATATATGTTACCTGACCTGTATTAAGACATGATTATGATATTCCTGACTACGCCAGTTATTTATTGTACACATGTATCCCTGAATGATGACATGTATCATTTCTATCCTGTTATTGATTGTCTTGTTATTCCTATCATATTAACCGTACTTGTAATGTAATGTTTACTCAAATGCCAATAATTCATGATATTGACTTAATTGACCTGATTGTCTCAATTGACATGACATGTACATGTACTTGATTGTTCCCGTGTTCGCATTAGGTAAATACTATATCGATACTTGGCATGAAACTTGGAAACCTGGGGAAAAGGGAAATCAAGAATGGAACCGAATTGGGCTCCGGTATGATGAGATGACATCATGCGTCCATATACTGATATTATTTTACTGCCTAGCGGCACGTCTTGGATTTAGCCCCAAGAGTCATGACACCGTGGTCTCGAGCACGCACGGGATACTATTGAGTTACAAGGAAGATTCCACTCGATGATTTCAAATACCGTTAGGTTAGATAACTTAGAAACATGGACACTTAGCTTCCACATGACATGATTGCCTTGCCATATCTTGTTTGTTATATCACTTGTTTCGATATTGTTATTGTATACTCATATGACATCGATTACCTATAAATGATATATTATATCTCATTCTGATTATATTATTATGATATTTATCTATGTCGCTCTGACATCTGGGTTTTGCATGGCCCAGATCAACTGGTTTTAGCACCGCAGGATAAGGAATATTTTAAGAAGATTGTTGAGCAGTGAGGACCATAGTCACATATTCGTGAATAATTCGGCGAATTCGCGAATTATTCGCGAATTTTTGATTGGCCGATTAATTCACCGATTTAATCGCCACTGGCAAACGCTTCGAATAATTCGAATAAACAGCGAATAATTCACAAATACAGCGAATAATTCGCCATATCAAAACCCAGCGCCTCATATATTAATTTCTTGCTCAAAATCCTTCCCGAACATTTCCCGAATACTTGCCGAATTTTTCCAGAATACCTGCCGATTTCTTTCAAATAGTTCCCCGAATCCGAATTTTCGACCTCGCCGAATAATTCCCGAACCGCGAATTTGTGACTATGGTGAGGACTATTCTTGTTTATCTTGTTATTATGATTTAGGTTTATTTCTAGTATTGAGCTATTTTATTGGATTTTTTGTGAACCCATAAGGGACAAGTATTATTATTGTTTCCTATTTATCATTGGATCTTTGAGACTTGTTATTCTAGATTGCTTCCGCTGTTGATTTCTATCATTGTTATTGTTGTGCAATTGGACATGGATTATTGTTAGTTATTTATATAGTATTGTGCTTGATTACTGCATGACAGCCTTAATATGACTATAGGAGGATGGTTCCTTACCATAGGTAGCATGGATGGCCGAGTCACGTCCCCATATTTAGTGTATTTTAGAAAGCAGAGCGTGACACCAGCCTTCACCTGCGCCGCCAACTCTGCCCCCTAAGCCGCCTTCTCCGTAGAACTGGCGCCTCCTCCCCATCTTCGCACAGGCCGCCTCCTTCTTGATCCTCTATCCCCTCATCGCACAGATCGTAGATCCGTTGCTTCCGCCTCCTCCATCCTCCAGCACCACCTGTAACGTCTTAAAATTTATTTGGAGTTAATTATAATTTAATTAGTGATATAACATGCGTTTTCGATAAAACTTAATTAATAATTATTTTCATATATATATATATATATATATATATATATATAATTATTTATTTATTAAATTATTTTAAATACATACACACACACACACACACATATATATACTAATTTAGTGCTAACATCATGTTAGTTTAGGTTAAAATATATTTTTGCAACCACGACAAATTAAACCACAAATTATAATTGTTTAAAAAATATTTTAAATACTAGGATGGTTCTAGAAAAGAAAAAGAAAAAAAATGAAAATATGGGAGACATGGAGGTATAGGAAATAAATGAAGGGTTGTGTTTATGCCATGGTTAAATTTAGCCATCATCTATCTAGACCTTTCTCTCCCGCATTCTCTCTTCTTCTTTCTTCTTCAACTCCTCTTTCACCAAAAACTTTTCTATACCTCCCAAAAACCCTACACAAATCACTACAAAATCCTTCACAAATTATTTCAAAAATCCAAATTTTAATCTCTTCAAGAGTTCCTTTTGAGACAAGTGTCCATCTAAATGCAACCTTTCAAGTTAGGGTCTCCTTCATATCTTCTTGAGGTAATGGCCAAATCTTGAACTTGTTTTACTAATCTTTTTCCTTAACATTCCAAATTTAGATTAAACTTTGTGTTTTGAGTAGTTTCAAGTTTCAAGTGACGTTTTGAGGTAAGTTTGGGGTTGTGTTAACTTTTAGAGTAAACATAACCTAAATTAGGTTAGTTAAAAGTAGTTTAGTGCTTTATATCCTTGTTTAACCATCAAGTTTTCACTAAACCACCTTAATGTTTCAAATTAGTGTTAAAACTAGTTTTAGTTTAAGGTTAGGGTTTCAAACAAAATCTGCTATTAAACCAGAGACTTCGGAGAAAAGTTGCGATTACTGGGAGCTAGTTATAGGACCATGAATACACCCTCAAAACCCGAGCCCTTATCTTAAACTTTTGGCCGCCAATTTATTACTTTTGGCCGCCAATTTATTACTTTTGGCCGCAATTTGCAGCCCATTTGGTGAGTTTGAGTGTAGGTTTTTGTCGTGGGCTCTCTGGGACTCCAATTAGACCTCTGGTATATGCAACTTTTTCTAATTTTGCATATACAAAAATCTGGGACCATTTTACCTTATTTTAGACAATATGTTAACGTATGATACGGACATTCGGATTCTTGTTTTAGTGTTTCATTTGGTTAGCTGCCCTTAAGGGTAGTCGTAAGTGTTTGTTACACGCGTTTAGCACACTAAGTTTACATGTGTTAACTCGTAAGAGTTAGTTCGTTTGTGTAATATATGTTTGCGTGTCATATCGGATTTCTAGTCTTATATGCTAAGTTATGTGCGATTCTAGGATCGGTTGCGGAGACTTCGGACGTAGCTAGGAAAGGAAAGAAAGTGGTCGGATTCGATTGCTCGAGGTCGTTCCGGTGAGTAGATTTAACATCTATGGGGTAATCGTTCGGATGGCGTTAAGCGCCCGATATTTAGAACCAAGTTACAAAATCTTATATACATATACCTATACACATTCCCATATTGCATACGCATTGATATCTCCACGTTAGGACACTTGCACCATTACCAATGGTTCATGTCGTACGTGCACTAACCTATATGTACACACACACCATTGGTAATTGCCATGTCACGTACACTATAGAACTCGCACGACATCTTGCATTGCATTCATCTTTATTGATAGATAGATCTTCGCGTAATTCATCTAGCTTGCATCATATCAATATCATGTACATTTGTCATCATCACCATATTCATATATTATGTTGTTTTTGTGAGATTTCTGTTTTCATGAGATTTGAGAAACCGTAAAAATATTTTCAAAATTTAGATTTATTTAAAATACACAGTTTTCTCTTGATATGATGTGTAGAGTCCACCATGAGTTTTCTCGGTTCTGAGTTATGTGTATAACCGATTCGAGGAGAGAGGAAGCACCGTTTGCGGGTACATGGTGGACCCGGTAAGCTACCCCGGGGCAAGAAGATCGTATAGAGAGACATTGAGCCTGGCAGGGGAACAATACCTACCGGTGATAGTTTGGGCTCGGCGGATATCCGGAGGATACCGACCAGAGTCGTGTGATCAGATGGATTTGAGGGCCGATCTGAGAGACGGCGCCTGAGATATTGACATTTTTGAGTGTCGATGCTTGATACAAGATTTATGTTGTTTTTATTGATGATACTTTTGGTTCTACCATATTGAAATTAATTAAAACATATTCAGTTTCTTATAGCTGCTATACCCCATATTTTCATACCTCACTTACTTATTCATGTTGCATCTATACTAGTACATCGCATCATAAATTCATACTTAGAATCTGTCGCCGTTACGTACATGCTTACAATTGCCAATTATGATGTTACTTACTACTCACGAGCTAGCAACTCACCCCAGTTGTGCCACAGTGTCTTGCAAGGCCGATCCGTCAGTATAGTCGCAGCGGGGCATACTACTACTTTTGCTATGACTTTTTGGACGTGATATTTTGTGGGTGGGTTGCAAGTATTCTTTTGTCTTCTACCTTGTACATCTTCTCATTGTATCTAGTATACTCTATCTACCACATGTATATTTGACTTAGAGACAAGACTGAAAGATTTGTATTATATTGACTCTGGGTGTCGTGCTCGTGTGAGCTGACTTTTATGTTTTTATTGTGGATATTGTTTTCTTCCTTCTTTTCTCATTTCTTCCCCTATGGCGTCGTATATCTTGTTTTGTGATTGTGTTCCACCTGTAACAACCCTAAACTTTCTGTACAAAATTTTTCCAAAATACAGAAAGGATTATCTAAGTCTGAGCACAAGTTATAAATTTGATTTGTTTTAGAACAGCAAGAAAACACTTGTAGCTCATTGGTAAAGCCTTGTACTGCTGTGACGTAGTCCCTGTGATCGAATCCCCCCAGCCACATATATTTTTTAATTGGTTTTTCTTTTAATCTTTTAGAAGCCCAAAGGTTTACACGTGCACTGCACTTAAAATGAAAAGTCACAAATAAATCAAACATGTGGAAAATGTTCCAGACACAAACTAGGACACATGGCACCAATCCAATCCCATTCCACCGGACTTGGACCGGAGAGACGCTCAAATTGACCGGCACCGATGGGCTTGCCCGTCCGTAAAGCCCCCAAACTTTAACCCCACACCCCTTGACTACCCCCACTACTCCTCTACTGTTTGATTTCTCTGTAAATTTACAGAGAGATTAAAATTACCTCTTTAATCCATTTTAATGCACATTTTAATTCTCAAAATTCATTACCCTAAACCCAAATTTTCTCTATAAATACCACACCACATTTCATCCCTCCTCACTCAGAATTTCATTACAAAAACTCTATAAAATTTTCAAGTCCCAAGTTGTGCAAGTGGAGTTAGCAAGAGGTGAAGTTCCGGCGACGTTCCAAGAAGAATCTGGCGACGAAACGACGCCTGACGGTTCCAAAGTCTTACCCTACCACCCCTCTATCTTTATAGCTTGTAAGTCCCCTCTCCCCACCTCTTTTACT
Source organism: Agapanthus africanus (assembly GCA_030015575.1). NCBI lineage: Eukaryota > Viridiplantae > Streptophyta > Magnoliopsida > Asparagales > Amaryllidaceae > Agapanthus > Agapanthus africanus. The sequence continues at coordinate 869,290,519 of JASDDO010000019.1, read as the reverse complement.
ATTCTAAAACATCTTCTTTTCAAAACTCATCGGAAGCGAAGTTATTCCGACTTCCGACACTCTTTTCTTTAAAACCTCCATTTTTCTTAAACAATAAAATACCATATTCTCATATAATGTTTAACAAACATAAATAAACACATTAGAACAAGTTTCATCTTAAAATAATTTATGTTGAAATTTCTATTTCACTTTTACAGTAAAATACTATCATGTTTACAAACGAAATTATTATCCACTTTTAACTGTATTACCTTTAGAAAACTCATGAGGTAATGACCTACCTCATCACAACACACATTTTTGACATAGCACGATGAATTTTGGGATTCTAGATTATGGGAAAATACGCTTTTACGAATAAATACCATAAACAATTAAAAAATCGTTTTCTTTAAAAATGGTGTTAATTAAATTCCTTGCAATTGCGTCTCTACAACCCATTTTGCGGAACCACGATCGAGATGGTGCGGGTTATCGCACGTCCTCGGGCCTAGTAGAGCGAGATGCAGACCTCCGCAAGGAGCATTCGATTTTGATGCAATTTTTGATGCAATTTTTAAGAAAATGGGATTTCTATAAAATAAATAAAATTTATTTTATTAAATATATATATATATATATGAATATTATCAAAAGATCTATTTTAAATACATTATACAAATATTCCATGTTTCCTAAAGCAAGAGAATCACAATTTCATGAAACTTCCATCCAAATTCAATGCAATTCCAATATTTCATTAAAATACCATATACAATGAAAACTAGGTTCTACTCACTAGAAAATTTCACTTTTATAAAATATACATCTATGAAAACTCTAAAGACGATAATTAAATACTTGAGGTGTATTTTGAAAATATATCAAAACTATTTTTACATAAAACCCCTCAAGTTATATCAATTTACAATAAGGACCCTAGTAAATATAGGTTAAAGCGGGACCAGTTCTTTTGAGCCTAGGGAACCGGAGAAAGTGGGTGCTTGCCTATCTAAGAGAGATAATCTAATAACGGTGTTATCATATGGTAATTGTCTTGGAAAAAGACACAAATCATGTCGTCCATATGCAGCAGTTACCGATAACTCCAAAACAATCAGGACTTCAATCTGTTTAAAAGTCTGACTCAGTTCGATGCATGGTAAAATATGAAATCAACCTGACTTGAACATGATTCAAGTATAACTGCAATACAACAGAATCCATGAATGCCAGAATACAATCTATATCAACAAGAACATGACTGAACCGAACTATGGATATACCCTAATTACATGGCTATCTATTTATATCCATTCCATTTACTGATATCATGGTTTCGGCAAGTCTTCCATTTACTACAAGACAATATAGTACAATCAATACATAAGACATTACGGGGTTTATAAAGGGGTAGACTGGTACGGAACATGTTAAAGGTGGCACGAGGTGGTCACTAAAAGACGTAATTACATTCATGTCGTTGTTCCGTGGTATTTTCGATGGACCCTTGTACTGCGGGTTACGAAAGTCCACGGTGTAAGTTGGACTCCTCTCGTATACATTGGCATATTCTGTACCAAGCTACAAACACTACTTAACATAACAATCAAACATTATACTAGATATACTCTCTTTTCTATCTATTCTACTTGTCACCTTCTTTGGGACATACCGAGCGATTGTTCGCTGACAACATTCCTATTTCTATTATTCTTTGGAATGTTGTCAGGAGGACCCGACTCTGAGGAGCTTGAGACCAGCCAGGAGCACTTGGAGCAGTTCACTGAAGATCCCGAGCTATAGTCACTTGTACATATTTTCATTTCAGTTCATGCCATTGTTTAGGCATTGCATTTCAGACTTGTATTTACTTTCCAGTTATACCTGTAAAAGAATGTTTAATAAATAAAGTTGTTGTTCTTTTACATCTCTTCTTATGTACATTTTACATATATTGCTTAGATACGCTTAGCGTGTTTACTTCGGAGTAAACACATCGCGTGACTCGTCGTGTCTCCTTGCCCGTACACCGGGAAGTGGGGCATGACAGGTTTTGTTGGCGGCCCATGCAGGTCAGTGCTGCATGGAACCCTACCATGCAGGTCAGTTCTGCATGAACATGCAGATCAATTCTGCACGAAGTCCTAAATAATATAACACAAGAATCAGCAACTAAAAACATTCTTTACAATTCATATTCCCTGAATCTTACAATTTCATATACCTTGAATCTGTCCTAACCCTATTTTTATTTTAAGGTTATGATTCTCCAAACAACACTAGTACCAACTTCAACAACACTCCACCACCTCTACCTCTTACGCCTACCGTCGCTACTCCGATCAATGAGCAGACAGTACTGCATGAGGTAATCCGAAGCCTTCTGGAAGGACAGCAGCAACAGACTGCTATTCTGATGAACCGACCAGAAGCGGAAGCGCCCGGAGTAAAGCAATTCCGGGTATTGCACCCAAAACAACTTTCAGGAAAAGGGAGTCCTCTGGAAGCTGAAGAATGGGCTCAAAGTGTCGAGGATGCTCTGGAAGCAGCATAAGTGCCAGAGATCGCTTGGGTTCGAGTTGCGAAGCTGCAACTCACTGACAACGCCCAAGTTTGGTGGAAGGCGGAAGAAAGCCGTCTTGCCCAACCTATCGAATGGAGGACTTTTCGTGACATGTTCGACGCGAAATACTTTCCAGAGACTGTCCGATTTGACATGGAGCAGCAATTTATCCATCTACAATAGGGTTCGATGTGGACCAAATCCGTAGATGAATATGATGATGAGTTTACCATCCTCAGTAGGTAAGATATGTCTCAATATTCAATTTTCAAATATCACATACTACACAGCTAACAAAAGACCACAACAGGTTCGCGACACACTTGATACCGACTGCTGAGATTAAGTCCAGACGATTTCAGCAAGAGTTAGATCCGAAAATCCAAGCTGCCTTAGCTACAAGGGATTTCCTGTTCCCCTCCGAAAGGCCGTGCACAGGACCGCGATGTCCTGACGCTGAGATTCGGGGAAGATGCTATTTGGTTTTATCCGTCCACCTCTCCGAAGATGCCAAGTTGATTTATGGCATCGTATATCGGAGGTTTAGACGGATGCGGCCGATGTAGCAGACTTCGTCAGATTCCCCCTCACTTGAAGGGTTTTTGATTATGGGGACGCTCTTCCCTGCAGGTGCAAGCCCCTGCAGTTAATTACGCTACCGCATCACGGTAACAACTTTCTCCTTCTCCAGAATTTCACTTCGTATCGTGTGTGTTTGTTTTGTTTGTGGTTGCCCGTGGATTGTATACGGAGACTGAATAATGCCGTCGCCCGTAGGACGTGGATTAGTCCAAATCCGTATTTACTTAGATTTGGGTTTGGTGTTTTTAGTTTAAGGATGCATTAGTCGCGTTGAGGCTAAGATCAACTTAAACGTTCGTTAAGGATACGATAGTCCTGTTTGAGACTAAGATCAACTTAACGCGATAATCCATTTAATATCTGGCCATCGGGACTCGTCACCTCTCTAACGTCGTTGAAGGATTACAACGGCAGATGTCAGAGGAGTTCAGAGATATACCCTTGAACCAAGGTTGATTTGGAGTTTTATGGTCCGTTTGAATGTTTAAGGATACATTAGCCGTGTTTGGGGTCTAAGATCAACTTAAACGGGATCGTTTAGATCCGGCAAAAGAGCATTTGGAGGCTCTAATGTTCCAGTTTAGGGACGTAGCGGTCCATAGGTAGTTTAGGGACATTGCGGTCCATATTCCAGTTTAGGGACATGGTGGTCCGCATTCCAGTTTAGGGACGTGGTGGTCCGCATTCCAGTTTAGGGACGTGGTGGTCTATATTCCATTTTAAGGACGTGGTGGTCCGATATTAGTTTAGGGACGTTTCGGTCCAATATTAGTTTAGGGACGTTTCGGTCCATGAGTTTAAGGACCCCGCAGTCCATATTCATGTGTGGTCATTGGGACCCGTCGCCTCTCTGACGTCGTTGAAGGATTAGAACGAGAAGTGTCAGAGGAGTTCGGAGATGTACCCTCGAACCGGAGGTAAATTGATTTAAGAGAGCAATATCGCTCAGTCAATTTAATTTGAGGACTTACGGCCATGATTGGGCTAAGTCCAAAGTATTCAACGCCTTTTATTTGTTTTTTGTCTGTTAGACCTGTGTTAAGGCTTGGCCCCTTTTTTAAATAATGCATTGCATTATTTTCTATTTTTTTGTTTGGGCTCTGCCCATGAAAGATGCAGAGCATCAATTTATTTTGGACTCTGCATAGCATTTTTATTATTTTGTTTGGGATTTGCCCATTTATAAATGATGCAGAGCATCAATTTAATTAGGCCTGTTTGGTCTTTTAATTGGGCCTGGCCCTTCAGGAAAAGAAATGCATTGCATTTGTCAGGCGCTTTGCGCCAATCACTGAGCGCAAGCGCTTGTGGTGAGGACACGTGTCATGCTCTGGTGAGCGCAAGCGCAACGGCGTAGTGCGCTGTGCTGTTGCGCTGCTGACACGTGACACGCTCTGGTGAGTTGTGTTAGTTATATATATGCCCTAGAGGCCATTACTGTACATAGGATGTATATTGTAGTGGATGCTGGGACATATATAGGGAGGACTTTCTTGCTCGACATGATAGTATGCTATCTGGTTACACTTTACCTTAACGTGTATGCTGATTGTCTCTCTGTTACATGTTGGTAAAGCCCTTAGGATCTGTACTTGACTACCTGGACTATGATGCGGATCATACTAGTGGGGACATGGTAGTCCATAAGTACATCCTTCACAGTCCCTAGTCGTGGGTATATCGAGACGGGGCATCGATATACCAGAGTAGACTAGCGTATACCTTCTCGACCCATACAGATGGGCGATGGATGATCCCATATCCATTGGTGTTTGACATCAGAGATGATATACGGGTGCTCAGTAGAGACTGGGCACACTGGACGGACTCGCCGAGAACTCCCGGACTCGCCGAGAACTCCCAGATGGTATTATACCTCACGTCAGATGGCAGTTCTCTGGTGACACTGGTACAGAGTAGTCTGTTGACCCGAGATCGTCATAGAGTCTTGTGTGGTTCCCACTGTGCTTTGATTTCCATCTTACCACGTCCAAGAGGGCGTGCAAAACGGTGGTTTTTGGGTACAGTCCCGAGTCACATGGAGACAATGAGCGATAGGAGGGGATTCGTCTCTCCCGGTATAGGGAGTTGATGTTGCGCTGTGTTCGATTGGCTATAACAGGAAATCCCTGGTCAGGGTTGCTGAGAATTACTGGTAAGTGTTACCAGTAGTTTCTCGAACAGTTATAGACCTCATATCGACACGACTTATTGAGCTATTGGGGTCTGACGTTTACCACCCCTAGGCGAGATATGCGACATATCAGACGATCAGACCGGACTGTACGGTAGTGTTGCTGGTTGGATTCACTGGAGTATGAGAGGGCTTGCTCGTCGATCTTCAGATCGCTCAATACCCGGGTGGCCGTTACGTTTAGCAGACCGCTTGCGGCTTGTGGATGCTTGATATGATCATCATCTGCTGCCGGCGTATTGACGAGTCTTTAGAGTCCTACACAGAGGTTTCCTGGCTCAAGCAAAACGAAATAGGAGCGCATATGAGATATGTGCGGGACCGAGAATAATACCAGTATGTGATACTGTATTCGATTCTCGCGATATGTGACATTAATCGGTTATATGTGATATAGCCGGGTTATCGGATCAAGTGTTGATTCGATAAGTTGTTACTGTTGATACTAGTCGGTTGTGTGCGACATGACCGGATCATTGAATCAAGTGTTGATTTAATGATTTAATGTATAATTATATATTTGATATATTACTTTGCATTAACTAGTATTGGTTCACTTTAAATGGATTTTCTCACTTGGATTGTGCATATTGTATATGTGATATACATTTGTACATTTGTTTGTATCATGTTTGATGATACATGATAGTTTAGTGTATGGATTAAACCATGGTTGGTCAATGGTTAGGGTTTCTTTTGCTTCATTTATTCATTTGTTTATCCATTTTGTTTATTTTAGCAAAAGAAAATAATGAAGAGATAATGGTGGCTTTCTTTGTTTGTTTATGAACCTTCATGAAGGTTTGACCTAAGTCACCATTTTGTCTTCATGTCTTAACCCAACTATTCACTAACCCTTGTTAATTCTCTACACCTAACTATGGTTTGTTATGATAAGAATGGATAATTCTTTTCTTTTTGAATTAACTTATCTTATCATTATTCTTCTTCTTCTTCCTTGAACTTCAAGAAGAAAGCTTACCTCATCAATGGTGATTGATGAATTAGAGTGAGAAATCCAATTCTAAAGTTAACCCAACTCCTATTTCTTCATCCTCTACCTCTTGCCAAGTAGTAGAGTGTGTTTTCTTCACAAGTTTCTTGACTTGGTGAAGTCGGAGCTTGATTTAGCGATGCCTCGACGTAGATCATCTTCGGCATGGACATCGATGACCTAGCCCGTCCATTCTCCGACGAACCCGACGCTTGAGCCCGGATTCCTTTTGGACAGCGGAGAGGACCTCGTTGCGGAGCTATGGAGGTGGAGCACCGGATCTACAAAGGTTGTATTTCCGTTAAACTTTTAGTTAAGTGTTAACTAGTTAGTTTTTCGCCTAGACATCTAGCCGAAGATCCGTAGTTTAGGGTTTGTAGGCACCGTAAAATTTGAAATTGGTATAGTTGATGCCTTGTGAGACCTCTTGGGAGTGCCTAGGAACCCTACAGTGGTATCAGAGCCTAGCTAGAGCCTTAGGCGAAGTCTAGACGGATTTTGAACTCCGAACGAACTCGAAATCCCAACACAACCATGCTCTCTGTCCAATTTTCAAAAACAGGGATTTTTCAAGATTAAAAATATCCAGAAAATCAAGCAGGGTTTATTATGAAATACTGTGCAAAACGGAGCTGTAACTCCGTCATGACGGCGCGGAACCGCGGCCTAAGCCCACGTGGCGCGGCGGTTCCGCGGCGAGACTGTAGACTCTTTGACTTTTCTTTGCACAGTAATTCCTTTTTTCTGGAGTTGGATTTTCTGGGAATTTTAAATATTTATTCAAGAGTTGAATTTTCTGCAGTTGTTTTGGGGATTCGGTGTTTCGATCGGGGTATCAAATTTTGTCTATGTGGCTTTCCGGATAAATCTTAGAATATGTTAAAAAGTTCGACCGGATATAAATACCCAATTTTTCCCCTGTCGGGAAATTTCCAAGTGTTGGATTTTTCCGTAGTTTAACGACGTTCTAAGTAGTGCAAGTAACGCGATGGTCTCTCTAGAAGACAACAAACCTTAACTCGATTATGTGACCGTCTTGAACTGCCCTTTGAACCTTCGGGTTTGGGGCAGTACGGCGTGCCACATGTGAGGCGTTGGCTTGACCCTTCTACGGCTGGACCGTTGGTACTGAGGCACGAACTGAATGTTGTTAGACTTATTTCATGTGTTGACCTGTATCGGGAAAACTTGGGTGTTCGATTGTTCGATCGAAAAGTTTAACATTTTCTGTTTATCTGGAATGGGATACAATAATTGGAATTCACAATAAGTTATGAGATAACTGAATGAATGTTATAAACATAGCAGTTTAGTCTCACTTGATCGGTTGCCACGAAATTTTGATGTGATCAAAAGTCCGTCGCAATCACGTAGCGTACGCGGATACTCGCCGGGTAAACTTAATAGACAGCCTCGCTCCATAGCCCCGACCAAGTGACTGTAGGAGAACCCCGTCGCCGAAAGCATCCGTTCGGGTGCTCGCGGTAGCGGTGTTCCGCCTTGGTGCACTTCGTCGACGGTATCGGGGGTGCGGCCATCTACTGAAGTTTGCGACGCGTATTCGATCAGGTTGTCGGGAATCTTGTTGAATTGCCCGACTTGGTATTGAAAAGTGTTTTCGATTTTGAGACTAAAATGCGGCGTTTATAATTGTTAGGCATGTGATGTCTAAGTAATTCATTTGGTCAGGCATGCGATGTCTGATGTGGTTGCGGATTCCAACTGTTGTAGTTTTACACTTTCTTTTCTGTGACCGTAAGTGTAATATGTGATATCGCCGGTTTCGTTGCTATATGCCAACGACAATTGGGATGCGTATATTTACTTACGTTGATGACATGTGATGTTATGTGTTGCTGGATATGTTATATTGGATCGTCGTGTTTGAATAGCCGGGGGTTTTTATGTGAGATGAGTGTTTTTCATTTTCATTCATGTAAAAACTTGTATGTAATATTCTTTTATTGGGGCGCTTCCAGGTTGCGGAAGTTGTCACCTCTTGTATATTATTTACTTTTCCGCACTATGATAGACCCAAGGAGGAGGGCACAAGTAACCGGGTTCTGGAGTCCAGTGGGAGACCAACTCGAGGAGTCAGGTCCAGGTCTCCTAACTCCAGAATTGGTAGGGTTGCTTGCCGCTCTCGTAGGGGTCTAGGGGTGTGGGTTTGGCTATTCATCACGACCGTGGAATCCGTGTTTTATACTGGCTCGTATTGAAAACACGGACGTCCTAGTATATCCAATATTTCATATGATTCTTCTGCTGCGATATCTGTGATGTGATCATATGATGTTCTATGATAGATACAGTATATAGTATATTTGATATATTATATAGACGTTACTTATATTTTACACCCGCGCTAGCCCTGCCCTGCTCTGCCGTTAGTTACCTAACCTAACGGTGCACGAGGGGACATCGAGGCGAATGCGGATGGCATAAGTGTACGTCGTATTTATCTGTGATGTTTAGGTACTTAAATGATGGGACTTCATTAATGTGATTAATGAAATAAAAGAAACCTAAGATGTTGTAGAATCGAATTTCAAAATAAAACAGGTAGCTACAGTTCTTGCTTTGCACAGAGGTATATATGATATATCCTGCACCTTATCCGATGAGGAAAGGACCGAGATCCCTTCACCGGGAGTGACTCCTTTAGCAATAACTGGCTGATGCTACACACTCGGTTTGTCTTTTGATAGCTTTTAAGAGTTTTTGCTTTGCACAGTGATATATATGATATATCCCGCACCTCATTCGACGAGGAAAGGACCGACGATCCCTTCACCGGGAGTGACTCCTTTAGCAGAACTAGAAAAGCCTCAAAATCACTCCATTTTAAAATCATTTGATTCTACAACGATATCAAGTTCATTACGCAATAGGTTTTCAGAAAAACCTGTCGTAGCCCTCCGTCATTTCAGATAAGTACTAGTTAGTATTCGTGCTACGTTTGTTGCCTATGTTAAGGCGTAGTGTGTGGTAGCTAATTAGTGCTTATCTGCATAAGCATATGATGTGATTGGATTAAAGTAGTCGTGCGACTTTGTTGACTATGTTAAGGGTCGTGCGGGTGGGTTTAATTCAATCGGGAAATGACGGGTTGAACTTGACTAGCACTTATGATTTGTTGACTATGTTAAGGTCATATAGCTGCTAGGGGCAAAATATTATCGGGAATTTCAAGTGTTGAGATTTGCAATGAGATTGCACACCTTCTATGAGATAGTTGGATCCCGATACCCGCTGCGAGTAAGAGTTACTCCTGGGAGAGTTTTATATATTACAATTAGCCGATCAAGTAGGTGTCTAGAAAGGTGTTAATGAGGTTACGCCTCTGGGAAAACGAGGTTTACATTAATTAGGTTCGTGCGAAAGCACGGGGGACCTCCCTCAAAGTACCGACACTGGCCTGGCTGAAAGATTGGCGAACTTGTAGTGTGTAATTAATCCCGGCTAGTCTTTCCTTTTAGGGTTTGAAGGAAGATTTGATAAAAAGCAGTGGGAGCCATCCTGATTAGATAAAATAATAACCAATCTATTCTTGCAAGAGCGCACGCTGAGTGTTTTCTTCTCTCTCTCTCCAGGTAGCGACCATATCACGCCTTAATCAAGATAATAATACGGATTATTGACCGAACCCGCTTGTTATACTGAGCTGGGGAACGTTGGTCCCGCTCCAACTTATAATTGTTATAAGACAGAGCAGGAAATTGGGGAATACCAGATTTCCCGTGCCGCCCAAACGAAGAGAGTGCATGCTGATGCATCATCTTCGGGTGTATTCATTATACAGAACTGTTTCTCAGTATCCTTTACGTCCTGAGTATGTGATACCAGATCAGGATCCCAGATATGTAATCTGTTACATAGGGCTACAGATAGGTAGAGAACTGAGAACGGGTGATAAGTTTCATGAGGCAGAAAACAGGGCAAGAGTTGCAGCCAAGTCTGTTGGTCACTGTCACCCTGTATTACAATACATTGATTCTGAACGAATGTTATTAGATACCGAACCTGATATACAAAATCATATCTGTCTCTTTATTAGTAAAGAAACGGTAAAATTTTGTATTGATGGATAATGTTTTGAACATTTCCTATATCAAAAGTTGATCGGTTCAGGCACGTTATCTAAAAGCATTGATGTTCTAAATCAAAATACAGTTCTTAGTATATGGAACACACACAAGAGGAAGAGTTCAGAAATGAACGAATTCTTCTTGAGGCATTGTAGACTAGGTCAGATCAATGTGACCCGACTAGCTAGAGTTACATATAGATGCATATTTAAATCAGTTTGAATTTACATCTTGTGAAACTCGCCAGTCATGTCACAAAGATAAGATGACCATAGCTCCGTTTACTCGAAACAGAGAAAGAGTTAATGAACTCTTAGGACTGATACATGATGATGTATGTAAGGTCTCCTATCTACACATGCCAGGAATGGTTCTTTATACTTCATTACGTTCTCTGATGATCTTTCGAGTTTCAGACCTATGTTCCTGTTGAAACACAAGTCCGAACCTTTTGAGATATTCACAGAATATAAGTTAGAAGTAGAGAACCAAAATACGGGTATAAGTATTATGTCCTTTGATGTGATCAAGGAGGAGAATACTTGAGCACGGAAATCCTGGACTATTCTAAAGGAGAATGAGATTCTCTCTCGGCATTACTCCTCCGTATACACCATAGCAGATGGTATATCGGGGCGGAGCAATCACACCCTATATGATATGGTGTGCTCTATGATGAGTACTACTGAGTTACCTTTTTCCTATTGGGTGTTATGCACTTGAGAAGATGCATACCTATTGAATAGGGTTCAGATCAAATCAGTTGCCTACCACTTCATATGTGATATGGAAAGGGAAGAGCCCATGTCTTAAGTTAGTTAAGATTTGGGATTGTCCGGCCTATGTCTAAAAGCATAATCCGGACAAGCTCGAGGCAAGGTCAGTTATGTACAACTGGAAAGGTTCCAGCTATACAAACTACAGCTGATAATTTGATAGAACCAAAGGATTCAGTAGATTCCAACGAACCTCGGCCTCTCCGCCGATCTAGTAGGGTTTCTCACCCACCTGAGAGATACTTCGGTTTCTCTATGACAGTGGGAGCGAGGATTACATCATGAGATGGTGACCCAACTGGTTTCGAGCTGGCCATCAGGAGTAAGACTCTGTAAGAATGGCTGGATGCTTAGTGATCTGAGATGGAATCCTTATACACCAGCAAGGTATGGACTTTAGTTGCTATATCTGAAGGGTTAAATCCCCATCAGGAGCAAGTATATCTTGAGAAGATTACTTGGTGTAGATGGAAAAGTTGAGACTTTCAAAGCTAGACTTGTTAAAAGTTTGCATCATTGACCAGGTATGGATAATGATGAAACCTTTTCAAGTAGCTATGCTTAAGTCCATCCAGATCCTACTTGTCACGGCTACATACCATGACTGCGATATCTGGTGGTTGGGTGTCTTGACTGCTTTTCTAGATGAGATTTTAGAAGAGTGCGTCTATAAGTACACAGCCAGAGGGCCTCATAGACAGTGGGAGCAGCGGAAACGTGTGCAAGATGCTTTATAGGATAAAGCAGGCATCGCGGAGTTGGAACGTCTGTTTTGATGAATTAGTCAAAGAAGTTGACATCATCAAAATGGTAGATGAACCTTGTATAAACAAAAAGGTAGTAGGGAGTATGGTGACGATCCTCGTAGAGTATGTGGATGACATACTCTTGATAGGGAAGGAGTTTCCTATGCTACGCTCGATCAATCTCCGCTTATCACTAGGATTCTCCATATAGGATCAAAGTGATACCTACTAAATCCTGGATTTTGGATCTATGAGATAGATCTAATTGGATGTTAGAATACTCACTAGTTGTAGTGAGATAGTATCAATTGATCCTGGGGAGAATCACTGGAAGTGTTCCAGGGTGATAGAGATGACTGAATGTCAGTCGCAGGCATTGTCTTTACCCTCAGTAAAGGGACGGTATGTTGGAAGAGTTCCAAGCTAGATACCGTGACATACTAGACGATAAAGGCACGATACATCGCTACTTAAGATGCTACCAAAGAGGCTGTTTGGGTGTATATTGGTTCATAAGATGAACTACGTTCCTACCATTGTGTGACAATGGAGTTGTGGCTTATGCCAAGGAACATCCGTCCCATCAGTGATCCAGACATATTCTAAGGCAGAATCACTTGATCATGGAGATGGTTGATCTCCAGGGTGATCGAGGTTTGGAGAGTAGATTCAGAGGACAACACAGCGGATCCACTCACAAAGGCCTGCTCCCAGAGAGAGACTTTTTTGGGATGGTTGAGTATGAGATACTACAACCACTGCTACAGATGGCCCTAGTGCAAGTGGGAGATTGTTAGTTATATATATGCCCTAGAGGCCATTACTGTACATAGGATGTATATTGTAGTGGATGCTGGGACATATATAGGGAGGACTTTCTTGCTCGACATGATAGTATGCTATCTGGTTACACTTTACCTTAACGTGTATGCTGATTGTCTCTCTGTTACATGTTGGTAAAGCCCTTAGGATCTGTACTTGACTACCTGGACTATGATGCGGATCATACTAGTGGGGACATGGTAGTCCATAAGTACATCCTTCACAGTCCCTAGTCGTGGGTATATCGAGACGGGGCATCGATATACCAGAGTAGACTAGCGTATACCTTCTCGACCCATACAGATGGGCGATGGATGATCCCATATCCATTGGTGTTTGACATCAGAGATGATATACGGGTGCTCAGTAGAGACTGGGTACACTGGACGGACTCGCCGAGAACTCCCAGATGGTATTATACCTCACGTCAGATGGCAGTTCTCTGGTGACACTGGTACAGAGTAGTCTGTTGACCCGAGATCGTCATAGAGTCTTGTGTGGTTCCCACTGTGCTTTGATTTCCATCTTACCACGTCCAAGAGGGCGTGCAAAACGGTGGTTTTTGGGTACAGTCCCGAGTCACATGGAGACAATGAGCGATAGGAGGGGATTCGTCTCTCCCGGTATAGGGAGTTGATGTTGCGCTGTGTTCGATTGGCTATAACAGGAAATCCCTGGCCAGGGTTGCTGAGAATTACTGGTAAGTGTTACCAGTAGTTTCTCGAACAGTTATAGACCTCATATCGACACGACTTATTGAGCTATTGGGGTCTGACGTTTACCACCCCTAGGCGAGATATGCGACATATCAGACGATCAGACCGGACTGTACGGTAGTGTTGCTGGTTGGATTCACTGGAGTGTGAGCGGGCTTGCTCGTCGATCTTCAGATCGCTCAATACCCGGGTGGCTGTTACGTTTAGCAGACCGTTTGCGGCTTGTGGATGCTTGATATGATCATCATCTGCTGCCGGCGTATTGACGAGTCTTTAGAGTCCTACACAGAGGTTTCCTGGCTCAAGCAAAACGAAATAGGAGCGCATATGAGATATGTGCGGGACCGAGAATAATACCAGTATGTGATACTGTATTCGATTCTCGCGATATGTGACATTGATCGGTTATATGTGATATAGCCGGGTTATCGGATCAAGTGTTGATTCGATAAGTTGTTACTGTTGATACTAGTCGGTTGTGTGCGACATGACCGGATCATTGAATCAAGTGTTGATTTAATGATTTAATGCATAATTATATATTTGATATATTACTTTGCATTAACTAGTATTGGTTCACTTTAAATGGATTTTCTCACTTGGATTGTGTATATTGTATATGTGATATACATTTGTACATTTGTTTGTATCATGTTTGATGATACATGATAGTTTAGTGTATGGATTAAACCATGGTTGGTCAATGGTTAGGGTTTCTTTTGCTTCATTTATTCATTTATTTATCCATTTTGTTTATTTTAGCAAAAGAAAATAATGAAGAGATAATGGTGGCTTTCTTTGTTTGTTTATGAACCTTCATGAAGGTTTGACCTAAGTCACCATTTTGTCTTCATGTCTTAACCCAACCATTCACTAACCCTTGTTAATTCTCTACACCTAACTATGGTTTGTTATGATAAGAATGGATAATTCTTTTCTTTTTGAATTAACTTATCTTATCATTATTCTTCTTCTTCCTTGAACTTCAAGAAGAAAGCTTACCTCATCAATGGTGATTGATGAATTAGAGTGAGAAATCCAATTCTAAAGTTAACCCAACTCCTATTTCTTCATCCTCTACCTCTTGCCAAGTAGTAGAGTGTGTTTTCTTCACAAGTTTCTTGACTTGGTGAAGTCGGAGCTTGATTTAGCGATGCCTCGACGTAGATCATCTTCGGCATGGACATCGATGACCTAGCCCGTCCATTCTCCGACGAAGCCGACGCTTGAGCCTGGATTCCTTTTGGACAGCGGAGAGGACCTCGTTGCGAAGCTATGGAGGTGGAGCACCGGATCTACAAAGGTTGTATTTCCGTTAAACTTTTAGTTAAGTGTTAACTAGTTAGTTTTTCGCCTAGACATCTAGCCGAAGATCCGTAGTTTAGGGTTTGTAGGCACCGTAAAATTTGAAATTGGCATGGTTGATGCCTTGTGAGACCTCTTGGGAGTGCCTAGGAACCCTACAAGTTGTGCCAATTCCAGATAGCAAAGCTTTATTTCAAGAGCGCGTAGCGTAAGTTGTTCTGTAGCTGACACGTGGCGCTCTCTCAAGAGCGCAACAACGCAGTTTGGAAGTGCAAAGCACTAAGAATCTTTTAGATTCAAGAACAGAAGTGCAGGGCACTATTTTTTTATTTTGTTTTTTCTTATTTTAAAGAACAAGTGGTTCATAAGAAGTGCAAAACACTGTTTATTATGTGAAGATCATTGATCTGGTTTTTAGATCAATGATTTATTAAAAGAGATTTCTTCTCTCTCGTGAAGGTTTTTACCTTTTTCTTTGGAATTTTCTCAGAGTTCTCTCTCTGTTTGAAGCTCTTGACTTTTTTCAAGAAAAATGTTGATGCCTTTGAATTGAGGTCTGGGGTCTGTTTTATAGTGCCCATAAATTAGTTAATTTTGTTGAAGAGATCTTTCTCTGAGTGATTTGGGGAATTTTCCCCACTGTTGGATATTTGATCCAAGGGCTTCTGTTTTACAGAAGAAAATCTTCTTGTTTTAACAAGAACAGAAAAATGTCTTTAAAATCTTAATTCTGTTTGGCGCAAATGCCCCAGCACGCGACACGTGTCGCGCGGCGCAAAGCGCAGCGCAACCGCGCTAGCGCAACTGCGCTGACACGTGTCGCGTCTGCCCTGACACGTGTCGCGCAGCGCAGTGCCTGCGCAACTGAAGCGTTGCTTCCTTTAATTTTGCTTAAAATAGAGCTTTGCTCTGATTGGGTGCGATGCCTTGGGCGCTGCGCTGATGCATCTGCGCCTGACACGTTTTGCGTTGCGCGCAGCGCAAAGAATCTGAAGCGTTGCTTCATTTATTAAAATTTAGATTTTTCAAAGTAGAGCTTTGCTCTGATTGGGGGAAGATGAAGCGTTGCTTCATCTCCCGCCTTGGAATTTGAACAGAGCTTTGCTCTGATTGGGGTAAACAAATGCCCCCCACCGTTGCGCTTATGTGGCCCCAGACGTGAGCGCAACGGTGGCGGAATTCCAACCGCCGTGGCAACTTTTGGAAGTTGAAGAGGCACTTGATGCCTATAAATAGGACCTTTGGTCCCCCACAGATGCTTATCATCTTTCAGATTTTTATTTTCAAAAAACTTCAGAGCTTTGCTCTTGCCTTCAAGAACTCCAGAGCCTTGCTCTCCTTTCCAAAGTTTTTAGAAAAACTTTAGGTAAAATTGATTCTTAGATTAAATTAATTTTAATTAATCTTAACCAACAGAGCTTTGCTCTCATAGCTCTTCTGATCTAAAGAAAGTCCCTTCGGGGTTTCACTAGCAGAGCTTTGCTCATTTTCAAAGTTAGAAACTTTAGGTAAAATTAATGTAAATCAAATTAATTTAAATTAATCTCAACCAAAGAGCTTTGCTCTCACAGATCTTTTGATCTAAAGAGATCCCGATTGGGGTTTCATAAACAGAGCTTCACTCTCAAAAACTTATAGATCTGCAAAGGTTTTGTTCATGGGTTTTAATCCCTGAACAGAGCTTTGCTCTCGAGGAATTTAGCCCTTAGTGCATATTATTTTTCTTCTATCGCTAATCTTCCTGTGGTATTTCCTCCAGGCATAATGGCGGTGCGCCTATACAGTTTGCACGAGTTCATCACCTATGACGACATCCGTACACAGGGTCGTCAACAAAACTAGGAGTTTACAGATGCCCAGTGTGCGGAAGTCATGGGTCGCCTCAACGCAAGCGGTGGTTGGCTGCTTCCTCGTCGTTCAGCTCTCTTGAAGGTCGTGCTGGGAGCAATATGGAGAGCACTTCCAGGGTTTCAGCAGGCCCTACCGCTCAATGCGCTGGATGATGCCGAAGACAAGGTGCATTCAGTATACCTGACGGGGCTGATCTCGAAGAAACGGCGGGACAGCCTCATTGACATCCTACATCAAATTTTTCAGCAGACGAAGATAGTTGCTGCTTACCGAAGGCCGGATGGGCTTGCCGAGGATCTTGACACACAGGAGCGCGAGAGGTTGCGCACAAGAATAATCAGAAAGGCTAGAAGAACTCTGGATGGCCTTACTTTTGAATTCCTCAATCTGTGCCCCGGATCCGAGGTTATACCTTTGTAAACATTTTAATAATGTTATTATTTGTTTCTTCGTGATTGTAAGAACCTCTTTTTATGATATGAATAGAAAATTTCCATTTCAGCTTGTCTTATTCCTCGTTCTGAACCGTTTGCACATGCATGAATGAGTATGTCTTAAACACTTGATCAAATGTAAATCAGATGTTCTTTCTGTCACTCTCTTATTATCAGCATGTCGTCTTGATAAACTTAATTTCTCCAAGAGATAGCGATGGCTTAGGCCGCAGTTTCAGATCTGCCGCCTAAGACTTTTCAATTCTATGAGCCGTGGGGTCTCATAGAGACTTTTCTCCCTACGGATCGAGAGGATCTCGTAGGTGGGTTTTCTCCTTAGGAATCGTGAGAATTCCTAAGTGTGTTTTCTCTTATAAGTCGTAAGGATCCTATAAGAGAATTTTCCCTCTTACGAGTCGAGAGGACCCGTAAGTGGTTGTTTCCCTCCTTGTCGAAATTCGATGTTGGAGAGTGAGACCCGTGGATGGTATGCAAGAGACCGTTTTGGGCTAACTTGCAGGGTCCCAGTGCTTAGGAAACAGGCTTCTTTTATGCTCATTGCCTAAGGCTTTATCTCACGAGTCGAGCCGCCTCAACAATTTCTTCACAAGTCGAGACGAATCGAGCGTTTCTCGCAAGAACATCTTAACGTCGCATTTAACCTCTGCTCTTTACGACAGAAGCCCGTTAAGGTTGGCGGTACTTAGGGTTTTGGCCATCGTACCGTCGCATAAGCCGATATAGTCCTCGATAGGCAATCGTGCTGTTCGAGTAGCCCTGCGACTGCCGTGTCTCTGATCCCTTCGGGGGCTGGACAAGACGTCTTCAAGCAATCTTCCTAGGCAGTTTGACCGTCGGAAGAGCAAGCGTTAGGGATTTGCTATGCAGCTTTTTACTTGAGGTTAGGCTCATTTTGGCGAGCCCCGATGAGTCATAACTACTCCGCGCTGGTGTGGGATGATCTCCGATAGTCTTTCAGGTTTTATGTGAGTTGCCATCAAGACCCTGAAGCTAGGAATTTGGCCTTCGCTTCATTTTGCTGGCATCGCGTATGCTGTATCGAGATGAATGTCGCGGTTGTTTTTAGTTTGCTGATGAACCGTCGAGGTTTGGAACTAGGGATTTTGCCATGGCTCCGTTTGTTTGATTGTCGCATCTGAATCCCGCTGGGGGAAGAACGCTGGGGTGACAACTCGTCTGCTGTATCGAGACGAACGTCGAGGTGGAGCTGGAATTTTGCCGTGGCTCCGTTTGTTTCATTGTCGCGTCTGATCCTTGCTGGAGGAAGAACGCTGGGGTGACAACTCGTCTACTGTATCAAAACGAACGTCGAGGTGGAGCTGGAATTTTGCCGTGGCTCCGTTTGTTTGATTGTCGCGTCTGATCCTTGCTGGAGGAAGAACGCTGGGGTGACAACTCGTCTACTGTATCGAAACGAACGTCGAGGTGGAGCTGGAATTTTGTCGTGACTCCGTTTGTTTGATTGTCGCGTCTGATCCTTGCTGGAGGAAGAACGCTAGGGTGACAACTCGTCTGCTGTATCGAAACGAACGTCGAGGTGGAGCTGGAATTTTGCCGTGACTCCATTTGTTTGATTGTTGCGTCTGATGTGTCGAGACGAACGTCGAGGTGGTGACCATTCCACACTGGTGTGAGACGATCTCCTGTTGTCTTTCTGGCTTTATATGGGTTGCCGTCAAGACCTTGAAGCTAGGAATTTAGCCTTTGCTTCGTTTGCTTTGTCATGTTCAAAGCTTGTTGGAGGAAGAACGTTATTGTTGACATTGCGTCTACTGTATCGAGGCGAATGTCACAGTTGTCTCTAGGTTGTTGTTGAACCGTCGGGATTTGGCTTCGCTTTTTGGCGGAGCCTGTCGGGAAGGTATGGTTCCCTTTTTGTTTGTGCCCCTGGATTGTATACAGGGATTGCTGTGCTATCGTCTGCAGGGCATGAATTTCGTTACATATAAAATTTCTTTCCGCGATGCTCTATCATTTCAGCTTTTATATCGCGAAGGTCGCAATTGCCCAATCATTTCGGCTATTTTTCGCGGTGCCCAATCATTTCGGCTATTCATTTTATTTTTACTCGCTGTTTTTTTTTTATTGCGAGTTGCCCAATCATTTCGGCTATTTATTTTATTTTTACTCGCTGCTTTTTATTGCGAGTTGCCCCATCATTTCGGCTATTTCGTATGCATGTGTGGCTCGCTGATTTTTTATCGCGGGTGTGGAACTTGGAATCTGACACCAATCTCAGCATCAGTATCGCTACAACTGGAATATTGCCAGGAGCGAATCATCATTTGCCATGAGGGGACTTGGAATTTGATGCCGTTTTAGGCATCAGCATCGCTACAACTGGGATATTGCCAGGAGCGAATCATCATTTGCCTTTGTCGATGTCGAACAAAGGTGGCTTAGTAAACAGGGTTAGGATTCTGTCGACTAAGGCTTTTGACTTCATTCGCCGTAAGGGTCTCACAAAGGTATTTCTCCCTACAAGTCGCAAGGATCTTGTAGGTGTATTTTCTCCTTAGGAATCGTGAGGATTCCTAAGTATTTGTACCTCTGTAAGTCGTAAGGATCCTACAGGAGGGTTTTCTCCTTATAAATCGAGAGGATTTACAAGGATTGTTTACCAAGCGAACACATCCCTAGTCTCGGATGGGACTTGATTAGGGAACTGTTTATTCGCGCCCGTGGATTGTATACAAGAATCAGTACTAAACCACTTGTAGGGCCATATCGAAAGTTGTGGCGGTTGCTTAAGCACAGGTTTAGGTCTCTGTAACTTAAGACTTTCAAATCTTATGAGCCGTGAGGGTCCCATAAGAGAGTTCTCCTTACGAGTCGTGAGGACCTCGCAAGTGTATTTTCTCCTTAGGAATCGTGAGGACTCCTAAGTGTGTTGCTCCCTTGTGAGTCGTGAGGATCTTACGCAGGTGGTTTCTCCTTACAAGGTCGAGAGGATCTTGTAAGTGTTCTTTTAACGAGGTTGCGTCCTTTCGGGTTTTCACAAACACTCGCTGGTAGTCCTACTATTTTTTACTCACGGAGCCCTTTCGGGTATTCATCCGTGCCCTTTTTGCTTATGGACATACCGTTTTTATTTATTATATTCTTTTTATTATATTTTTTTTCTCTTTCTCTTTTTTTTTTACGAGGTCGCGCCCTTTCGGATTTTCACGAACACTCGCCGGTAATCCTGCTGTTTTTACTCACGGAGCCCTTTCGGGTTTTTATCCGTGCCCTTTTTGCTTATGGACATACCGTTTTCATTTATTATATTTTTCTTTATTTATTTTTTTTATTCATCTCGTCAGCCTAAGAATGCTGTGGTAGTAGTTTAAGGACGTTTCGGTCCTTTGCAAGTTTTAGGACATTACGGTCCATCCTTAGTTTAAGGACGTTTCGGTCCATTGTTAGTTTAAGGACGTTTCGGTCCACCGTCGCCGTATTTGAGGCGAACATCTAGTTTATTGACTTTTCGGTCTATGGGGTTTTCCCTATGAATGAGCATGATGCCCCCGGCGTATCCATCTTTCTCGGAGCGTGTGGTTGTGGCGGGCTCACCTTCCAGTTTTCGGAGATGACGAACTTACCCTGTTGGTATTGATCTTCAACCCAGTTTTTGAAGACGTAGCAATTCTCGATCAGATGACTTACCATTTGATGATAAGGGCAATAATTAGGATTATTAACATCGCCTGGCCGTAACGGACGTTTTGGACTCGGCAGATTGATGAGTCTGTCACACACTGCCAGCTCGAACAGTCCCCTTGTTTTATCTTGCAGAAACGAGTAAGGACGTTTCAACTTTTCCTGGAGGGATTGCCGCTTGTTGCTTTGGCGAGCAACCGGTCTAGGGTCACTTAACTGTTGTTGAGCGCTGGCGACGAAGGCCGTTTTTCCTTTTCCTTTATTTTTTTTGTTCGCTCCGTTGTTTGCGGGGCCGGGATTTTTTTCGAGTAGCGTGTGATTGCATGGCTGAACGTTCTCGCAGCTCCTCAATTCCTTCATTTTTGAAATTGATTCCCTGAGGGAAGGGTTGGGGGTAGCTTCTTCGTCAGAGTCGCTTCCAAAGGTGATAATTTGCGATACCGTAGAGTCGGCCGTATGACAATCGTCGGCGGCTCTTTTGCGCTCATCTATCATATTTTTTCGACGTCTACAAGCTTCACATTTTGTCCTGTCGAAGTGTTTCTTTTGAGCGATATACCCTTACCACCAACAGTTAAAGGATTCGCAGTCTTGGGTAGGATGTATGATCTTCTGATGATATAAACAAAAGTTAGGGTGCATCTCTACCTCAGCGAGAGTATTTTCTTCAGAGGGCGGTAGCTTCATTCCTACTGATAGAGCTTTGGCGAACCTTTTCCTCATCTTGAATTTATTTTTACCCGCAGTGTATGGCTTTTGATTTGACGGGAATGCCTTGGCTCTTTCCAGTATGGCCATTTCACGCTCTTGATTGGCTTTTGCTTTCAGACGAATTTCATTTAGGAAGACATCGATCAACTCGTCTGATGGCTGTAGAATCTCCGGCTCAGGGTTCGCCATTGATTTCTCAGCGCAAGGAGCCTCCTCATCACCCGTCAGTGAATGAGAAATCACATGACAAGTCGCTACGTAGTCTTCGGATTCATCTGATAAGTTTTCTCCATCGTTTTCATCCTCGACGAAAGAACAAGTTGCCCCCGGCGTGTCCGTCTTCTTTGGAGGGTGCGGCTGTGGTGGGTTTACCTTCCAGTTTTCCGACAGCGCGAACTTGCCTTGTAGGTACTGATCCTCGATCCATCCCTTAAAGACGAAACAATCCTCAATCGGGTGACTTATCGTTTGGTGGTAAGGGCAATAATTGGGATTATTAAGATCGTCTGGCTGCGACGGACGTTTTGGACTCGGCAGATTGATGAGTCTGTTGCGCACTGCCAGCTCGAACAGTCTTCTCGTTTTATTCTGAGGAAACGAGTAAGGACGTCCTAACCTCTCTTCGAGGGATGGGCGTGGACGCACGTTGTTTTGGCGAACGACCGGCTTTGAGTTGTTCGACTGTTGCTGAGCATTGGCGACGACGATCGCTTTCCCTTTTCCTTTCTCATTTCGGGAATCTGGTTTTGGAGGAGACGATCCATGGCCCATCTGGTCCATTTGGGCTAATTTGTCGATGAAGGCCTGGAAGGTGGTCGGCCTAAAGAACATCATGAATTGCGAGATGGTCGCCTGCGGATCGAAAGTGCCCACAAACATGCCTACCGCAGGTGCCTCTTCTATGCATTGTTCGCATTTCGACCATAGGCTTCGCCATCGTGTTGCGTATTAGACCCACGTTTCGCCTGGCCTTATTCTGGCATTTATTAGTGCTGTTATCGGGGTGCGTTCACTAGCACTCGCGAATCTTTGTGTAAACAGCAGCTCCATCTCTGCAAATGTTTTGACAGAGTCATTAGGTAGCTCCGAATACCATTCAAAGGCTGTTTCTGCTAAGCTGCCAACGAATTGGCGGAGCAACAATTTGTCATCTCCTCCAGTGTCGCCGCATAAGGCCCTGAATTGAGCGACATGTTGATGCGGATTCCCTGTCCCTTTATATACGTGGAATTTAGGGATCGTATATCCCGGCGGGTAACTGATTTGGTCATACCAGCTCGGATAGGGTCGTCCAGTTCTAACAGTTTGCCCAGCTGCTTCACTCGCCTAATGAGCTCGTATTTGCTGAGCTATATAGTCATCAAGCGCGGCCTTGGAAATGGTTTCATCTTTGGCTGCTGAAAGAGCCGGCGGAGGATTAGATGTCTCCCCTCCGTCATCTTCAACAATGATTGGAGGGTCTTCGGCTGGAGGGTCTGGCTGTAACATCGTTCCTACCATATCTTGGAAGAGGAGGGCCATTTTCTTTATGCTGGCTGTTTGTTCCGCAGCCTCTTTATCCTTCTTTTCCAATATCCGGCGAAGAAACTCAGCGTCAGTTTCTTGTTCTCGACGCTCATCCGAGAACTTTCAAAGCTTTCTTTTGGCCCAGTGAGTGCAGCCATTGCATTCATCATTTCCTGAATCTTTTGTTGTTGCTCTTGGGCTTTCGTCACGGATCGGGTGAGCGGTCGGTGGCCCGTAGAAGTGCGGCTTTCCTCCTTTCCAGAAGCCATATAAACAGTGTGCACCACCATGCCCCCAGATTTGGGGCGTTTGTGTTCAGCACTTTTATGCTTCTCCATGTTCACAGGGGCTTTTTGCGGCCTCCTTCTCTTTTGAGTGATTGGAGTTAAGGGGGCCGTTGTAATGGGCACCCGAGTAGCTATTGGTTTTTATGGCTTGACGGAGTAACCTTTCTCCTGCCGCACCTTCATCTTTTCTTGTCGGCGGAGATAGTTTTTATCAATTACCGACTCTTGGACCTGTCGCCAGACCTTGTAAATTTTGGAGGACAGCCTTTGAGGGGGCTGCTCTAGCTTCTTCTCTGGAGTATTCTCCACAGGTGAAGGAGCTCGTTTAAACAACACAGTGGGAGAGTTTCTGCGCACCGTATTTAGCAATTCGAAGCTGTTCCCGGTTGGAACAGCAGCATCGATCCCCACCATCGGAGCTGGTGGCGTAAATCCAGAGGGGGAGTTGCCCCCATTCTTTTTTACTCGACGCCAGTGGCAACGTCGAGCGTGTCTTGCGGATGGAGTCACCTCCGTTGTTGGATAAGCTTCTTCATACCCCCTGCTCTGGGTAGGGGAAGCAGCTTTGAGGACCTCGCCTGGAGTAGTAACTGGAATGGCCAGCATAAAAACTGACTTCTCGGAAGAAGGAACCTTTCCAATGATTTCGTCCGTTTGCGTCGGGATGGCTATCCGCTTTGGGATGGCAGCTTCGGGTATCGCAGGTTTGCGGACGTTCTGGCCCAGTCTGTTGAAAACTGAGGTATTGAAACTGGGCGACCTGTTGAGAGGGGTCGCGGCAGTGGTAAGTCGATCAAAGTCCGGCTTCTTTGGAGCTTCTTGCGATGTCATTGGGGCATTGAAGCTCATCGGTGGGAGCATGGTTCTGAAGAATAGTCCAGTGGTGGCTTGAGTTACTTGCTCCACTGGCATTTTGAAAAGGGAGGCCGCTTGGGGCCCATAAGTCACTCCTCCAGCAGGGACAGAGCGAGAGTTGCAGTTGCAGGTAGTGCAGCTTGAAGCCATTGATCTTCTGTTTCCTGCACGGAGAAAGATACCAAATCTAAGTACCTTGAATCCACAGACAACCACAGCAAACCGCGATTTGCTCGCGAACACGACACACGAAGTGTGGAGTGGAAAGAGGAAAAGGTCCCACCGGTCGTGCCAGAATCTGTTTCCCTCCGAAAGGCGGCGCACAGGACCGCGATATCCTGACGCTGAGATTCGGGGCAGATGCTATTTGGTTTTATCCGTCCACCTCTCCGAAGATGCCAAGTTGATTTATGGCATCGTATATCGGAGGTTTAGACGGATGCGGCCGATGTAGCAGACTTCGTCAGATTCCCCCTCGCTTGAGGGGTTTTGATTATGGGGACGCTCTTCCCTGCAGGTGCAAGCCCCTGCAGTTAATTACGCTACCGCATCGCGGTAACAACTTTCTCCTTCTCCAGAATTTCACTTCGTGTCGTGTGTGTTTATTTTGTTTGCGGTTGCCCGTGGATTGTATACGGAGACTGAATAATGCCGTCGCCCGTAGGACGTGGATTAGTCTAAATCCGTATTTACTTAGATTTGGGTTTGGTGTTTTTAGTTTAAGGATGCATTAGTCGCGTTGCGGCTAAGATCAACTTAAACGTTCGTTAAGGATACGATAGTCCTGTTTGAGACTAAGATCAACTTAACGTGATAATCCATTTAATATCTGGTCATCAGGACTCGTCACCTCTCTAACGTCGTTGAAGGATTACAACGGCAGATGTCAGAGGAGTTCAGAGATATACCCTTGAACCAAGGTTGATTTGGAGTTTTATGGTCCGTTTGAATGTTTAAGGATACATTAGCCGTGTTTGGGGGCTAAGATCAACTTAAACGGGATCGTTTAGATCCGGCAAAAGAGCATTTGGAGGCTCTATTATTCCAGTTTAGGGACGTAGCGGTCCATAGGTAGTTTAGGGACATTGCGGTCCATATTCCAGTTTAGGGACGTGGTGGTCCGCATTCCAGTTTAGGGACGTGGTGGTCCGCATTCCAGTTTAGGGACGTGGTGGTTTATATTCCAGTTTAGGGACGTGGTGGTCCGATATTAGTTTAGGGACGTTTCGGTCCAATATTAGTTTAGGGACGTTTCGGTCCACGAGTTTAAGGACCCCGCGGTCCATATTCATGTGTGGTCGTTGGGACCCGTCGCCTCTCTGACGTCGTTGAAGGATTACAACGAGAAGTGTCAGAGGAGTTCGGAGATGTACCCTCAAACCGGAGGTAAATTGATTTAAGGGAGCAATATCGCTCAGTCAATTTAATTTGAGGACTTACGGCCATGATTGGGCTAAGTCCAAAGTATTCAACGTCTTTTATTTGTTTTTGGTCTGTTAGACCTGTGTTAAGGCTTGGCCCCTTTTTTAAATAATGCATTGCATTATTTTCTATTTTTTTTGTTTGGGCTCTGCCCATGAAAGATGCAGAGCATCAATTTATTTTGGACTCTGCAAGGCATCTGCATAGCATTTTTATTATTTTGTTTGGGCTTTGCCCATTTATAAATGATGCAGAGCATCAATTTAATTAGGCATGTTTGGTCTTTTAATTGGGCCTGGCCCTTTAGGAAAAGAAATGCATTGCATTTGTCAGGCGCTTTGCTCCAATCACTGAGCGCAAGCGCTTGTGGTGAGGACACGTGTTATGCTCTGGTGAGCGCAAGCGCAACGGCGCAGTGCGCTGCGCTAGTGCGCTGCGCTGTTGCGCTGCTGACACGTGGCGCGCTCTGGTGAGTTGCGCCAATTCCAGAGAGCAAAGCTCTATTTCAAGAGCGCGTAGCATAAGTTGTTCTGTAGCTGACACGTGGCGCTCTCTCAAGAGCGCAACAGCGCAGTTTGGAAGTGCAAAGCACTAAGAATCTTTTAGATTCAAGAACAGAAGTGCAGAGCACTATTTTTTTATTTTGTTTTTTCTTGTTTTAAAGAACCAGTGGTTCATAAGAAGTGCAAAGCACTGTTTATTATGTGAAGATCGTTGATCTGGTTTTTAGATCAATAATTTATTAAAAGAGATTTCTTCTCTCTCGTGAAGGTTTTTACCTTTTTCTTTGGAATTTTCTCAGAGTTCTCTCTCTGTTTGAAGCTCTTGACTTTTTTCAAGAAAAATGTTGATGCTTTTGAATAGAGGTCTAGGGTCTCTTTTATAGTGCCCATAAATTAGTTAATTTTGTTGAAGAGATCTTTCTCTGAGTGATTTGGGGAATTTTCCCCACCGTTGGATCTTTGATCCAAGGGCTTCTGTTTTACAGTAGAAAATCTTCTTGTTTTAAAAAGAACAGAAAGATTTCTTTAAAATCTTAATTCTGTTTGGCGCAAATGCCCCAGCACGCGACACGTGTCACACAGCGCAGCGCAACTGCGCTAGCGCATCTGCGCGTGACACGTGTCGCGCAGCGCAAAGCGCAGCTCAACTACGCTAACACGTGTCGCGCAGCGCAGGGCCTACGCAACTGAAGCGTTGCTTCCTTTAATTTTGCTTAAAATAGAGCTTTGCTCTGATTGGGTGCGCTGCCTTGGGCGCTGCGCTGATGCATCTACGCCTGACACGTGGCGCGTTGCGCGCAGCGCAAAGAATCTGAAGCGTTGCTTCATTTATTAAAATTTAGATTTTTCAAAGTAGAGCTTTGCTCTGATTGGGGGATGATGAAGCGTTGCTTCATCTCCCGTCTTGGAATTTGAACAGAGCTTTGCTCTGATTGGGGTAAACATTTCCCAACCCACGAATTGGCCCTGAAAGCTGCCCACCGATATGAGGCAGTGGTGAAGATGAAGGGCAGACCCCGATCTGCCGGAGTAAAGCGCCCTGCTACTCAGATGGCAGGAGGAGCCTCTTTAAGGCCAATTGTTGAACCCAGGAGACCGGAAGAAACAAATAACCGGCCAAGTATAGATTTTTGCTTCTACTGCAAGAGGGATGGACATCTGCGGAAGGACTGTAGGCACGCAAAATGCCTGTACTTAGTTTGTGGTGCATCCAATCATGGAATTGGAACATGTCCTTATAGGCGCAACACAGTTCCAACTCACAACACTTATCCGCAGTGGCCAGCTATCCAGGCTCCTGCACCTCGTCTTGCTCTTTCACCTCCACCTCCACGTGGACCTCCTGCATAGCCTAATCGCCAATTCCATCAGGCACTGAAGAACATGCCTCGAGGGCAGAGAAACATTCCCCAAGGACAGAGGAATGTGACTCCAGCTAGGAGGAATGTATCCCGGCGTCAAGCTTTCACAATAGCGGCCGTAGAAGCCGAGACTGTAGACCAAGGTAACCCTGGTAATTCCCTCAAATCTTTCCAACACCTTTGCATTCTTTCATTCTTCCAAATATTTTTCTTGCATTATCACTAGCTCTATCACCATCACTATCACCAAACTTTTCTTGAATCTGTTACACTTTCCTTCTACAAATTTCAAGGACGAAATTTTTATAAGGAGGGTAAAATGTAACAACCCTAAATTTTCTGTACAAAATTTTTCTAAAATACAGAAAGGATTACCTAAGCCTGAGCACAAGTTATAAATTTGATTTGCTTTTGAACAGCAAGAAGAAACTTATAGCCCATTGGTAAAGCCTTGTACTGCTGTAACATAGCCCCAGTGATCAAATCCCTCCAGCCACATATATTTTTTAATTGATTTTTCTTTTAATCTTTTAGAAGCCCAAAGGTTTGGCACGTGCACTACATGTAAAATGAAAAGTCACAAATAAATCAAACATGTGGAAAATGTGGCACACACAGCCTAGGACACGTGGCACCAATCCAAGCCCATTCTACCAGACTTGGACCGGCGAGACGCTCAAATTGACCGGCACCGCCGGGCTTTCCCATCGGTAAAGCCCCCAAACTTTAACCCCACACCTCTTGGACTCTCCCCACTACTCCTCTACTGTTTGATTTCTCTGTAAATTTACAGAGGGATTAAAATCTTCTCTTTAATCCATTTTAATGCACATTTTAATTCTCAAAATTCATTACCCTAAACCCTAATTTTCCATATAAATACCACACCACATTTCACCCCTCCTCACTCAGAATTTCATTACAAATACTCTATAAAATTTCCAAGTCCCAAGTTGTGCAAGTGGAGTTAGCAAGAGGCGAAGTTCCGGCGACGTTCCAAGAAGAATCTGGCGACGAAACGACGCCCGTGAAAGTCGACCCTAGCACCACCATAAGGTTTTAGTAGCATCAAGCATGCCAAATTTTAATTTTTATTAGGTGCTAAGTTAGACTATACAAGATCTTTTCTAGAATATTAGGGTTTAATATGATGATGTGAACAACTAGAGAAAGTGAAAGATGGGTATACCCTCGTAGATCGAGTCCTTCACTTCACATGCTCCGTGTAGTAGTCCCGCGACTCCACTAGTCTCCACTTGAGGCTTTGGACGAGCTTCCTCCGATGACCTTCGTGCCAAAGATGATCCACGCGAAGTCCCTCCAACTCAAGCTACCTCTTCACTAAACTCTTTAGCGTAGGAAACATGCTACACTCGATCGCTAGTCAAGTGTAGGACGGTGAAGTAGGGGATGTTTAAAGCTCACAAGATTGTGTTCAAGCTTCATGGTTCACATCACATGTGAGGGTTGAAGCTTGAACCATGGCAAATGAGGAAGATGAAGAAGCTAGAGAGCAAATGGGAGCAACTCAAGAAAATGGCTAAGTGTTGAAAATGAAGTAAGAATCAATGGCAACTCTTGACTCTCACTCATTCAAGCATGGAATTTTGCAATATAAAATTGCAACCATGCTTGAATAGTGAGTCAAGAGGTAACAACTCCAATTTCAATGTACATAAATTGTTTAAAAGTTAATGTACAATTGGGGTATTTGCAAATCCTGTGAATGCTACAAGAATTTGTTTTGCTTTTGAACAGTAAGAAAGAGCTTGTAGCTCACTGGTAAAGCATTGCACTGCTGTTACAAAGCACCAGAGTTCGAATCCCATCAGCCACATTATCTTTTTGTTTTATTTTCTTTTAATTTTTTAGAAGCCCAAGAGTCTACACATGCACTACACGTAAACTGAAGAGTCACACTTTAAACAAACGCATACACTGAAGAATACCAAACGACCCCAACACTTTGCACCAAACCCAACCCACATCCATCGGTACAAAACTGGTGAAATTGGGAAAAAGCCCGGCACCGCTGGTCTCCCCAATCCCTATTGCTCCCATATTTAAATCCCTGCAACCTTTCAGCTAACCCACTCCTTTCACGCTGCTTGTTTTCTCTGCATTCACACAGAGAACTTAAATCACCCATTTAATTCCTTTTAAATGGATTTTAATTCTAAAATTCATCACCCCCTAAACCCTAATTTCCCCTATAAATACCCACTCCATTTTACACCCCTCTCACTCAGAATTCTATTACAAAAACTATACCAAATTCCCAAGTCTTTTAGTGTACAAGTGGAGTTAGCAAAGGGCGAAGTTCCGACGAACTTCCGAGGAGATTCCAGCGACGAAACGACGCCCTGAAGCTTTCTTTATGACCCCCTCTCTCTCCTCTTGACCCCAAGCCAGCAAGTCCCATTTCCCCCTCTCATCTTCATCTTTAAAAAGTTTCTTTTCCCAATCTCGATGGGAGCGGAGTTAGTCCAACTTCCGATTCGGTTTTCTTTAAAAACTACACATTTCTTTAATAAGATAAAACTATATTCTTATATGTTGATTAATGAACATTAAAAAACTCAATAAGACAAATTTCACATCAGAATAATCATTTCTGTGACATTCGTCGCATTTTTACAAAAAAATACCACAAACTATTCATTTAGACATTATAACCTTTATTCCTTGCTATACCTTTAGATAGTTCATGAGGTAATGACCTACCTCATCACAACACACATCTCTATCATAGCACGATAAAGTTTTGGAAACATAGAATACGGGAAAATACGACTTTACAACTAAATACCCTAAACTTACAAAACCGTTTTCTATAAAAAGATGTACTAAACATTTCCATGCAATTGCGCCTCTACAACCCATTTTAGGGACCCCGTTCAGGATGGTGCAGATTATCGCACATCCTTGGGCTTAGTAGAGCGAGATGCAGACCTCCGCAAGGAGCATTGATCTCGATGGAATTTTTATGCATTTTTATTTAAAAAATGAGATTTCTACAAGAAAATAAATAAATTATTTTCATTAAATATATATATATATATATATATTATCAAAATATCTATTTTTAATTATATACAAGTTCCAAGTTTTCCAAATCAAAGGAATCATTATTACATGAAAATACCATCCAAATACAACACAAGTACAATATTTCAAGAAAATACCATATACTATGAAATTAGGTTCTATTCACTAGGAATTTCATATTATAAAATATACATCTATGAAAACCCTAAAGACGATAATTAAATGCTTGAGGTGTATTTTGAAATTATGCCAAAACTATTTTTACATAAAAACCCCTCAAGTTATACTAAATTACAATAAGGACCCTAGTAAACATAGGTTTAAGTGGGACCAGTCTCTTGAGCCTCAGGGAGCCGGAGATATGGGTGCTTGCCTATTTAAGGTACACAACCTAACAAAAGGTGTTATCAATACGGTAATTGTCTTGGAAAAAGACTCAAATCCTGCCGTCCATGTGCAGCAGTTATCGGTAACATCAAAACAAGTCAGGAATTCAAGTTCTTTTTAAAAGTGTCTGACTCAGACTGAGTCTCAGTTTAATCAATCTGACTTGAATACGATTCAAGTATAAACTACAATACAACATGAATCCATGAATCCGTCTATTCAATCTATATCAATCTATATTGACCGAACCGAACCATGGATATACTCTGTCTACATGACTCTCCATTTACATCCATTCTATTTACTGATATCATGGTTTCGGCAAGTCATCCATATACAATTTACATTACAAGACAATACAATACAATCAATACAAACAATACAATCAAGACATCGCGGGTTTTATAAGAGGTAGATTGGTACGGAAGGTGTTAAAAGTGGTACGAGACTGTAACCATAATACACCTAACCTGATTCTCCATTGCCGTTGTACCGTGGCTGAACGGTTCCTTGTGCTCCGCATACCTTAGTCTCCAGAATAGTGGGACTCCACTTGTATACACTGGTATTTTCTGTACCAAGCTACAAACAACAGCGTTAATAATATAATAAAACTTTAAAAGTTACATTCTTCTTCTGTCTATTCTATCTATACTTATTCTTTGGGACTTACCGAGCGATTGTTTGCTGATGACATTCTTTTTTCTTCTTTCTTTAGAATGTTGTTAGGTGGATCGGACCTTCTGGAGACAGAGCCCACCAGCGAGGACTTGGATCAGCTAGCTTTTGACCCGGAGCTCTAGTTACTTGTACATTTCATTTTCATTTATGTTATGCCATTATTTAGGCATTGCTTTCATTCCATGTATTTTCATTTCAGTTGTATTGTAAAAAGAATGTTTAATAAATAAAGTTAATGTTCATTACATCTTGTCTCTTGTGTACATTTTATTTTATATTGCTTAAATACGCTTAGCGTGTTTACTTCTGAGTAAATACGTAGCAGACCTCGTTGCGCCCTCTGCCCGTACACCGGGAAGCGGGGCGTGACAGGTTTTGTTGGTGGCCCATGCAGGTCCGCTCTGCGTGGACAACCTAAGCAATATAATACAAGAACCAGCAACTGAAAATATTCTTTACAATTCATATTCCTTGAATCTTCCAATTTCATATATTTTGAATCTGTCCTAACCCAAATTTTTCTTTCAAGGTTATGGATTCCCCAAACAACACCAGCACCAACTTCAACAACACTCCACCACCCCTACCAATTACATCAGCCGTAGCTACTCCGATCAATGAGCAGATGGTACTGCTTAAGGCGATCCGCAGCCTCCTGGAGGGACAACAGCAGCAGACTGCTATCTTGATGAACCGTCCAGAGGCGGAAGCACCTGGGGTGAAGCAATTCAGGGCCTTGCACCCCAAGAAATTCTCAAGAAAAGAGAGCCCTCTAGAAGCTAAGGAATGGGCTCAGAGTATTGAAGATGACCTGGCAGCGGCACAAGTGCCAGAGATAGCTTAGGTTCGAGTTGCGAAGCTGCAGCTCACTGACAATGCACGGCTCTGGTGGAAGGCGAAAGAAAGCTATCTCACCCAGCCGATCAAATGGAGGACTTTCTGCGATATGTTCGACGCAAAGTACTTCTTCGGGACTGCCAGATTCGATATGGAACAGCAGTTCATCCACCTACAACAGGGTTCAATATGGACCAAATCAGTGAATGAGTATGTTGCTGAGTTTACCATGCTCAGTCGGTAAGATATGTCTCTATATTTTGATTTTCAAATATCACATACTACATAGCTAACATAATACCTGAACAGATTCGCGGCACACCTAATACCGACGGATGAGATCAGAGCCCGAGGATTTCAACAAGGGTTAGATCTAGAGATCCAAGCTGCGTTAGCCACAGGGGATTTCTTGACCCATGAATTGGCTCTGAAAGCAGCCCGTCGATATGAGGCGGTGGTAAAGATGAGGGGCAGACCTCAATCTGCCGGAGTTAAGCGCCCTGCCAACCAGATGGCAGGAGGAGCCTCTTCAAGGCCGCCATTTATGCCAAGAAGACCGGGAGTACCGAACAACCGGCCTAGCCCAGCCTTTTTCACATACTGCAGGAGAGATGGACATCTGGTAAAGGACTGCCGCCGTACGAATAATCTTTGCTTAGTCTGTAGATCACCCGCACATGATATTGGGTCTTTTCCTCATAGACACAACCTTCATGCTGCACCCAGGCCAGTGATCACTTACCAGCAGCACCCAGCCATCCAGGCACCTGCTCCGAGACTTGCATTACCTGCTCCACCTCCTCATGGACCGACTGCACCTCCTCCTCGTCAGTTCCATCAAGCCCAATGGAACCCACCTCAAGGACCAAGGAACGGACAGAGGAATGTGCCAAGGCGACAGGCTTTCACAATGATCGTGGAAGAAGCTGAAGCCACCGGCCAAGTCATTACAGGTAACACTTCTCCATCAAGCTTTATCTTCCATCTATACATACCTATATACATATTCCTTATACCTAAAACATATCCCACATATAACTTAGGTACAATCTTAGTAGCTTCACTTCCTGCACTCGCACTCTTTGATACCGGAGCATCTCATTGCTTTATGTTGCAACAGTTCATCCGAACTCATGCGATACCAGTCAAACCCCTCGTATCCAGCTGGAATGTCAGTTCAGGGAACGGCGTTCTAAAGGCAGTAATGGGATATGACTTGTGTCCAGTGGTCATCTGCAGCAGATAATTCTATGCTGACTTCAAGGTGCTGGACATACCGAACTTCGATGTGGTTCTAGGTATGGATTGGCTAGGAACCTTCTACGCTACCATCGATTGTCGTCAAAGGAGGGCAGTGTTTGAGATTCCAGACTATCCGGTCTTCTATTTCAAAAGTGGAGACCATACCCTGGAGCTAAGTACTTACAAGGTGAAACCAAAGAAGGCGGTGATTGCGGCAATTCAAGCAGAGGAAGGATCAAAGCCAGAAGTAGTTTGAGAGTTCGACGATGTGTTTCCTGACGATATATCAGGTTTGCCTCCCGATCGAGCTCTTGAATTCAGCATTGATTTAATACCAGGAGCGCAACCGGTGATCAAAGCACCGTATCAAGTAAGTCTGGAAGGTTTAAAGGAGGTCCGAACTCAGATGGACGAATTATTGAAGAAAGGATGGATTCGTCCCAGCACTTCAAGTTGGGGATCTCCAGTTTTGCTCGTGAAGAAGAAGGAAGGTTCATACAGAATGTGCATTGATTATAGAGCCTTGAACGAAGTAACGATATAGAACAAGTATCCACTACCGCGCATCGACGATTTATTCGACCAGCTAAGTGGATCTTGTGTTTTCTCCAAGTTAGACCTTCGCTCGGGTTATCATCAGGTGAAGGTCAAGGAATCTGATATCCATAAAACGGCATTCAGAACTCGCTATGGTCATTACGAATTTCTTGTGATTCCATTTGTATTGACCAACGCACCAGCAATATTCATGAACCTAATGAATCAAGTTTTCCGGGAGTACTTAGACAGGTTTGTTGTTATCTTCATCGACGACATCCTGGTGTATTTAAAGAGTCGGAAAGAACACGCCGAACACCTACGAATTGTCCTGGAAACTCTACGACAGCATCAACTCTATGTCAAATACAGTAAGTGTGAATTTTGGCTAGATCAAGTCGGTTTTCTCGGACATATCGTATGAGGTGAAGGAATCTCTGTGGATCCAGCGAAAGTTTTAGCAGTAAGCGAATGACCGACACCAAAGTCAGTGAAGGACATTCGAAGTTTCTTGGGTCTAGCTGGATATTACAGAAGATTCATTGAAGGATTTTCGAAGATAGAAACACCCCTGACCAAGCTCACATGTAAAGATGAAGAATTCGTGTGGTCGGAAGCATGCGAACAAGCTTTCGTAGAACTCAAGTCAAGATTGACATTAGCGCCTATTCTCGTTAAACCGGACCAATCTGGAGGTTTCGAAGTGCATTGTGATGCATCCGGTAAAGGATTAGGATGTATTCTACATCAGCACGGTAAGGTTGTGGCTTATGCTTCAAGACAGCTAATGATTCATGAGCGCAATTATCCGACGCATGATTTGGAGTTGGCGGCCGTAATCTTTGCTCTCAAGATTTGGCGCCATTATCTTCTTGGTGAACGAGTGAACATATACACAGATCACAAGAGTCTGAAATATGTGCTTACTCAGAAGGAGCTTAATATGCGGCAGAGACGATGGTTAGAACTCATGGCGGATTTTGATATCAACATGCAATATCACACAGGGAAGGTGAATGTGGTACCTGATGCCCTTAGTCGCCAACCATTAGCAATGAATCTCACCGCTCAATGGAAGCTTCAACAAGATTTGCATCAAATGAAGATTGAAGTAGTCATGCCAGGTAACGCTTCAAGTTTGATGAACTTACAAGTTCAATCTACTATTGTCAATCAGATCAAAGCAGCTCAAGAAAGTGATGCTAAGTTGCAAAAGATCAGAGAACAAGTAGAGAATGGACTCAGAACAGATTTCATCATCCATGAAGACGGATCTTTGAGGTACGGTAGCAGATTGTGTGTATCAAAAGGTTCTGTGCGAGAAGAGTTAATGAAAGAAGCTCACAGCTCTCCCTACTCAGTACACCCTGGAGGTACAAAGATGTACAAAGATCTGCGTCAAAAATTCTGGTGGCATGGAATGAAGCGTGAAGTAGCCAGAAGCGTCGCTAAATGCTTGGTGTGTCAGCAAGTAAAGGATGAACATCACAGGACTGCTGGATTACTACAACCGTTACCGATCCCAGAATGGAAATGGAAACACATCACAATGGATTTTGTGATTGCACTTCCTCGCAGCATAAAGGGTAACGATGAGGTATGGGTTATTATGGATCGACTCACAAAGTTGGCTCACTTCATCCCATTTCGAGTGGCCAGTCTACTGAGACACCAGCAAAGAAATACATGGAGGTAAGAATCTAAATAAGATTTAAACTCTTCATAAATGTACTATCTCTGATACCCATGAACTCATGTAGGAAATCGTGAGACTTCATGGAGTACCGGTCTACATTGTCTCCGATCGTGACACCAGGTTTCGATCACAATTTTAGAGAGTCTGCAAGCGAGCTTAGGAACAAGTCTGAACTTCAGCACAGCTTATCATCCATAAACAGATGGTCAGTCTGAGCGAACTATTCAGATCTTAGAGGATATACTAAGAGCGTGTATGCTATACTTCGGAGGATCATGGAAAGATCACCTACATCTTGTGGAGTTTTCATACAACAACAGCTACCAAGCAAGTTTAGGAATGGCACCTTTTGCAGCACTTTATGGAAAGAAGTGTCGATTGCCATTAGGTTGGGACGACATCGGAGATAGAGAACTCCTTGGACCTGAGATGATAGTAGCAACTGTTGACGTAGTTCGTACTATCAGGGAAAGAATGCGCATAGCCCAAGATCGACAGAAGCACTGAGCTAATGCAATTTGGAGTTCCAGCCGGGAGATCATGTATTTCTGAAGATATCTCCAAACCGTGGAGTGATCCGTTTTGGAAGAAGGGCTACGCTTAGTCCAAGGTACATTGTACCGTTCGACATACTCAAACGAGTCGGTGAAGTGGCTTACCGCTTGGCACTTCCACCTTCATTGGAAGGAGTGCACAATGTGTTCCACATATCCCAACTCAGAAGGTATGTGAGTGACCCCAGCCATATTCTTGATCATTCCGAGCTCACTGTACAACCAGACTTATCTTGTGAGCAACAACCTGTTGAGATCCTGGATAGAAAAGTGAAGTCACTTCGGAATAAGGAAGTCAACTTGGTTCGAGTGATGTGGAAAAAAGACACACCAGGAGAATCGACATGGGAAAGGGAAGATGAGATGCGTGCAAAATATCCTCACTTATTTGAAAACTAGTCCTTAAATTAAATTGTAAATTTCAAGGACGAAATTTTTGTAAGGAGGGTATACTGTAACAACTCCAATTTCAATGTACATAAATTGTTTAAAAGTTAATGTACAATTGGGGTATTTGCAAATCCTGTGAATGCTATAAGAATTTGTTTTGCTTTTGAACAGCAAGAAAGAGCTTGTAGCTCACTGGTAAAGCCTTGCACTGCTGTTACAAAGCACCAGGGTTCGAATCCCATCAGCCACATTATCCTTTTGTTTTATTTTCTTTTAATTTTTTAGAAGCCCAAGAGTCTACATGTGCACTACACGTAAACTGAAGAGTCACACTTTAAATAAACACATACACTGAAGAATACCAAACGACCCCAACACTTTGCACCAAACCCAACCCACATCCGTCGGTACAAAACCGGTGACATTGGCAAAAATCCCGGCACCGCCAGTCTCCCCCGTCCCTATTGCTCCCATATTTAAATCCCTGCAATCTTTCAGCTACCCCACTCCTTTCACGCTGCTTGTTTTCTCTGCATTCACACAGAGAACTTAAATCACCCATTTAATTCCTTTTAAATGCATTTTAATTCTCAAATTCATCACCCCCTAAACACTAATTTCCCCTATAAATACCCACTCCATTTTACACCCCTCTCACTCAGAATTCTATTACAAAAACTATACCAAATTCCCAAGTCTTTAAGTGTATAAGTGGAGTTAGTAAAGGGCGAAGCTCCGATGAACTTCCGAGGAGATTCTAGTGACGAAACAACGCCTCGAAGCATTCTTTAGGACCCCCTCTCTCCTCTTGACCCCAAGCCAGCAAGTCCCATTTCCCCCTCTCATCTTCATCTTTAAAAAGTTTCTTTTCCAAATCCCGACGGGAGCGGAGTTAGTCCGACTTCCGATTCGGTTTTCTTTAAAAACTACACATTTCTTAAATAAGATAAAACCATATTCTTATATATTGATTAATGAACATTAACAAACTCAATAAGACAAATTTCACATCAAAATAATCATTTTTGTGACATTTATCGCATTTTTACATAAAAATACCACAAACTATTCATTTAGACATTATAACCATTATTCCTTGCTATACTTTTAGATAGTTCACGAGGTAATGACCTACCTCATCACAACACACATCTCTATCATAGCACGATGAAGTTTTGGGAACATAGAATACGGAAAAATACGACTTTACAACTAAATACCCTAAACTTATAAAACCGTTTTCTATAAAAAGATGTATTAAACATTTCCATGCAATTGCACCTCTACAACCCATTTTGGAGACCCCGTTCAGGATGGTGCGGATTATCGCACATCCTTGGGCTTAGTATAGCGAAATGCAGACCTCCGCAAGTAGCATTCGATCTCGATGGAATTTTTATACATTTTTATTTAGAAAATGAGATTTCTACAAGAAAATAAATAAATTATTTTCATTAAATATATATATATATATAATCAAAATATCTATTTTTAATTATATACATATTCCAAGTTTTCTAAATCAAAGAAATCACTATTACATGAAAATACCATCCAAAAACAGCACAAGTACAATATTTCAAGAAAATACCATATACTATGAAACTAGGTTCTATTCACTAGGAATTTCATATTATAAAATATACATCTATGAAAACTCTAAACATGATAATTAAATGCTTGAGGTGTATTTTGAAATTATGCCAAAACTATTTTTACATAAAACCCCCTCAAGTTATACTAAATTACAATAAGGATCCTAGTAAATATAGGTTTAAGTGGGACCAGTCTCTTGAGCCTCAGGGAGCCGGAGATATGGGTGCTTGCCTATTTAAGGTAGACAAACTAACAAAAGGTGTTATCAATACGGTAATTGTCTTGGAAAAAGACACAAATCCTGCCATCCATGTGCAGCAGTTACCGATAACATCAAAACAAGTCAGGAATTCAAGTTCTTTTTAAAAGTGTCTGACTCAGACTGAGTTTCAGTTTAATCAATCTGACTTGAATACGATTCAAGTATAAACTACAATATAACATGAATCCATGAATCCGTCTATTCAATCTATATCAATCTATATTGACCGAACCGAATCATGGATATACTCCATCTACATGGCTCTCCATTTACATCCATTTCATTTACTGATATCATGGTTTCGGAAAGTCATCCATATACAATTTACGTTACAATACAATAAAATACAAACAATACAATTAAGACATCGCGGGTTTTATAAGGGGTAGATTGGTACGGAAGGTGTTAAAAGTGGCACAAGACTGTAACCATATACACCTAAACTGAATCTCCATTGCCGTTGTACCGTGGCTGAACGGTTTCTTGTGCTCCGTATACCTTAGTCTCCGGAATACCGGAATAGTAGGAATCCTCTCGTATACACTGGCATTTTCTGTACCAAGCTACAAACAACAGCGTTAACAATATAATACAACTTTAAAAGTTACATTCTTCTTCTGTCTATACTTATTCTTTAGGACTTACCGAGCGATTGTTCGCTGACGACATTCTTTTTTCTTCTTTCTTTGGAATGTTGTCAGGTGGATCGGACCTTTTGGAGACAGAGCCCACCAGCGAGGACTTGGATCAGCTAGCTTTTGACCCGAAACTCTAGTTACTTGTACATTTCATTTTCATTTCAATTATGCCATTGTTTAGGCATTGCTTTCATTCCACGTATTTTCATTTCAGTTGTATTGTAAAAAGAATGTTTAATAAATAAAGTTAATGTTCATTACATCTTGTCTCTTGTGTACATTTTATTTTATATTGCTTAGATACGCTTAGCGTGTTTACTTCTGAATAAATTCGTAGCGGGCCTCGTCACGCCCTCTACCCGTACACCGGAAAGCGAGGCGTGACACAAGATGAATAAACAAATATAAATCCCATGTTTGTAACCATGCTCTCATTTTCTACCTCATTTCTATTTTTCTCAAAAATAGAAATTCAAGCCATGCTTCATTATATATATATATATATATATATATATATATATATATATATATATATATATTATGAAGAATGATTAGTGAGCTAATGATATTAGTTAAGATATAATTATATCACATATATTATATATCACATTATTAAATCAACACTTGATTTAATAATCCGGTTATATCACATATGACTGACTAATATCATTTATCTGTATATCACATTATCAAATCAACACTTGATTCGACAATCTGGTTATATCACATATAACCGAACCGATAACAGATAACTGCCAGATTACAATACGGTATCACATACACGTATTTAATCAGGCCCACACACATATCACATATGTGTCCTACTTTGTTTCGCTTGAACCAGGGAACTTCTGTGTGGGACTCTAAAGACTCGTCAATACGCCAGCAGTAGGTGATGATCACATCAGTCACCCACAAGCCGTCAGTGGTACTAGCTGGACGTAACGGCTACCCGGGTATTGAGCGATATGAAGATCAATAAGCAAGCTCATCCATAGTCTCCATGAAGCCTATCAGTAACACTATCGTACAGTCCGGTCTCTTCGTCTGATATGTCGCATATCAAGTCTAGAGGTGGTAAATGTCAGACCCCAATAACGTGATAAGTCATGCCGATGTCTGGCCTATAACGGTTCGAGAAACTACTGATAACACTTATCAGTAAATCTCGGCAGCAGCCCTGGCCAGGGACTTCCAGTTATAGCCAATCGAGCATAGCGCAACATCAACCCCCAATACCGGGAGAGACGAAACCCCTCCTATCGCTCATTGCCTCCATGCGACTCGGGACTGTATCCAAAATCCACCTGTTTGCACATCTCCTTTGAGCGTGGTAGGGAGGAAATCAAAGCACAGTGGGAGCCGCACAAGACTCTATGACGATCTCGGGTCTACAGACTAACCTGTACCAGTGTCACCAGAGGACTGCTATCTGGCGATAGGTATACTACCATATAGGAGTCCTTGGCGAGTCCTGTTCGGTGTACCCATTCTCTAATGAGCACCTGTGTACGATCTTTGATGTCACACACCAATGGTTGTGGAATCAACCGTCGCCCTCTAAGGGACAAGAAACGTACATACTAGTCTACTCTGGAATATCGATGCCCAAGTCTCGATATTCCCACGACTAGGAACTGATTAAAGGATGTCTTTTGGACCACCCTGACCCCACTAGTATGATCTCATCATAATCCTTGCAGTCAAGTACATATCCTAAGGGCTTTATCAACATGTAAGAGACATACAGTATAAATATCAGCCTACATGTTAAGATAAAGGTAACCTGATATCATACTATCATGTCGAGCAAGAAAGTCCGCTATATATATGTCCAAGCATCCACTATATCATCAATAATGGCCTCTAGGGCATACATATTCCTAACAATCTCCCACTTTCACTAAGGCCAGTTGTTGTAGTATCTCATACCCAACGTCCCAAAAGTCTCTCGAATAGCATCTGCGGGATGGCCTCGGTGAGTGGATTCGCTGTGTTATCCTCTGTGTCAACTCTCCTAACCTCGATCTCCCGGAGATCAACTATCTTCCTGATCAGGTGATACTGTCTAAGAATATGTCTGGATCGCTGACGGGACCGGGGTTCATAGGCCAAAGCCACAGCTCCATTGCCATCCCAATACACAGGTATTGGATGATCAATGGTAGGAACCTAGTTCATCTCATGAACTCTATTTATCTAGACAATCTCTTTAGCAGCATCGTTTGTAGCAATGTAATTAGCCTCTATCAACGAGTCTGCTATGGTATATAGCTTGGAACCCTTCCAACATACAGTCCCTCCACTGAGGGTGAAGATAAAACCCGAGACTGACTTTCAGTCGTCCTTATCACTCTGGAAGCTCGAATCGGTAAAGGACTCCATCTGAAGTTCACTGTTACCATACACCAAGAACATCTCTTTAGTCCTTCTCAAGCACTTAAGAATGTTCGTCAACTGTCCAGTGGTTTTCCCAAAGATCTTTTCGATACTTATTCACTACACCTAGTGAGTAAGCTACATCTGGTCTGGTATATAACATCGCATACATGATTGACCCGTCTGCCAAAGCATAAGGTATCCCTTGTATGTGAGCCCTCTCCAAATCAGTCTCGAGAGACGTCTCTTTGGAGAGTGTGATTCCTGAACAAGCGGGTACACTACTACGCTTAGAATCATCCATACTAAACCCCTTTAGCATGGTGTCTATGTACCTGGATTGGGACAATTCCAAATCCATTTAGATCATCTGTATAGATCTATATCCCCAGGATGTAAGAGACATCAGTTAGATCTTTCATGGAGAACCTGTGTGATAAGAGGTGCTTGACCGAGTGTAGCATAGGAACACCCTTTCCTATCAAGAGTATGTCATCCGCGTAAAATACGAGGAAGACAACCATACTCTCTACAACCTTCTTATTTATACATGGTTCATCTATCTTTTTTATAAAGTCAAACTCTTTGACAGCTTCATTAAATCAGATGTTCCATCTCCGCGATGCCTGCTTCAACCCGTAGATGGATTTAAGCAGCTTGCACATGCTTCCACTGCTCCCACTGTCTACAAAGCCCTCTGGCAGTGTCATATACACACTTTTTTCTAAATCACCATTTAGAAAAGCGGTTTTGATGTGCAGTCTGCCAGATATCGTAGTCATGGTATGCAGCAATGGCAAGTAGGATCCTGATGGACTTAAGCATAGCGACAGGAGAAAAGGTTTCATCATAGTCGACACCAGGTCATTGAAGAAAAACCTTTTGCTACAAGTCTAGCTTTGAAAGTCTCAACTTTTCCATCTACACTAAATTATCTTTCTCAAAGATCCTCTTGCTCCCGATGGGTTTTACCCCTTCAGGAGCAACATTCAAAGTCAATACTTTGTTGGTGTACATGGATTCCATCTCAGATCGCATAGCATCCAGCCATTTCACATAGTCTCCACTTGTGATGGCCTGCTCAAAACTAGTTAGGTCATCATCTCCATGATGCAATCCTCGCTCCCACCGTCTATGAGAAAACCGCGGTATCTCTCAGGTGGATGAGGAACCCTACTAGATCTGCGGAGTGGTTGCGGTTCTTCGGGGACTATTAAATCCTCCGGTTCCACCAAATCGTCAGTTATAGTTTGCGTTGCTGGAACTTCTTCCAGTTCTACCTCTTTGCCACTAATTTCTTCCTCAAGAAATTCCTTTTTCTAAAAAGGTAGCATGTCGAGAAACAAAACATCTTTTGTTCCTCGGTATGGTAGAAGATATACCCTCGCGAATGGTTGGGATATCCTACAAACTTGCACAGAACTGACCTTACCTCGAGCTTGTCCTGATTTTGCTTTTCAACATAAGTCGGACAACCCCATATCTTAACTCGTTTAAGAGATTGTCTCTTCCCATTCCATATCTCATATGGAGTGGTAGGCAACGGATTTGATCGGAACTCTATTCAATAGGTATGCATCTTCTCAAGTGCATGTCCCTGAAAGGAAATAGGCAACTCAGCAGTACTTATCATAGAGCGCACCATATCTCATAGGGCGCGGTTCCTCCACCCCGATATACCATTGTGCTGTGGTGTATTCGGAGGAGTAAACTGATAGAGAATCTCATTCTCTTTTAAATAGTCTCAGAATTCCGTGCTCCAGTATTCTTCTCCTCGATCATATCGATGGACTTGAATACCTATACCCATCTAGTTCTCAATTTCGTACTTATATTCCTTGAAATTCTCAAAAGATTCAATTTTGTGTTTCAACAAGAACACATATCTGTATCTTGAGAGAACATCGGTGAATATAATAAAGTACGCGGAACCATCCCTGGCATATGTAGACACAGGACCGCATACATCACTATGTATCTGTCCAAGAGTTCAGTAGCTCTTTCTCCTTTTCCAATAAACGGAGATTTGGTCACCTAGTCTTTGAGACATGACTGGCAAGTTTCATAAGATATAAATTCGAACGGATTCAAATATGCATCCTTATGGAACTTCAGCTAGTCTTGTTTCATCAATATGACCCAGTCTACAATGCCATAAGAAGACTTCGTTCATTTCTGAACTGTTCCTCTTGTGTGTGTTCTGTATTTTTGGAACTGTGGTTTGATTCAGAATGTGTATACTGTTATACAATCTATCATACCCAATCAACACTTGATTTAGGAAAATATTCACAATATTTTTGGTACAGAATAACAGTCGCTCAGAATCAATATATTACCTGTTGGTAACACCGGGTGATATCTGCCAACTGTTTTGGCTGCAACAATTGTACCATTCTCTACTACTAGAGACATATCACCCTTTCTCAGTTCTCCACATGTCTATAGACCATGTAACAAATTACATGTGTAGGGTCCTGATCCGGTATCCAATACCCAGAACGTAGAGGTAACTGAAAAACAGTTCTTGGTTACGAACACACCCGAAGACAATGCATCAACATACTTATTTTTTGTTTGGGTAGTGTGGGAATCCAAATATTCCCCTATTCCTTGCTCAGACTTATGACAATCATAAGATAGAGCGGAACCTAGTCCAGTATAATAAGTAGGTTCGGTCAATGCATCCATATTATTATCTTGATTAAGGCATTTTATTGGTCGCTACCAAGAGAGAGAGAAGGATAATCACTTTGCGTGCGCTCTTTGCAAGATTAGATTAGATTTTTATCTAATCAGGATGGCTCCCACT
This sequence comes from Agapanthus africanus, assembly GCA_030015575.1. Classification (NCBI taxonomy): domain Eukaryota; kingdom Viridiplantae; phylum Streptophyta; class Magnoliopsida; order Asparagales; family Amaryllidaceae; genus Agapanthus; species Agapanthus africanus. The sequence goes on along the minus strand of JASDDO010000019.1, from coordinate 869,246,096 downwards.
GTTTTTATCAAATCTTCCTTCAAACCCTAAAAGGTAAGATTAGCCGGGATTAATTACACTCTATAGGTTCGTCAATCGTTCGGCCAGGCAGGTATCGGTACTCCGAGGAAGATTCCCCGTGCTTTCGCACGGACCTAATTAAAATAAACCTCATTTCCCTAGAGGCATAACCCCGTTGACACCTTTCTAGACACCTACTTGATTAGCTAATTGTAAAGTGCAAAATTCTCCCAGTAGTAACTCTTACTCACAGTGGGTATCGGGATCCAACTATCACATAGGAGGTATGCAATCTCATTGCAAATTTCAACACTTGAAATTCCCGATAATGGTTTTATCCCTAGCAACTTATGACCTTGGCTATGGTCAACAAATCATAAATGCTAGTCAAGTTCAACCCGTCATTTCTTGATTGAATTAAACCCACCCGTGCGACCCTTGGCTAAGGTCAACAAAGCCGCGCGACTACCTTAATCCAATCGCATCACATGCTGCAGACAAGCACTAATTAGCTACCGCACTCTACGCCTTGGCTATGGTCAACAAACGTAGCACGAATACTAAATAGTGCTTATCTGAAATGACAGAGGGCTACGCAGGTTTGTAAGAAAACCATGAGCGTAATGAACTTGATATCGTTGTAGAATCTAGTGATTTTGAAAATGAGTGTTTTTTAGGCTTTTGCTAGTTTCACTAAAGAGGTCACTCCCGGTGAAGGGATCTCGACTCTTTCCTCATCGAATGAAGTGCAGGATATTCAAGAATACCACTATGCAAAGTAAGAACTAGAGAAGCTGTCAAAAGACAAAACCGATTGGGTTGTAGCATTTGCTAGTTTTACTAAAGAGGTCACTCCCGGTGAAGGGATCTCGGCTCTTTCCTCATCGAATGAGGTGCTGGATATTCATCAAGGAATACCACTATGCAAAGCAAGAACTAGAGCTACCCTTTTTGAAAATTTGATTCTACAACATCTTTTGGTTTCTTTTTTTCATTAATCTCATTAATGAAGTCCCATCAATTAATGTTTCCTAAACATTACAGAAAAATGAAACGAAAATAGAATGTACGTTTATGTCATCCGCATTCGCCACGGGACCCCGTCATGCACCGTTAGGTTACTTAACTACCGGTAGAGCGGGGGCTGGACTAGCGCGGGTGCAAAACATAAGCAACGTTTATTATTTATCATATATATAATAGTACATTCATCTCACACGGTTATATGATAAATATCACAGAATTACACTTACGGTCACAGAAAAGAAATTGAAAAACTACAATAATTAGAATCCGTAATATCCTTAGACATCATAAACCCGGAATATCTCATATTCTGGATTTCATACCTAACTTGTAAAACTTGCATTTTAGTCTCAAATTGAAAACATTTTTCAATTGGTTGTCGGATAATTCAACAAAATTCTCGACTTAGCGATCGCGTACAATTCGCAATTGCGACGGAGTTTGATCCGAATCAAAACTTCGTTGCAATCGATCAATTGAGACTAAACGGCTAGATTTACAATATACTAACTGGTTTTCATAAAACTAATTAATCTGGATTCTAATAATTGTATCACACATCACAAAGCTTGTAAAATAACCGCGACATTAGAATTCCGCATGCAATTAGCAAACTAAACCAATTTTTCCAAGACATGAAAAATCCAGTGAGCTAAAGTTCTAAAACCGGTCGTTTTAAGCCAATCCGGGAGTCGAAACGAACTCGAAACCCGCCCGAATCTTCGCGGAGACGAAAATCCCAAAATTAACTATCGAATGGGGGCCTCGGGGGGGTACCCACACCCGGGGTCCACCTCAAAGTGGCCCCTAGGGGAAGGCAGACCCGAGAGCACCCAGTTGGGGTGCTCTCTGGTCACCCACCCCTAAGGCCACCTTTGGTGGTCTTGGAGTGTGAGTCCGGCCTCTGGTCCCCCAGGGTGTCTTCGGGGTGTGCAAACTTCACCCCACGGTTTCTCGGTTCAAACCGTGAGCCCGCGGGGTGTACAAACAACTCAACACATCATTTTGGAAACTGTTTTTATCGGCAGTTTTTGCGCGACAAAAACGGCAGATTTCTAACCTCGCTACAAGCCACCCTAATATTCTAGCTTGGCTCTGATACCATGAAAGTAGACCCTAGCACCACCATGAGCTTTTAGTAGCATCAAGCATACCAGATTTTAATTTTTATTAAGTGCTAAGTTAGACTATACAAGATCTTTTCTAGAATATTAGAGTTTGCTATGATGATGTGAACAACTAGAGAAAGTGAAAGATGGGTATACCCTCGTAGATCGAGTCCTTCACTTCACATGCTTCGTGTAGTAGTCCCGCGACTCCACTAGGCTCCACTTAAGGCTTTGGAAGAGCTTCCACCGATGACCTTCGTGCCGAAGATGATCCACGCGAAGTCCCTCCAACTCAAGCTACCTCTACACTAAACTCTTTAGTGTAGGAAACACGCTACACTCGATCGCCAGTCAAGTGTAAGATGTTGAAGTAGGGGATGTTTAAAACTCACAAGATTGTGTTCAAGCTTCATGGTTCACATCACATGTGAGGGTTGAAGCTTGAACCATGGCAAATGAGGAAGATGAAGAAGCTAGAGAGCAAATGGGAGCAACTCAAGAAAATGGCTAAGTGTTGAGAATGAAGTAAGAATCAATGGCAACTCTTGACTCCCACTCATTCAAGCATAGAATTTTGCAATATAAAATTGCAACCATGCTTGAATAGTGAGTCAAGATGAATAAACAAATATAAATCCCATGCTTGCATCCATGCTCTCATTTTTCACCTCATTTCTATTTTTCTCAAAAATAGAAATTCAAGCCATGATTCATTATATATATATATATATATATATATTAAAATATATATTATGAAGAATAATTAGTGAGCTAATGATATTAGTTAAGATATAATTATATCACATATAATATATACCACATTATTAAATCAACACTTGATTTAATAATCCGGTTATATCACATATGACCGACTAATATCATTTATCTGTATATCACATTATCAAATCAACACTTGATTCGACAATCTGGTTATATCACATATAACCGAACCAATAACAGATAACTGACAAATTACAATACGGTATCACATACACATATTTAATTAGGCCCACACACATATCACATATGTGTCCTACTTCGTTTCACTTGAACCAGAGAACTTCTATGTGAGACTCTAAAGACTCGTCAATACGCCAGCAGTAGATGATGATCACATCAGTCATCCACAAGCCATCAGCGATACTAGCTGGATATAACGGCTACCCGGGTATTGAGCGATATGAAGATCAACAAGCAAGCTCGTCCATAGTCTCCATGAAGCCTATCAGTAACACTACCGTACAGTCCGGTCTCTTCGTCTGATATGTCGCATATCATATCTAGGGGTGGTAAACGTCAGACCCCAGTAACGTGATAAGTCATGTCGATGTCTGGCCTATAATGGTTTGAGAAACTACTGATAACACTTATCAGTAAATCTCGGCAGCAGCCCTGGCCAGGGACTTCCAGTTATAGCCAATCGAGTATAGCGCAACATCAACCCCCAATACCGGGAGAGACGAAACCCCTCCTATCGCTCACTGCGTCCATACGACTCGGGACTGTACCCAAAATCCACCTGTTTGCACATCTCCTTTGAGCGTAGTAGGGAGGAAATCAAAGCACGGTAAGAGCCGCACAAGACTCTATGACGATCTCGGGTCTACAGACTAATCTGTACCGGTGTCACCAGAGGACTGCTACCTGACGATAGGTATACTACCACATAAGAGTCCTTGGCGAGTCCTGTTCGGTGTACCCATTCTCCAATGAGCACATGTGTACAATTTTTGATGTCACACACCAATGGTTGTGGGATCAACTGTCGCCCTCTAAGGGACAAGAAACGTACATACTAGTCTACTCTGGAATATCGATGCCTTAGTCTCGATATTCCCATGACTAGGAACTGATTAAAGGATGTACTTTTGGACCACCCTGGCCCAACTAGCATGATCTCATCATAATCCTGGTAGTCAAGTACATATCCTAAGGGCTTTATCAACATGTAAGAGATAGACAGTATAAATACCAATCTACATGTTAAGATAAAGGTAACCCGATAGCATACTATCATGTCGAGTAAGAAATTCCTCTATAAATATGTCCAAGCATCCACTATATCATCAATAATGGTCTCTAGGGCATACATATTCCTAACAGCCCGATGGTTCCAAAGTCTTACTCTACCTCCCCTCTATCTTTGTAGCTTGTAAGTCCCATCTCCCTTCCTCTTTTACTATTCTAAAACATCATCTTTTCAAAACTCATCGAAAGCGGAGTTATTCCGACTTCCGACTCTCTCTTCTTTAAAAACTCCATTTTTCTTAAAGAATAAAATACCATACTCTCATATAATGTTTAACAAACATAAATAAACATATTAGAACAAGTTCCATCTCAAAATAATTTATGTTGAAATTTCTATTTCACTTTTACAATAAAATACCACCATGTTTACAAACGATATTGTTATCCACTTTTAACCGTATTACCTTTAGAAAACTCACGAGGTAAAGACCTATCTCATCACAACACACATTTTTGACATAGCACGATGAATTTTGGGATTCTACATTATGGGAAAATACGCTTTTACGAATAAACACCTTAAACAATTAAAAACCCGTTTTCTTTAAAAAGGGTGTTAATTAAATTTCTTGCAATTGCGTCTCTACAACCTATTTTGGGGAACCCTGATCGGGATGGTGCGGGTTATCACACATCCTCGGGCCTAGTAGAGCGAGATGCAGACCTCCGCAAGGAGCATTCGATCTTAATGGAATTTTTGATGCAATTTTTAAGAAAATGAGATTTCTACAAAATAAATAAAATTTATTTTATTAAATATATATATATATATGAATATTATCAAAAGATCTATTTTAAATATATTATACAAATATTCCATGTTTCCTAAAGCAAAAGAATCACAATTTCATGAAACTACCATCCAAATTCAATGCAATTCCAATATTTCATTAAAATACCATATACAATGAAAACTAGGTTCTACTCACTAGAAAATTTCACTTTTATAAAATATACATCTATGAAAACTCTAAAGACGATAATTAAATACTTGAGCTGTATTTTGAAAATATATCAAAACTATTTTTACATAAAAACCCCTCAAGTTATATCAATTTACAATAAGGACCCTAGTAAACATAGGTTAAAGCAGGACCGGTTCTCTTGAGCCTTGGAGAGCCGGAGAAAGTGGGTGATTTCCTATCTAAGGTAGATAATCTAATAACGGTGTTATCATACGGTAATTGTCTTGGAAAAAGACACAAATCCTGTCGTCCATGTGCAGAAGTTACCGATAACACCAAAACAATCAGGACTTCAATTCTGTTTAAAAGTCTGACTCAGTTCGAAGCATGGTCAAATATGAAATCAATCTGACTTGAACATGATTCAAGTATAACTGCAATACAACATGAATCCATGAATGCCAGAATACAATCTATATCAACATGAACATGACTGAATCGAACCATGGATATACCCTGATTACATGACTATCCATTTATATCCATTCCATTTACTGATATCATGGTTTCGGAAAGTCTTCCATTTACTACAAGACAATATAGTACAATCAATACATAAGACATTACGGGGTTTATAAAGGGGTAGACTGGTACGGAACATATTAAAGGTGGCACGAGGTGGTCACTAAAAGACGTAATTACATCTATGCCGTTGTTCCGTGGTATTTTCGACGGAGCCTTGTACTACGGGTTACTAAAGTCCACGGTGTAAGTTGGACTCCTCTCGTATACACTTTCATATTCTGTACCAAGCTACAAACACTACGTTAACATAACAATCAAACATTATACTAGATATACTCTCTTTTCTGTCTATTCTACTTCTCTCCCTCTTTGGGACTTACCGAGCGATTATTCGCTGACGACATTCATATTTCTCTTCTTATTTGGAATGTTGTCAGGAGGACCCGACTCTGAGGAGCTCGAGACCAGTCAGGAGCACTTGGAGCAGTTCACTGAAGATCCCGAGCTATAGTCACTTGTACATATTTTCATTTCAGTTCATGCCATTGTTTAGGCATTGCATTTCAGACTTGTATTTACTTTCCAGTTGTACCTGTAAAAGAATATTTAATAAATAAAGTTGTTATTCTTTTACATCTCTTCTTGTGTACATTTTACTTATATTTCTTACGCTTAGCATGTTTACTTCGGAGTAAATACGTCGCGTGACCCGTCGCGTCTCCTTGACCGTACACCGGGAAGCGGGGCATGACACCGCCGGATGGCGTTGAGATTGCTCCCAAGTGGGGATATTCATATTTATATTATGCTTATGTATCGGTTTGGATAATTTTTTATAAAGGAGATGCTGCCGAAACTTTTAAAAATAACTTGATCTTTAAAAAGATTTTGATATAATTCTATTGCACTTTAACTTGACTTTTTAAACAAACATTTTACAACTCTACCTTTAATTACGGTTTAGATTCTGGGTTATCGTCTTACTTGAATTACGTTACGCTTTTAGACGTTGCGTGATTTAAGTGCCGGTCACGTTCCACATTTGGGTCGCAGTAGAGAACGATGGATGCGATCACCGCCGGCGACGGTAGCGCCACCGCTCCCAACATGACGATCTACACCAACAACCTCGACGAGAAAGTCAAGCTCGAACAACTTAAAAAGTCGCTAGAAGCTGTTTTCTCTCAATTTGGAAAGATATTGGAACTACTAGCTTTTAAGACATTGAAGCATAAAGGGCAAGCATGGATAGTCTTTCAGGACATTTCTTCGGCAACCGTGGCACTTAAGAAGATGCAAAGATTTCCATTCTATGTTAAGCCGATGAGGATCCAATATACGATGACCAAATCATATGTTGTAGCAAAGGCTGATGGTACTTTTGTTCCTCATGAAAGACAGAGGAGGCGGAATGATAAAGCTGAAAGGAAGCGCCGGGGACAACATGATATGACTCAGGCAGGTGCAGGTCTAATTGTAGCTCCTTCTGGTGCAGATTGTTCCCTATTTTGTCGATACTATAAGAAAAGGGGACACTTGATTTCTAATTGTCCAACACAGCCATTTCGACTAGTTGCGTACTTTTGTTCACTACATTCATCCACCACATCCGCATCTCCGGCAGGCTCTACTATAATCTCATCAGTGGTTTTCTCTTCCGTGCAGAGAGCACAGATAATACAGATAATTGGTATCGTTGCACAGAATCTTGGCATCAATGGAGCCTCCGAGATATTATCATCTATATTTTCTGATTGTATTATCTCAATTTCTAATTCTGGTATTTCTATTTCTTGGATATTTGACTCAGGTGCCTCACATCATATGACTTTTGATAAATCTTTTCTTGCAAACTGTTTTACCATTCCTATGTCATACATACATACTGCTAATGGCCCATCACTTGCAGTTACTCATTGTGGTGACATCACACCTAGTTCGTACTCTCCTGATAATCTTACTCTTTCATCTGTATTGCATGTGCCCAAACTAATAATGAATCTTCCATCTGTTAGTCAAATTGTTGATTCTGGTTGCACTATCACTTTCTCATCCACTTCTTGTATTGTGCAGGATTCGAGCACGGGTCAGAAAATTGGTACGGGCCGTAGAGTGAATGGCTTGTACCAGTTGAAGTATCTTCACTTACCTGTCTCGAGTAAGATTGTAGCTGGATCAATTATCTCTGATATGTGGCATCGTCGTCTAAGTTATATTTCGCATTCTCGTCTTAAGTTCTTAACTCAATCTGGAGTCTTAGGGTCTTTTCGTGCTACTGCCTTAAATAATTGTGTTGGATGTCGATTAGACAAACAAACTTTCTTACCATTTGTGTCACATAATAAAACTTCTTTGGAACCTTTTGGCTTGATTCATTCTGATATTTGAAGGCCTGCTCCTGTGATATCCATGTCTGGTTATCGATATTATGTTTTTTTATTGATGACTACTCTGGTTATTCTTAGGTTTATCTTATGTATGTCAGATCTGAAATCTCATCCATTTATACTGAATTTACAAACATGATTTACACCCAATTTCAAAAACGAATTATAATTTTCAGATCTGCCAATGCTTGTGAGTACATTTCATCATCAATGCAAGCTATTCTTAAATCTCATGGAACACTTCCCCAACAGTCATGTCCACATACTCATGAACAAAATGGTATAGAAGAGAGAAAACATTGACATATTATTAACACCACACGAGCCCTTTTACTCTCTGCATCAGTTCCTCGCTCTTATTGGGCTGAGGCTCTCTTGACTTCTGTACTTCTCATCAATATTACTCCATCTTCCTTATTTTCCGATTCCACTCCATACTCGAGGTTTTATAAATCCCTCTTTGACTATTCCATATTACGCACGTTTGATTATGTTTGTTTCGTTTTTCTTCCTGCTCATGAACGAGATAAACTTTCTTCTCGCTCAGTGAAGTGTTTTATAATGGAGTATAACCCATCTCATAAAGAATACAGATGTTATGATCTTACTAGTATACGGCTTCATATTTCTCGAAACGTCATGTTTTTCGAGAATGTGCCGTATTTTGCTTATTCCGAGATAGATGTGTCCTTTCTTGATTGGCACACCCCGCTTCCCGGTGTACGAGGAAGGTGGCGTGGCAGGCACGCGACGTATTTACTCAGAAATAAATACGTTAAGCGTAAATAAGCAATATATGAAAAGCACAAGAATGACAAAAGATATAATGTAAACAGCAACTTTTATTAACATTCATCTTTACAATACAACTGATTTGAAAAGGAAATGTACAATGATAAAAGAAATGCCTAAACAGTGGTATACAAACTGGAAAGTAAGTACAAGTAAACTAATAGTCTGGTCGTGCCTCAATCTGCTCCAAGTACTCCTGGCTGGGCTCGGTCTCCTGAAGGTCCGGTCCTCCTAACGAACATTCTAAGGAAAGAAATAGACAGGAATGTCGTCGGTGAACTAGCGCTCGATAAGTCCTAAAAGAAAAGAAGGAATACAACAAGTAATGTGGAAGGAAACTGTTAAATTATATAGGTATCAGTTTATTATTCTAACATAGTTGTTTGTAGCTTGGTACAGAAGGTATCAGTATATACGAGAGGAGTCCAACTATCTTGTGGACTATGGTAATATATAAGTACAAGGCCCCGTCAAAACCCACGGGACAACGGCACAAGAGTTCATGTAGGTGTCTTTTAGTGACCATCATCGTGCTACTTTTAATACATTCCGTGCAAATCTACCCCTTTAACCCCGTAATGTTTTATATAGATTATAATTATCAGACTTGCTGACACCATGGATACAAGTTGTTCAAGTAATCCGGTTCAGCATGTAAACAAGTAGTCATGTAATCAAGTCAAGTTATAGCCATGGTTCGGTCAAGTCATGTTAGCATGTTGATATGGTTCTGGTATTCAGATTCAGGTTCAAGTATACATGTTAGAGTTTGGATTCATATTTGAATTGGATTCTGGTTTGGATTGAATTCAAGTTGATTTAGACTCAGATTTGAGTCAGATACTTAGAACTGATTTGGATCCTGAATTATGTTCGGGAGCTATCGGTAACTGCTGCATAAGGACGACAGGATTTGTATCTTTTTTCAAGACAATTACCATTGATAACACCGTTAAGTTTTCTACCTTAAATAGGCAAGCACTCACTTTCTCCGGCTCCCTGAGACTCAAGAGAATTGATCCCGCTTAAACCTATATTTACTAAAGTCCTTAACAGTGTTTTATATAGCTCAAAGAGCTTTTATGAAAAATATTTTTTACATATAGTTTCAAAATAACCTCGAGAAATTAATTATATTATTTAGAGTTTTCATGAATGTGAATTTCAGAGATTTGAGATATTTTAGTGATAATTACCTTAATTTGAATAGTTCATGGTATTTTACTGTAAACTTGTCTTGTATTGATATCTTGATGGTATTTTGATGAAACTTGAAATAATTTTATTTAAAAAATATAAGTTATTATATTTTGAAAATATATGGATTTTATAATATTTATATAATTATTAAAAATTTATTTTATTATTAAATAGAAAATCTCGTTTTTTTTTAAATCGTATTAAAAACCTTTCGAGACCGAATGCTCCGTAAGGAGCTCTGCATCTCGCTCTACCTGCCCAAGGATGTGCGATAATCCACACCATCCAATAGTAGGTCCCTTAAAGAAGGTTGTAGAGGCTTATTAGCAAGGGATTTTGAAATACAATTCAAAAGAAAACCGTTTTTTATAGTACATGGTATTTTAATGAAATATATTGTATTCTCCACAAAAATAGGTTCAAAGAGAATCATGCTATGGAAACATGTGTGTTTGTGAGAGGTGGGTCATTACCCTGTAAGTTTTTCTAAATTTATGATCAAACAAAGGAATAAAAGATGACGTATATAAAGTTCATGGTATTTTCATGTAAAAGTTAGATTAAAGTTATTTAACATGATGTCTTTGAGTGAAAGTTATTCTAAACATTAGTTTTATGGTTATAAACATAGGGTAAGAATATGGATGAACAATGATTAAGAAAAAGTGTGATTTCAAGGTTTTATAATCAAATGTCGGTGTTAACTCCACTTACCGACATATTTTGAAAAAAAGATTTTTTGGTGAAAGAAAATAAGGATGGGAAAGGACTTACTGGCTGGTAATCCTAAGGAAAGGTAGACGAGAGAGTGTTGATCTTCGTGGTGTCACGGGGTCTCCGGAAAAGCCTCGATTCCTCGCCGGAAATTGTCCGTTGGCTAACTCCTCTTCTACTCCATTTGTACTTGAGAAAATTTGAGAGTTTTGGCTAGAATTTTTAGAATGAGGAAGGGCTAGGGCATGAGATAGTATTTATAGTGTGGAATTAGGGTTTTGGGATTAAAAGAGCGAATTAAAATGCATTAAAATATGATAAATTGGGGAATTGAGGGGTCTCTGTTTGATTGCAGAATAATCAAACAGTGCAGGGATAATGGGGGTAGGCCAAAAGACTTGTGTGCAAAACCCGGGCATCATTTGCCACGGGGGGCCGATCGGCTCCGGCCCTAGGGTTGATCTCGTCGGTCGAATAGTAGGGTTAGGTCGGTGGATCGTTGCCACGTGTACATCTCGCTGTTAACTCCATTGTGCACATGTTTGTTTTCTTTGACTTTTCATTTTTATGTGCAATGCATGTGTAAACTTTTGGGCTTCCAAAAAATTTAAAAGAAAAATCAGAAAAAAAAAAACATAATTTGTCTGATGGGGTTCGAACACAGGGACTACGTCACAGCAGTGCAAGGCTTTACCAGTGATCTACAAGTTATTTCTTGCTGTTCTTAACAAAAATTAACTTTTAAATTGTACTCAGGCTTGCAAACTCCTTTCTGTACTTTAAACTGAAAAATTTTCGTACAGTAAATTCAGAGTCGTTACATTGATTCCTCTACTTCATCGTCAGTTACATCCACTGTTGTACCTACATACACTCCCGTTCTACCTCATTTACATCTACTGATGCTCCTACATATTCTACTGTTCCCTCCACTAATACAATGATGACTAAGTATTCACCTATGCATGTACCGTCTTCGCCGGATGCTATTTTTCCTCCTCCATCTCGTCGAAATCCTCCGCGAGAAAGACGGTCACCTGCCCGTTATAGTTTTGCATGACTAACGATTATTCTTCTCAATTTGTATCTTTTCTTTCTGCTATTCATTCTATACAGGAACCAAAGTCATATACTGATGCTATGAAATATTCGAAATGGCAGCAGGCTATGCAGGAAAAATCGTAGGCTTTCCGTGATACTCACATGTGGGATCTTGTTCCTTTACCATCAAATATCAAGGTCATTAGCTGTAAATGAATTTACAAGGTCAAAACCAAATCAGATGGATCAGTCGAGCGTTACAAGGCACGTCTTGTGGCTTATGGATTTTCTCAGAAATATGGCATTGATTATGATAAGACTTTTGCTCCTATTGCCAAGACCACTTCCATTCATGCGCTCATTGCTATTGCTACAGCCATCACAGGCCTATATTTCATATGGACGTTGAGAATACTTTTCTTAACGGTGATCTTTCGGAGACAATTTATATGGAGCCTCCTCCTGGTGTCTCCGCTTTCCCTGGGTATGCGTGTCGTCTACGTCGTGCTCTTTATGGTCTTAAACAGACACCCCGCGCTTGGTATGAGCGATTCCGTCAAACTTTTCTGACTGCGGGATTCACTGAGAGTGTTGCTGATTATGCACTCTTCTATCGCTCTTCCTCTAAAGGCTTGAGTCTTATTGATGGAGCCCATCTGTGTTAAAATCCTGTGTGCACTCATATGAATAAAATATATAATTGTAACGTTTTAGAAATCGTTTAGGCGATTTTCTGTTTTTTTAGGTAAAATAAATTTTGGTTTTCCGTAAACCTTGAAGCGATCTTTTTGCAGTATAGAATTCACTATTCCTAATTTAGCTAGGAAATTGCTAGTTTGTGGGTTTTTGTAAATCACTTGTAATTTTAGTGCATTTTAATATTTTTTCTCTAATTAAAATATTATTTTTAGCTTTTAATTATGAACTTAATTAGTGGTAATTACAATTTTGTTTGGGTTAATTACTACTAAAGTGAATCTATGCTAAGTTAATCACTAGTTTAAGCTTAATTCTTTCTCTCCAAAATATCTAGATATTTGTGATTTAAAATGAAATTTTAAAAGAAAAGATAAAGAGGTGGCATAGATATTTGTTGCATTAATGAGCTTTAATTGGTTTTACACTAGAATTTTCCACACAAATTTCCAAACCTTCTCACTTAGCCCCATTTGGCCGAAACACCACCACCACCACCACCACCCAATCTGCCCTCTCTCTCTCTTCTTGCTTTATTTCATCTCTCCAAAGCTCAAATAAATCCTCAAAAATCATCAAATAATCACAAAAACTCATAAATAAATCCATACCCTTCATTCTTCAACTCTAAACAAGCTTGGATCTTCAATCAAGTTAGGATTTTGGAGGCTAAATTTGGAATTAGTTGCTAAATTGTGATTCTTTTATGGAGGTATAAAACCCTAACCCTAAACTCTATTTGTTGTTTTAATACATTAAGCTAGCATATAAGATGTTTAATTAAAACTTTTAATTGCATGTTTAGAATTTCTAGAAAAGGGTTTTGATAATCAAGTTAGGGTTTTGTTTAGTGAAATGGTTAAGTGTGAAGTTTAGACAAAAGAAAACTTAACCTAGTGCAAGATTGTAAAATGATATTTTTTCCTAATTATCTAATTAGATTAATTGCAAACTAAACTTTTACTAAATCTCTTTTGGGTGAGACTAAAATTCTAGTAAGGGTTTGTGAGGTTTAATCAAGCTATTATGATATTATTGTGATTACTAGTTTGGGTTAAACTTGTAGTTTTGAGCTAAACGATTAAATGTTGCTTACTAGATTTCGGTAAAGTTTAGGCGTGAGTTTCTTTTGACGTTGCGATGTGATATATATTATCTTCCACGCTTTATATTGTGTTGTGAATGCGCGATCGGTACGATCAGGGTCTAGGCTTGGTGGTTGTGTCGTTTAGCGTTCCTAGCTAGGGTTGTGCTGATGTCGTACGTGTTTGGTGCATTAGGTGCACAGTGTGTTTATCTTGTGGGAGTTATCCTTACGTTTCGTAGTCTTGTGTCGGCGCAAGATGTTTAACTTTATGTGTTGTGTTTGTGAAATTTTAGGATTGCAGGCGAGGACTTCGGACGCTACGAAGTAGGGAAAGCAAGTTGTTGGCTTTACTTAGCCAGGATCGTTGGTGAGTAGATTTAACATCTACAGGGGAATCGCCTGCATGGCGTTATGCGTATGAGATAGATTAAATGATATGATTCTTGATATTAAGTATATGGACATTGATTGTGCATGTGTACCTTTGTTGCATACCTCATTTTCCTATTGCATATGGACATAGTATAAATGAGACACAACGCCATTACTGAGGGTTCATGTTGCATGAGCACAAATTGCATGTTACACCCACACCGTCGGTAATTGCCATGACACGCACCACCCATATACATACCTGACACCTATACATACGTGATATTGTAGTTGGATAGGGATAATTGAGATAGTGATTCTTATTCCTTGTGCATATGAGATATAGCTGACACCTATACATACATGATACTGTATTGGTTAGGGACATTGAGACATGATCCTTATAATCCATTGAGCATATGAAACATAGCATACATGTATAACTACATGCTTACATATATGTCTTGCTATGCATACATACTTACATGTATACCGACTTACCTTGCTAGGGTTACATATACCTATGTGGTATTGTTTTGTCATTGACGTGGAGTCATTGATTCTTATGCGTTGGCGCATATGATAGGCGGTATACCTTGCCATGCCTACATGCTAGTTATCTATATACCTATATGGTATTGTACCATTAGTGACAGGTATATACGCATATGAGATATAGCTACATGTACATCTTGCATACATACTTACATGTACACCCGTATACCTTGATATTGTTAGTTGTATGTATGCCCTAGAGGCCAGTATTGTACAGATGATGTATATTATATTGGATGCTTGGACATATATAGAGATGACTTTCTTGCTCGATATGATAGTATGCTATCTGGTTGCTCTTTATCTTAACATGTACACTTGTCTCTTTAAACTGTCTTATGGTTACATGTTGATAAAGCCCTTAGGATGTGTACTTGACTACCTGGACTATGATGCAGATCATACTAGTGGGGACATGGTAGTCCATAAGTACATCCTTCAAGGTCCCTAGTCGTTGGTGTATCGAGACGGGGCATGGATATACCAGAGTAGACTAGCGTATACGCTTCTCGACCCATGAGATGGGCGATGGATGATCCCATATCCATTGGTGTTTGACATCAGAGATGGTATACGGGTGCTCAGTGGAGACTGGGTACACTGGACGGACTCGCCGAGAACTCCCAGATGGTATTATACCTCACGTCAGATGGCAGTTCTCAGGTGACACTTGTACAGGTTAGTCTGTAGACCCGAGATCGTCATAGAGTCTTGTGTGATTCCCACTGTGCTTTGATCTCCACCTTACCACGTCCATGAGGGCGTGCAAAACGGTGGTCTTTGGGTACAGTCCCGAGTCACATGGAGGCAATGAGCGATAGGAGGGGTTTCGTCTCTCCCGGTATTGGGAGTTGATGTTGCGCTGTGTTCGATTGGCCGTAACAGGGAAGTCCCTGACCAGGGCTGATCAGAGATTTGCTGGTAAGTGTTACCAGTAGTTTCTCGACCCGTTATGAGCCTCACATCGGCACGACTTATCGGTTATTAGGGTCTGACGTTTACCACCCCTAGACTTGATATGCGACGTATCAGACGAACAGACCGGACTGTACGGTAAGTGTTACTGGTTGGATTCACAGGAGTGTGAGCGGGCTAGCTCGTCGATCTTCTGATCGCTCAATACCCGGATGGCCGTTACGTTTAGCAGACCGCTTGCGGCTTGTGGGTGCTTGATATGATCATCATCTGCTACCGGCGTATTGACGAGTCTTTAGAGTCCTACACAGAGGTTTCCTGGCTCAAGCGAAACGAAATAGAAGCGCATATGAGATATGTGCAGGACCGAGAATAATGCGTGTATGGGATACAGTATATCATTCTCGCGATGGATGTATCGATTGGTTATATTCGATGTAACCTAGATATCGAATCAAGGATTGATTCGATAAGCCGATACATAGAATACTAGTCGGTTATATGCGATATGACCGGATCGTTAAATCAAGTGTTGATTTAATGATTTAATGTATAATTATATATTTGATATATTACATTGCATTAACTAGTATTGGTTCACTTTATATGGATTTTCTCACTTGATGTGCAAGAAGTATATGTGATATACTTTTGTGCACATATTTGTATCATGTTTGATGATACTTGATCACTTTGTTAAGTGTAAAGAATTAAAACCATGGTTAAGTGTTGATTAGGGTTTTGCATATTCATTTATTTATTTATTTATTTATTTGAAAAGGATTATGATGAGAATGGTGGCTTTCTTTGTTTTAAGTTGAAGCTTCATGAAGCTTTGACTTTTGTAACCATTCTTGTCATCATGCTTAACCCTAACCCTCTCAAGTAACCATGGTCTATTCTCTACACTTAACCTTAGTTAGTGAATGATAAGTATTGATTTATTTTTCATTTATCAAAACACTTATCATATTCTATCTACTTCTTCTTCTTCATCTTCAAGAAGAAAAGCTTAAGGTCCATCAATGGCAACTTGAGCTAAAGTGAGAGAAATCCAATTCTAAAGTGAACCCACCTCCTATTTCTTCACCCTCTACCTCTTGCCAAGTTGTTTTGGGTGTTTTCTTCACAAGTTTCATAAATTTGTGAAGTCGGAGCTTGAACTTGCGATGCCTCGACGTAGATCATCTTCGGCACGAAGCCGACAACCTAGTCCGCCCATTTTCCCGATGAAGCCGACGATTGAGTTCGGGATTTAAGATGGACAGCGAGAGGACGCCTACGTGGAGCTAAGGAAGTGGATATCCGGATCTACAAAGGTTGTAGCTTCTGATCTTTAGTTAAATTGTTAACTAGATTCGTATTTCGCCTAAATTTCTAGTCGACGATCCGTATTAGGGTTTCTCGGCACCCATAAAATTTAATATTGGCATGGTTGATGCCTTGTGAGACTTCATTAGCGTGCCTAGTAACCCTACAGTGGTATCAGAGCCTAGCTAGAGCCTTAGGCGAAGTCTAGATGACGTTTGAAATCCGAACGAACCGAAACCCTAGAATTTTCATGCTCTCTGGATTTTTTTCAAATTCTGGGATTTTCCTGAATTAAAAATATGCAGAAAACTCAGCAGGGAATTGTAAGAATTACTGTAAAGCCCGTACCCATAATTCCTCCATAGTGCGGCGGAACCGCAGCAGAAGCATGGTTGCTGCGGCGGTTCCGCGACCAATTGATGACGTCACCTTCCCATTTTTGCACAGTAATTCCTCTTTCACAGTTCTGAATTTTCTGGGAATTTTTAATTTGACTCAAGAGCTGAGTGTTCTGGGGTTGTATTGGGAATCGTAGATTCGGTCGGATTGTTAAACTTCGTCTATATGTTTTTCCGGATAATTTTTTTGATATGTTAAAAAGTTCGACCGGATATAAATACCCAACTTTTCCCCTGCCGGAAAATATCCAAGTGTTGGATTTTTGCATGGTTTAAGGACGTTCTAAGTAGTGCAAGTAACGCGATGGTCCCTCTAGAAGACAAAAAACCTTAACTCGATTATGTGACCGTCTTGAACTGCCCTTTGAACCTTCGGGTTTGGGGCAGTACGGCGTGACACATGTGAGGCGTTGGCTTGACCCTTCTACGGCTGGACCGTTGGTACTGAGGCATGAAGTGAATGTCTTTGAACTTATTTCATGAGTTGATCGGTTTCGGGAAAACTTGGGTGTTCGAATGTTCGATCGGAAAGTTTAATATTTTCTGTTTATCCGGAATAGGATACAATAATTGGAATTCACAAACGGTTATGAGATAACTGAATGAATGTTATAAATCTAGCGGTTTAGTTTCATTTGATATTGAAAAGAGTTTTTGATAATGAGACTAAAATGCGGGGTTATAGCTGTTAGGCATGTGATGTCTAAGTATTTCATTTGATTAGGCATGCGATGTCTAAAGAGGTTGCGGATTCCAACTGTTGTAGTTTTACACTTTCTCTTCTGTGACCGTAAGTGTAATATATGATATCGCCGGTTTCGTTGCTATATGTCAACGACAATTGGGATGCGCATATTTACTTACGTTGATGACATGTGATGTTATGTGTTGCTGGATATGTTATATTGGATTGTCGTGTTTGAATAGCCGGGGGTTTTTATGTGAGATGAGTGTTTTTCATTTTCATTCATGTAAAAACTTGTATGTAATATTCTATTATTTGGGGCACTTCCAGGTAGCGAAAGTCGTCACCTTTTGTATATTATTTACTTTTCCGCATTAGGATAGACCCAAGGAGGGGAGCACAAGTAACCGGGTTCTGGGGTCCAGTGGGAGATCATCTCGAGGAGTCGAGTCCGGGTCTCCTAACCCTAGAATTGGCAAGGTTGCTTGCCGCTCTCGTAGGGGTCTAGGGGTGTGGGATTGGCTATTCATCACGACCGTGGAATCCGTGTTTTATACTAGCTCGTATTGAAAACACGGACGTCCTAGTATATCCAATGTTTCATATGTTTCTTCTGCTGCTTTATCTGTGATGTGATCATGTGATGTTCTGTGATAGATACAGTATATAGTATATATGATATATTATATAGACGTTACTTATGTTTTGCACCCGCACTAGCCCTGCCCTGCTCTGTCGTTAGTTACCTAACCTAATGGTGCACGAGGGGACATCGAGGCGAATGCGGATGGCATAAGTGTACGTCGTATTTATCTGTGATGTTTAGGTATTTAAATGATGGGACTTCATTAATGTGATTAATGAAAGAAAAGAAACCTCAGATGTTGTAGAATCAAATTTTAAATAAAACAGGTAGCTACAGTTCTTGCTTTGCATAGCGGTATATATGATATACCCTGCACCTTATTCGATGAGGAAAGGACCGAGATCCCTTCACCGGGAGTGACTCCTTTAGCGATAACTGGCAGATGCTACACACTCGGTTTGACTTTTGATTGCTTCTATTGTTTCTGCTTTGCACAGTGATATATATGATATATCCCGCACCTCATTCGACGAGGAAAGGGCCGACGATCCCTTCACCGGGAGTGACCCCTTTAGCAAAACTAGAAAAGCCTCAAAATCACTCCATTTCAAAACTATATTTGATCCTACAACGATATCAAGTTCATTACGCAATAGGTTTTCTGAAAACCTGCGTAGCCCTCCGTCATTTCAGATAAGTACTAATTAGTATTCGTGCTGCGGTAGTTTGGCATTCGTCAAGGCGTAGTGTACGGTAGCTAACTAGTATTTATCTGCTTATGCATATGATGCAGATTGGATTAGGGTATTCGTACGGCGTTGTTTGGCATTCGTCAAGGGTCGTGCGGGTGGGTTTAATTCAATCAAGAAATGTACGGGTTGAACTTGACTAGTGGACTATGGGTTGTTTGGCATTCGTCAAGGTCATAGAACACTAGGGGTAAAATATTATCGGGAATTTCAAGTGTTGAAATTTGCAATGAGATTGCATACCTTCTATGAGATAGTTGGATCCCGATACCCACTGCGAGTAAGAGTTTCTCCTGGGAGAGTTTTACACATTGCAATTAGCTGATCAAGTAGGTGTCTAGAAAGGTGTCAACGAGGTTACGCCTCTGGGAAAACGAGGTTTACATTAATTAGGTTCGTGCGAAAGCACGGGGGACCTCCCTCAAAGTACCGACACTGGCCTGGCTGAAAGATTGGCAAACTTGTAGTGTATAATTAATCCCGGCTAGTCTTTCCTTTTAGGGTTTGAAGGAAGATTTGATAAAAAGCAGTGGGAGCCATCCTGATTAGATAAGATAATAACCAATCTGATCTTGCACGAGCATACGCTAAAGTGTTTTCTTCTCTCTCTCTCCAGGTAGCGACCATTTCATGCCCTAATAAAGATAATAATATGGATGTATTGACCGAACCCGCATGTTATACTGTGCAGGGGAACGTTGAACCCGTTCTATCTTATAAGAGTTATAAGAATGAACAGGAAACAGGAGAATATCTGGATTCTCACACCGCCCAAAAGGAGAACATGCATATTGATGCATCATCTTCGGGTGTGTTTGTCATTGAGAACTGTTTCTCAGTTCACCCTACGTCCTGGGTATTGGATACCGGATCAGGATCCCACATATGTAAGATGTTACATGGGCTACGGAAAGGTAGAGAACTGGGAAAAGATGATCATTCCGTTCAAGTAGGGAATGGGGCAAATGTTGCAGCCAAAGCAGTTGGCGAATATCACCTAGTATTACCAAGTAGTGATACAATAATTCTGAATGAATGCTATTATATACCAAACATGATGTGCAACATTATATCAGTTTCTTTATTGAGTAAAGAAGGATATAATTTTGTAGTAAAGGATAATGTTATGAACATATTCCTGGATCAAAAGTTGATTGCATCAGGCTCGCTACATAATGGCATATTCATTCTAAATCAAAATACAGTCCTCAATATACAAAACACACACAAGAGGAAAAGTTCAGAAATGAACGAATCCTTCTTGTGGCATTGTAGACTTGGTCATATCAATGCGACACGACTGGCTAAGTTACATAAGGATGGTTATTTGAATCCGTTCGAATTATCATCTTATGATACTTGCCATTCATGTCTCAAAGGAAAAATGACCAAAGCTCCGTTTAGTGGACACGGAGAAAGAGTTACTGAACTCTTAGGACTAGTACATAGTGATGTATGCGGTCCCATGTCTACCCATGCCAGGAACGGTTCTTCCTACTTCATTACATTCACTGACGATCTCTCTAGATACGGGCATGTGTTCCTTTTAAAACACAAGTCTGAACCTTTTGAGAAATTCAGAGAATATAAGCAAGAAGTAGAGAACCAAACGGGCAAAAGTATTAAGATCCTTCGATCTGATCGAGGAGGAGAATACTTGAGCAATGAGTTCCAAGATTATCTAAAAGAGAATGGGATTCTCTCTCAGCTCACTCCACCTTATACACCACAGCACAACGGTGTATCGGAACGAAGGAATCGCACCCTATTAGATATGGTGCGTTCAATTATGAGTACAGCTGAGTTACCTATTTCTTTCTGGGGGTATGCGCTTAAGACAGCCATACACCTATTGGATATGGTTCCTACCAAATCAGTGCCTACCACTCCATATGAGATATGGAAAGGGAAGAGACCATCTCTTAAGTATGTTAAGATATGGGGTTGTCCAGCCTATGTCAAAAGACAAAATCCGGACAAACTCGAGGCGAGATCAGTCTTATATAAGTTTGTAGGATATCCCAAAAATTCACAAGGGTATATCTTCTACCACCCCGAGGAACAAAAGGTGTTTGTTTCTCGACATGCCACTTTCTTAGAAAAAGGTTTTCTTATGAAACAGATTAGTGGCATTGAGGTAGAACTGGAAGAGGTTCCAGCAACACAAACAATAACTGAAGATTTAGTAGAACCAGAGGATTCAGTAGTACCCGACGAACCCCAGCCTCTCCGCCGATCTAGCAGGGCTTCTCGTCCACCTGAGAAATACTACGGTTTTCTCATTGACGGTGGAAGTGAAGATTGCATCATGGAGGATGATGACCCAACTAGCTTCGAGCAGGCCATCACGAGTAGGGACTCAGTGAAATGGCTGGATACTATGCAGTCCGAGATGGAATCCATGTACACCAACAAAGTATGGACTTTGGAAGTTGCTCCTGAAGGGGTAAAACCCATCGGGAGAAAGTGGATCTTCAAGAAGAAACTTGGTGTAGATGGGAAAGTGGAGACTTTCAAAGCTAGACTTGTTGCAAAAGGTTTTCGTCAAAGACCAGGTGTGGACTATGACGAAACCTTTTCTCCAGTGGCTATGCTTAAATCCATCCGGATCATGCTTGCCATCGCTGCATATCATGATTACGAAATCTGGCAAATGGATGTTAAGACCGTCTTTCTAAATGGTGATTTAGAAGAGTGCGTGTACATGACTCAGCCAGAGGGCTTCGTAGATAGTGGGAGCAGCGGGAAGGTGTGCAAGCTGCTTAAATCCATTTATGGATTAAAGCAAGCATCGCGGAGTTGGAACATCTGCTTTGACGTCGTTATCAAAGAGTTTGATTTCGTCAAAAATCCAGATGAACCTTGTATCTACAAGAAGGTGGCAGAGAGTAAGGTTGTCTTCCTCGTATTGTACGTGGACGACATACTCTTGATAGGAAATGATATTCCTATGCTGCAATCGGTCAAGCTCTTCTTATCACAAAGATTCTCAATGAAAGATCTTGGTGATGCCTCCTGCATATTAGGAATCAGGATCTATAGAGATAGATCCAAAAGGATATTGGGATTGTCCCAATCCAGGTACATTGACACCATACTAAAGAGGTTTAGTATGGAAGAATCCAAGCGTGGGAACTTGCCCACGATCTCTGGAGTCACTCTCTCCAAAGAGATGTCTCCCAAGACTGATTTGGAGAGAGCTCGCATGCAAGGGATACCCTATGCTTCGGCTGTAGGCTCTATCATGTACGCGATGCTGTGTACCAGACCCGATGTAGCATACTCACTAAGTATAGTGAGCAGGTATCAAGCTGATCCTGGAGAGAGTCACTGGACAGCTGTGAAGAGCATTCTCAAGTACTTACGAAGGACTAAAGAGATGCTCTTGGTGTATGGTAACGGAGAACTCCAAGTAGAGTCCTTTACCGATTCGAGCTTCCAGAGTGATAAGGACGACTCTAAGTAGCAGTCGGGATTTATCTTTACCCTTTACGGAGGGGCGGTTAGCTGGAAGAGTTCCAAGCAGGAAACCGTGGCAGACTCGACGATGGAGGCTGAATACATCGCTGCCAACAATGCTGCCAAAGAGGCTGTCTGGATCAAGAAGTTCATTACTGAACTTGGAGTGGTTCCATCCATTGAGCATCCAATACCTTTGTATTGCGATAACAATGGAGCGGTGGCTTTGGCCAAGGAACCCAGGTCCCATCAGCGATCCAGGCATATTCTGAGGCGGTATCACCTGATCCGGGAGATAGTTGATCGCCGGGAGATCGAGGTCAGGAGGGTTGACACGAAGAACAACACGGCGGATCCACTCACGAAGGCCATTCTCCAGATACAGTTTGAGAGACTCTTCGGGATGCTCGGTATGCGATACTACAGCAGCTGGCCCTAGTGCAAGTGGGAGATTGTTAGTTGTATGTATGCCCTAGAGGCCAGTATTGTACAGATGATGTATATTATATTGGATGCTTGGACATATATAGAGATGACTTTCTTGCTCGATATGATAATATGCTATCTGGTTGCTCTTTATCTTAACATGTACACTTGTCTCTTTAAACTGTCTTATGGTTACATGTTGGTAAAGCCCTTAGGATGTGTACTTGACTACCTGGACTATGATGCAGATCATACTAGTGGGGACATGGTAGTCCATAAGTACATCCTTCAAGGTCCCTAGTCGTTGGTGTATCGAGACGGGGCATGGATATACCAGAGTAGACTAGCGTATACGCTTCTCGACCCATGAGATGGGCGATGGATGATCCCATATCCATTGGTGTTTGACATCAGAGATGGTATACGGATGCTCAGTGGAGACTGGGTACACTGGACGGACTCGCCGAGAACTCCCAGATGGTATTATACCTCACGTCAGATGGCAGTTCTCAAGTGACACTTGTACAGGTTAGTCTGTAGACCCGAGATCGTCATAGAGTCTTGTGTGATTCCCACTGTGCTTTGATCTCCACCTTACCACGTCCATGAGGGCATGCAAAACGGTGGTCTTTGGGTACAGTCCCGAGTCACATGGAGGCAATGAGCGATAGGAGGGGTTTCGTCTCTCCCGGTATTGGGAGTTGATGTTGCGCTGTGCTCGATTGGCCGTAACAGGGAAGTCCCTGACCAGGGCTGATCAGAGATTTGCTGGTAAGTGTTACCAGTAGTTTCTCGACCCGTTATGAGCCTCACATCGGCACGACTTATCGGTTATTAGGGTCTGACGTTTACCACCCCTAGACTTGATATGCGACGTATCAGACGAACAGACCGGACTGTACGGTAAGTGTTACTGGTTGGATTCACAGGAGTGTGAGCGGGCTAGCTCGTCGATCTTCTGATCGCTCAATACCCGGATGGCCGTTACGTTTAGCAGACCGCTTGCGGCTTGTGGGTGCTTGATATGATCATCATCTGCTACCGGCGTATTGACGAGTCTTTAGAGTCCTACACAGAGGTTTCCTGGCTCAAGCGAAACGAAATAGAAGCGCATATGAGATATGTGCAGGACCGAGAATAATGCGTGTATGGGATACAGTATATCATTCTCGCGATGGATGTATCGATTGGTTATATTCGATGTAACCTAGATATCGAATCAAGGATTGATTCGATAAGCCGATACATAGAATACTAGTCGGTTATATGCGATATGACCGGATCGTTAAATCAAGTGTTGATTTAATGATTTAATGTATAATTATATATTTGATATATTACATTGCATTAACTAGTATTGGTTCACTTTATATGGATTTTCTCACTTGATGTGCAAGAAGTATATGTGATATACTTTTGTGCACATATTTGTATCATGTTTGATGATACTTGATCACTTTGTTAAGTGTAAAGAATTAAAACCATGGTTAAGTGTTGATTAGGGTTTTGCATATTCATTTATTTATTTATTTATTTATTTGAAAAGGATTATGATGAGAATGGTGGCTTTCTTTGTTTTAAGTTGAAGCTTCATGAAGCTTTGACTTTTGTAACCATTCTTGTCATCATGCTTAACCCTAACCCTCTCAAGTAACCATGGTCTATTCTCTACACTTAACCTTAGTTAGTGAATGATAAGTATTGATTTATTTTTCATTTATCAAAACACTTATCATATTCTATCTACTTCTTCTTCTTCATCTTCAAGAAGAAAAGCTTAAGGTCCATCAATGGCAACTTGAGCTAAAGTGAGAGAAATCCAATTCTAAAGTGAACCCACCTCCTATTTCTTCACCCTCTACCTCTTGCCAAGTTGTTTTGGGTGTTTTCTTCACAAGTTTCACAAATTTGTGAAGTCGGAGCTTGAACTTGCGATGCCTCGACGTAGATCATCTTCGGCACGAAGCCGACGACCTAGTCCGCCCATTTTCCCGATGAAGCCGACGATTGAGTTCGGGATTCAAGATGGACAGCGAGAGGACGCCTACGTGGAACTAAGGAAGTGGATATCCGGATCTACAAAGGTTGTAGCTTCTGATCTTTAGTTAAATTGTTAACTAGATTCGTATTTCGCCTAAATTTCTAGTCGACGATCCGTATTAGGGTTTCTCGGCACCCATAAAATTTAATATTGGCATGGTTGATGCCTTGTGAGACTTCATTAGCATGCCTAGTAACCCTACAGATATAGCTATACATATACCTGGAGGGTATTACATTACTATTGATAGGTAGATATACATATCTTGCTATACCGACATGGTTACGCGTACCTGGCTATAACTACATGTTCACCTTTATATGATGTTGCGTTGGATTTCGGAGAAATTAGGAACCGCATGATATATTTAATAACATGTTGCAGTTAAATAGCGGTTTTTCCTTTATATGCTCATATTACTGTTTTATGTTGCATATATTATATTTCATGGATTTACGCATTGAGATATGGATTTCATATGATGTTTTACTCCTGCGTATATAGATCAGTGGTATAGGACGCTGATATATATATGTATATATATATATATATCAGTGGTATGGGACGCTGTTATATATGTACACCTACATAATATACCATCATAATGCTCTATGCAAATATACTTATTCATTACTTGATGTTTTCTGGATTTGAGGACCGTGGTAGTTTCATGAAATTATGCATTATTTGAAAAACCCGGTTTCTCTTGATATGATATTTTGATGCGTCCACCATGAGATTTCTCGGTTCTGAGATTTGTGATATTACCCGATTCGAGGAGCGGTAGGCACCGTCTGCGGGTACATGGTGGAGCCCGGTATGGTTCCTCGGGGCAAGATATGTTGTTCGTGGTATAAACGATGAGCCTGGCGGGTGGGCAAGTACCTACTGGTGACAGTATTTAGACTCGGCGGTTATCGTGGGGATACCGACCTGAATCATGTACGTATGGATACGTGGAATTTCGAGTGTCGAACCTGGGCACTCGGGTTTCGATATCGTATGATACGTACGTATCAGGGCCAATCGTGGTGACAGCACCTGATAGATCGATATTTATGTGTCGATACTAGACACTAGTTTTCATGTTGTTTTCGAGTGTCGGTGTTTGAAACTCAGGTTCCATGAGACTTACAGGATGTGTTTTATCCATACTGAGCATTTATTTGATATGCATTGCTTCATGTATTAGTGGTACCTGATAGAGTACCTTTCATGATTGTTGCATTACATATTGCCATTTATTGCTATCAGCTTGCATGTGATAAACCATCGCAGTACGTGCATACTTGCGATTACCTGCATATGTTATTTACTATTCACGAGTTGGCAACTCACCCCCGTTGTGCCACAGGGTTTTGCAGGTTGTCCCTCAGAGCAGTCGTTGGCAGGGCTTCTTCCTATCGCATCATCTTTTGCAGCGGATACCGCTTCAGTTGATAGTGTGCAGTTTTGCTATAGGTGGGTTTCGCGGTTATCCGTTTATATACATTGTATCTTGTTGTATCTAGTACTCTCTGTTGGGTCACGGCAGCGCGACGGCTGTCGAAACGCGGCCAAAATGCGGAACAAAAATTTCTGAGACCGGCGCTACCGCTACCCGATTCCCGGATCGACCTTAAACCCTAAACTAGTAAACTAAGAAGAGGTTAAAATCGTTATACCGAGTTGATTCGTATCCTTCGGTCTTCATTCCACGCTCCTAGCGATTCCTTGATGTGGTTTGGTTGCTGGTCTTCCTTCTTCTCTGATGATCCACCCGAGGGAAACGGTGCAAGCTCCAACCTCGTCGAACGAGGTAACCGACGCTCCAAAGTCGCTAGCGATGGAGAGTGGGGGTGTATGAATATGTCACTACAATTTTTCTCTCAACCATGAGCTCCATGGAGCAACTCAAGAAGAAGATGAAAGAGGTGATGAAGCATTTACATGAATAAAAATGGTTAAGTGTTTTTCTTGGGAGCATGAGAGAGTGAGGGATATGAAGCAAATGTAATCCAAAAACCAAATGAAATGAACCACTCACCAAAAGAGTGCCCCCCCCCCCTCTCTCATTCCCAAAAAAATATCATTTCCAATTTAACCATTAAACAAATGTGCACCATACTTTGCACCATGCCTCAAAACTATGTCTTTGCCACATCACACCCTCCAACTCATTTATAATACAAATGAATTTCCATAAATGGAAAATCATATAAATGAGGTGGCATCTTCTAGAAGCTATTCCGTATAAAATACGGAATACTTCCCGGTACATGTATTGAAATACATAAACGCGTATTCGTACAAAAATACGAATAGCCAAGAGAGAAAATGAATAGTGAACAATAATACTAGAATATGTATATACTAATACATATATAAATTATTAAATCAAAACCCGATTTAATAATCCGGCTTAATCCTAAGCCGCTAGTATTATCAACCGTCCGATTAAAGTCTGCGCAACATGTGCACATATTTAATCGGACACCTGTATGTATCAACATACGTCATGTACACCATATCGCCTGAACCGTAAAAACCCTCTGTGTGGGACTCTAAAGACTCGTCAATACGCTGGCAATGGGTTTAACCACAAGCACGTCAGCGGCACTAGCTGTACGTAACGGCTACCCAGGTATTGAGCGAAAGGGAGGCCGACGAGCAAACTCATCCTGAACCCCTACAGAGCCTGACAGTGACAATATCCGTACAGTCCGGTCTGTTCGTCTAAGAGTATCGCATATCGAGTCTAGGGGGGTGAATAAAGTCAGACCCCCAACAACGCAATATTTAGTGTCGCTATGAAACCCATCACCACCTGAGAAACTATCGATCCTGGATCGATAATTCTCGTCCACCGTGGCCACGGATTTATGGTGATGGCCATCCGTACACAACGCGACATCAACCCCCAATACCTGGAGAGACGAATCCCTAACGATCCGATCACTGCCTCCATGTGACTCGGGACTGTACCCAACTAAAACATGTTTGCATGACTCCTTTGAGCCGTGGTAGGGTAGTAATCAAAGCATAGTGGGAACTCACACGAGACAAATGACGACCTCAGGTCGACAGACTAACCTGTACACATGTCACCTGGGAAGTGCTATCTGACAATAGGTATAATACCAACTAGCAGGTTCCCGGCGAGTCCGTCCAGTGTAATCATAACCTAATGAGCACCTGTATACTATCTTAGGTGAACAAACTAACACCAATGGCTTGTGAGACCTGGCCACCGCCCCTCGTCGAGATCTCGATCAGTATACACTAGTCTACACTGAAATATCGATGCCCGGTCTCGATACTCCTACGACTAGGGACATTTAAGGATGTGCTTATAGACCCAGCTCCCACATATATGATCGCCATCATAATGCTGGCAGTCAAGCAAGAATCCTATGGGCTCTATCAACATGATGATAAAGACAAACCAGATAGCATACTATCATCTTGAGTAAGACTGTTTTATCGGTATAGGTCCTGCCTCAATCATCATAATCACTAGTCCACGACTATGATAATTGCCTTGAGGGCACTATAGCCAACAATCTCCCACTTGCACTTAAGGACAATTATTACGATGTCGCATACTCACAGCCCGTGTGATACCGAACACCCAACTTCTCTACTAATCAGTTTCGCAAAGCCCGTTTGCGAAAATGCTTGCGTTCGAGAAATAGCCTCAGTGAGTGGATCCGCTCCAATGTTTCTTTCTGTATCTCTCTATATCTCAATTTCGTGGAGAAAGCTACCTCCCGAAATGAGCAATACTTTTCTTAGAATTTGTCTGTATATCTGATGGGACCCAGTTCACAAATGAACTCCAAATCCAGCAAACTACTTAGACTATATTGTCCACTGAATTTAATCAGTATCCTGCGCCATGCCTTCCCTCAGTATCCGCTTGGACCACCTGTCCAACATATTGTCCGTCAAAAGAGGGAAAAACTATAACTCTGACAGTCGCTCTGTCATCCAGGTCACCTTGGAAGCCTGAAATGACAACCGTCTCCCGAAGGAAGCTGCCGTTATCATATCCCTAGAACATCCATTTATATTCAATAACCGCTTCCTAATGTTTCTCCAGGATTGGATTAATATATCTTTATTGCAGCTAGTACAAAAACAATGTTTGGTGTGGTACTTGACATTTCATGATTAACTCAATTGCCTAAGCAAGTGATATGCCAATCATGCAGATCCCTCTCCCCGTTAGTCTGTAAGACACCTTTAGAGAAGGTGACTCCATCACCTGCAGGTACACCACCATGCCAGGAGTCGTCTATTCTAAAATATCTTTAGAATAATGTCAAATTACCCAAATTGGGATACTTCCCAAATCTAGATCTAAAACCATAAATCTAGTAACCAGAAAACCTGATATTATATCCATATTCTATGTGGAGAAACAACTTTGTGACAACCACAGTATAACCGATCGTAGTATAGGAATATCTCTTCCTATCAAGTGCGTGTCATCCTAATACATGGACATCACTCTCTACTACCTTCTTAGCAGATTCGTCTCCTATTCTGATGAAGTCAAAGCCTATGACTGTCACATCAAAATTAGATGATCTATTTCCGCTATACCTGCTTTAGTCTATAAATAGACATAAGCTACTTGCCCATTATGCTTCCGCTGCTCCCACTGACCACAACAACCCTCTGGCAGAGTCATATACACGTGCATTTCCAAAGCTAGTTTAGAACGACGCTATACTCGTCCTCCTGCCGGGTCATATAGTCTAGAACAGTAACTATGGCAAGTCTGGGTAAACAAGAACCTCCCTGTCACCGTCATTGAGAAGACCGAAGTACCTCTCGGGTGCCTGAGGTTATCCACCAAATCTACGGAGTGGCTCATGGAACATCAAATTCAATTGAATACTTAGGTTCTATTAAATTTCTAGTAATCATTTGTGGTTCTGGAATAACTTCCAGTTCTACCATACTCCCACTTGTGTTTTCTTGAAAAATCCATTTTACCAAAAATTGTAGCGAGTTAAGAACAATATAAATATTGATCTTCCTGATGGTAGAAAGTTAACCCTCGTCAAAGCCCGGGATAACCCACAAACAGCCATTACTAAAACGTGCATTGAGTTTATCCGGATTCTGGTTTTAAGCATTAGCCGGACAACTCCCTATACCTTAACATCGTTAAGATATAAATTTATTCTATATATATAGAAACAAAAGCACTAATCTAATTTAAACCAGATTCAAAATCATGCAGCTGTCTCCTGTGCATATCAACCAAATGGAAGGAGGCCATTCAGCATTACTCATGTAGGAGTGCATCCATATATGGGTAACCTGGAAGAGAAACAAGTTCTCAAAACCATTACTATCAACGGAATACCAAACACAAGTATCTACATCTTCGAATTCCTCGAAGAATCCTGATACTTCTAATAAATGGTTCTCTACTTCATTCTTATACCTATAACTTCTCAAAATCTGAACATTGTATTTCAACGAAATACTTGTCTAAAATAAGAGAAGTCATGAGTAAACAGAATACAGTACGAGTACCAGCCCCATTGTCCTAATAGACACTGGACAACATACAATACTTTGTATAAGTCCTCTGAGTTCAATAACTCAAACTCTGTGCGTTGTAGGTTGAAAAACTGTACTATGGTTAAGAAGAATTGCACCGTTGTTGAATGCACATTACCTAATCACCAGCTGATATAGGTAAATGTTACAGACATAATTTCAAAAGGTTATATCTGTTGGAGATAGTGCCCTCAGAGTCAATTACTGGATCACAGGCACGTGATTGCAATGATTGAGGGAGGACCTATCCCGGTAGGACAGTCTTACTCGAGATGATAGTATGTTATCTGGTTTATCTTTATCATCGTGTACTGCTTTAGGTGACCTGAAAGGTCGCTATTACACGTTGATAGAGCCCCTAGGATTCTTGCTTGACGACCAGCAGTATGATGGCGATCATATACGTGGGAGCTGGGGTCTATAAGCACATCCTTAAATGGTCCCTAGTCGTGGGAGTTTCGAGACAGGGCATCGACACTCCATTAGTAGACTAGTGTATACAGTCGAGACCCCGACGAGGGACGGTGGCCAGTCTCACAAGCCACTGGTGTCAGTTGGTTCACCTAAGATGTATACAGGTGCTCATTGGGTTATGAGTACACCGGACAGGACTCGCCGGGAACCTGCTAGTTGGGATTATACCAGACGTCAGATAGCAGTTCCCAGGTGACATGTGTACAGGTTAGTTCATCGACCTGAGATCGTCATTTGTCTCGTGTGAGTTCCCACTGTGCTTTGATTACTACCCTACCACGGCTCAAAGGAGTCGTGCAAACAGGTTTTAGTTGGGTACAGTCCCGAGCCACATGGAGGCAGTGAGCGGATCTGCAGGGGTTCGTCTCTCCCGGTATTGGGGGTGAGGTCGCGCTGTGTCTAGGAGAGCCATTACGCAAAGCCCTCGGCCGAGGCAGGAGATTTACTGGTAGGTATTCCAGTAGTATCTCAGGGCGTTCTGGGCTACACTCCGACACGACTTGTACCGCCTTTGGGGATCTGACTTTTACCAACCCCCTAGGCCCGCCATGCGATGCTCATAGACGAACGGACCGGACTGTACGGATATTGTCACTGACAGGCTCAGTAGGGTGTCAGGATGAGTTCGCTCATCGACGTCTCTTTTGGTCAATAGCTGGTGACCCGTCACGTATTGGCTTATACCTCTGACGTGCTAGTGGTTAAATCCACAACCATAGTATTGACGAGTCTTTAGAGTCCACCACACATTCAGTTACTCAGCTTTCGGGCGAAACGCTGTAGAGGCCGTATGGAGATATGGCAGGGTCCGATCAGATACGTGCGGTATTGCACGGATCAGGATCGGACGGTTTGTACTAGTGACCGTATGGATATATGGCAGGGTTCGATCGGATACGTGCGGTATTGCACGGATCAGGATCGGACGCATATTACTAGCCGGCTTTGGTTTAAGCCGGATCCTAGTTTAGTACAGTGTAGATTTTGTCTCATTGCATTTGTATCCGGTAGGAATACAGATGCGGGTGTGTATGCACAGTATCGGGGTTTTCCTGTAATTTATTACGGGACCAGTTTTCTGGAGTTGCCAGTTTGCATTCCGTTCCGGCCGGTTTTCCTTTGTTCTTTCCCGGCCGGACTTTTCCGATGGAGGGGGTTATTTGCAATTGTGCAAATAACTTTTGTGGAGGGGGTTTCTTGCATATGTATTCATTATGATAGGATATGCATCTTATTCTTCCATGATGGTGCATTTATGAGATTTGATGTGATTAAGGTGTAAGCATGGTTGATGTTTTCTTGTCTTTGGATGTGGTCACCATTCTCTTTCTCCTACACTCACCTCCCTTCTTGTTATGGTTGGTTTTTTCATCCCTCCACCATTCTCACTTGATATGAGATGCTTGACTTGTGAGAAAAAGAATGAGAGAGTTCATTTTGGTTATGAGAGGAATTCTTCATCTCATCTTCTTCTTGCTAGAAAATTGAAAGCACCAATTTTCTTTACCTCTTCCTCCATCCATCAATGGCAACTACATAAACTCCAAGAGACAAAGTTTCTACACTACATACTACAGCAAATCTTGGGCATGTCGAGTTGCCGGCTTCATGCCCGAGTTGCCTCGGTATTGAGGCGGGAGCCCGTAAAAGACGCAGGAGATGTGGTGCCCTTCCGGCGAGGAGGCGGCGATATGGAGACAGGACTTTCCGCGGGAGATCGGGATGATGACGAGAAGACCGGAGGACTCGGATCCCTTGGTATACTTCTCTTCCCATCTCTTGTTAGCTAGTATAAGTTAATGGTTAACGATCCGGGTTTTCATTGTCCGCGGTAGCGCCAGTTTCCAAGTAAGGAAAATTTTTGATTCCGCATTTTGGCCTCGGTAAGACGGCCGGGGCGCTGCCGTGGCGCAACATGGTATCAGAGCCAAGCCATTAACCTTGTCTAGCTTGTTCTAATGTGTTTTACTCATCCGATCGACCAAAATTCCAAAAACCGTGTTTTTTGCATGCATCAGTTTTCTGTCGTTTTTTTCCGGGCTCGAAAAAATTTTCAGGTGATTGCAGAATGATGTACTGGAAGTTCTAAGATTTCTGGAGAAATTCGAGACGATGATCTTTCAATTGGAGCGCGGAACCGCGGCGAAAACCCCCTTGTCGCCGCGATTCTGCCGCAGTTTGGAGTGATCGATCTGTCGAATTTTTCCAGTAGGCTTCTGGGCTTAAAATAGGGTTTCTGGAATATTAAATTTGGGCCCAGAATTTCTGTGAGTGCTACAGTATTGCTTGGGGGCCCACTTGTTAATTATTTGATCGATCGGATATTTTAAACACATTATTTCACAGTATTTACATTATATCTGCGACCGTGAATGTCACTCGATCGGTAAATCCGGTCTAACTGCTATAGCCCGGTTAGACGGATTTGCGAACGTGATTTTCACGTTGATGTTCTGTGTTTATGATGTGTTGTTGCGGATCGGTCGGTGGGGATAGCCTGGATGCAATGCTAGTACAGTTCTATTGTATTATGTACATTTGATATTGCGGGGCGAGCGTCCGACATGTGGACTGCCGTCACTGCCTGTTTGTATTATTCTTTTGGGGCACGACCTGGTTGCGGTCGATGTACCCGGTGTATGTATATTTTACTTTCTATACTAGGATTGCCCCGCGGTGGGGTGCACGGATAGCCGGGTTCTGGAGGGCAACAAGCCCGCATCTCATGGCATTTGGACGGAGGGGGCTTCACTCCAGGATTGGCGGGCTATTCACCGCACTCGTAGGGGGTGCAGGTTGACCCAGGAGGGGTGCCCGAGTTACCGGATTCCATGAAGTGCTGGGTGGTCCATTCACGTTGCTGAAGGGGGCTGCCTCGCTTCAGGTTTTGGCGGGTGACTTGCCGCGCCCGTAGGGGTCTAGGTTTTCATTGCACAGGCTATCCACACGACCAGGGGAACGTCGGGTTTCAGCAGCGGCTCTGTGAAACCCGGGGCTTCCAGATATCTGTATTGTTCTGTGATGCTGTACATTTCTGTGATGTTGCATTTTATCACGCCTTGAGCGAAATACTATATATTGGTATATATATTAGTAGATGTTGTATATGTTTTTCATCCGCGCTAGTCCAGTCCCCGCTCTGCCGTTAGTTAGCTAACCTAACGGGTGATGACGGGACCCAGTGGCGAATGCGGATGGCATATACGTACGTCAGTATATTTTCGTTCTTTATGGTGTGATCTATTGATGGGACTGCATTGATTCGGATCAATGCAAGATAAACAACCTATTCTGATGTTGTTGGAACACTTTTCAAAAAGCTGTTATTGCAAGGACGTTCACTTTTGTTTTGCATCGTGGTATTCATTTGGAATATCCTGCTCCTCAGTCGACGAGGCAAGGGCCGAGATCCCTTCACCGGGAGTGACCCCTTGGACAGAAGTTTGCGTCAGGGCATTAACTTCACTATAGCCGATTACTTTTGCTTTGCATCGTGGTATTCAGTTGGAATATCCTGCACCTCATTCTACGGGGAAAGAGCCGAGATCCCTTCACCGGGAGTGACCTCTTTAGCAAAGGTTTTCGTCACTATATTTTTTTATAAAAGGCTATGCAGTTTCTTCAACGATATCAAGTTCATTACGTTAAAGGTTTTTCGCCAAAAACTACACGTAGCCCTCCGTCATTTCTTACAAGT
This sequence comes from Agapanthus africanus, assembly GCA_030015575.1. Classification (NCBI taxonomy): domain Eukaryota; kingdom Viridiplantae; phylum Streptophyta; class Magnoliopsida; order Asparagales; family Amaryllidaceae; genus Agapanthus; species Agapanthus africanus. The sequence continues at coordinate 869,211,356 of JASDDO010000019.1, read as the reverse complement.
ATTACTTAGTATTCGTGCTGCGTTTGTTGACTGTGTCAAGGCGTAGTGTGCGGTAGCTAAGTAGTGTTTGTTTGTAGCATATTAATGGGATTGGTTAGGACAGTTGTGCGGCCTTGTTGACTGTGTCAAGGGATCGTACGGGTGGGTTTAATGCAATCCAGGATAATGACGGGTTGAACTTGACTAGGACTCTTTGATTTGTTGACTGTGTCAAGGTCACTTGGGTCCTAGGGGTAAGAATCACATCGGGAGTTTCAAAAGAACTGAAACTTGCCAGACATGCGCATACCTTCTGGAGTGTGATAATGTGAGTGGATTCCGTCACGTTGTCATGCGATGATAGTTGGATCCCGATTCCCACTGATGAGTTGGTTTACTCCTCGGGTGATCCCGACTAATTCTTCTTTCAGGTTTGGAGGAGAATTTGAGGTACAGTGGGAGGTTTCCTGATTAGATAAAGTGATAACCATTCTGATCTAGGTTAGAGTGCACGCTGAGTGTTTCTTTTTCTCTCTCTCTTTGGCAGCGACCATTGACCCGACCCTAGACTATGACTCAGTGACCAAGTTGACCGAACCTTCTTAACACTGGTTTTTGGATTGTCAGAGTTGCAAACCTCATTGCCACTCCTACTTTTACCCTTTTCTCCAGGACACCCCGTATTACTACGAACGTCCACTTCCATTGGACAAAACCATCGTATGGTTATATACGAACTCGAAGGACTTCGAGGATGGTTTCTGGTTCTGGAGAAAACGAATAGGATTATTCAGTTGTCTTTTCTTTTCACCTTCTCTCGTTGCGAGTACTCCTTGGTTTAGGAGATAGTACACCTATTACACAAATTGGATAGTCTTCTTCCAAACCTTAGGCAGGTGCCGAACGGTGGGGAATGAAGAAAACCAATTAGCATAACGATGGTGTACAGAAGGTATTAAGTTAAGACAAAGCAAGGGATTAGTAAGAGGGCAAAGTAAATTGCGACTGCTATTCACGACCGAACCAAGTATTTCTTCGCCAATCCTAAATCACCTTTGTATTTCTCCAGGACACTCCGTATCACTACGAAAATCCCAAGTTTATTGGATAATCCATCGTATGGTTATATACGAACTCGAAAGGAACTTGTTCCAGTTCGGGGATGGATTCTGGTTCAGGAGAAATAGGAATAAGGTTTATTCGGTTGTCTTTTATCTTCACCTTCTCTCGCATTGCGAGTGCTCCTAGGACTAGGACAGTACACCCATTATGCTTATTGGATAGTCTTCTTCCAAACCATAGGCTGGTGCCGAACGGTAGGGAAGGAAGAAAACCATTTGGCCTAAGGGGTGTGCAGAAGGTAACGACTAAAGACATATAAAGGGATTTGGAGAGGTGGCAAACAATTATGCGGTTATAGTTGTGAATCTGGATAATGGTAGAGGCATTACTAGGAATACCAGGATACCCTATCGAAACATCTCAATGTTTCAGTTCAACTGTGTACTGTTAAAAGAAAACTGATTTCCCGATTAGACACTTGCTCCAGGGTATATATTTACCAGGTTGGATTCTCACATCTATATGGTTTTACAGATGATGAGTGGGAGTAAGTTATTGGGAATTAGGTGACCATCCTCATTATATCGGGATTCGTTGTAATTGGTGATATTTGAGGAAGCCACCTGGGTTGTTTGCCGGTCGGCAAATATTTGGTTTTGAATATCCGTTGTTATGCACCAATTTCAAATTGATATATCTGTACGTCTATTTTCATAGAGTGGGATATACCGTTTGATATTATGTCGATGACATTTACCTATATCAGTGGATAGTTAGGTAAGGAGCATTAAACAGCGGTGTAATTCTTCTTAACCATAAGTACAGTTTTCAACCTACGACACACAGTGAAAGAGTTGTAAGACTCGGCGGACTTATACAGAGTATTGTATGTTGTCCAGTGTCCATTAGGACAGAGGGGTTGGTCCTCATACTATATTCTGTTTACTTTTAACTTCTCTAGTTCTTAGACATGTATTTCGTAGAAACACAGGGTCTAAGTTTTGAGGAGTTATAGGTATTTGAATAGAGTAGAGTACCAGGTGTAGCAAGTATCGGGATTCTTCAAAGTGATCGAAGATGTAGATACTTATGTATGGTATTCAGTTGATAGTAATGATAAAGAGAAATTGCTTCTCTTTCAGGTTACTCATAATTGGAAGCATTCCTAAGTTGAGTAACGCTGATCGGCCTCCTTCCATTTAGTTGACATGCACAGGAGAAAGCTGCATGATTTGAATCTGGTTCATTTAAATCAGTGCATCTGGTTCTATATTGGATATAGAACAGTTCATATCTTAACGATGTTAAGGTACGGGGAGTTGTCCGGCTTATGATTAAAACCAGACTCTGGATAACTCAAGGCACGTTTCTGTAATGGCTGTTTGTGGGTTGACCCAGGCTATGACGAGGGTTGACTTTCTACCATCTGGAAGATCAATAGTGATATTGTTCTTAACTCGCTACATTTTAAAAGGAAATGGTTATTTTTCAGAAAACAGTAGTGGGAGTATGGTAGAACTGGAAGCGATTCCAGAACCGCAAACGATTACCGAAGATTTGATAAGGAACCTAAAGATTCAATCTGATTTGGCATTCCATTGGCCACTCCGCAGATAAGGTGGGTAACTTCAGGCACCCGAGAGGTACTCCGGTAGCCTCAAGGACGGTGACAGTGAAGTTCTTGTTTACCCACACTTGCCATTGCTGTTGTTCCAGGCTGCGAGACCCGGCAGGAGGATGAGTATAGCGTCGTTCTAAACTAGCTTTAGAAGTGCACGTCTATATGACTCTGCCAGAGGGTTGTCGTAGTCAGTGGGAGCAGCGGAAGCATTGGTGGACATCAGGCTTATGTCTATTTATAGACTAAAGCAGATGTAGCGGAGATAGATCATCTATTTCTGATATGACAGTCATGGGTTTGACGTCATCAGAATAGGGGATGGATCTATTGAGAAGGTAGTAGGGTGTGATATCCGGGTTTTGGATGACATACACAAAGTAGGAAGTGATATTCCTATACTACGATCGGTTATACTTTGGTTGTCACACAGTGTTTTCTCCACACGGGACTTGGACATTATAAGACATACTGGTTACTAGATCTATGGTTTTAGATCTAGATTTGGGTGGTTTCCCAATCAGGGTACTTTGACAGCATTCTAAGAGTATTTAGAATGGACGACTCCTGGCATGGTAGTGTACCTGCAGGTAATGGAGTCACCCTCTCTAAAGGTGTCTTGTAGACTAAAGTAGAGAGGGATGTGCATGATTGACAGATCACTTGCTTAGGCAATTGAGTCAATCATGACATGTCAAGTACCACACCAGATGTTGTTCTTGCACTAGATGCAATAAGTTGATATTGATCCAATCCTGGAGGAACAGTCGGAAGCAGTTTTAGAACATAAGTGAATGTTCTAGGGATATGATAACGGCTGCCTCCTTTAGGAGACGGTTATCACTCCAGGCTTCCAAGGTGACATGGACGACAAGGAGGTTGTCAGAGTTATAGTTCTCCTTCTGACGAGGGACAGTATTTTGGACAGGTGATCCAAGGCAATACTGAGGGAGGCATGGCGCAGGATACTGATTAAGTTCAGTTGTCGATACAGTCTAAGAAGTTTAGATTTGGAGTTCATTTATGAGCTAAGTCCCATCAGACATCCAGACACATTCTAAGACAGGTATTGCTCATTTCGGGAGATGGCATTCTCCGCGAACTTGAGATTTAGAGAGACATAGAAAGAATCATCTAGGCGGATCCACTCACTGAGGCTATTCCTCGAACGCAATAGTTTCGCAAACAGGATTTGTGCGACTGACTAGTAGAGGAGTTGGGTGTTCGGTATCACACGGGCTGTGAGTATGCGACATCGCAATAATTAGCCTTGAGTGCAAGTGGGAGATTGTTGGAGATAGTGCCCTCAGAGTCAATTATTGGATCACAGGCACATGATTGCAATGATTGAGGGAGGACCTATCCCGGTAGGACAGTCTTACTCGAGATGATAGTATGCTATCTGGTTTATCTTTATCATCGTGTACTGTTTTAGGTGACCTGAAAGGTCGCTATTACACGTTGATAGAGCCCCTAGGATTCTTGCTTGACGACCAGCAGTATGATGGCGATCATATACGTGGGAGCTGGGGTCTATAAGCACATCCTTAAATGGTCCCTAGTCGTAGGAGTTTCGAGACAGGGCATCGACACTCCATTAGTAGACTAGTGTATACAGTCGAGACCCCGACGAGGGGCGGTGGCCGGTCTCACAAGCCACTGGTGTCAGTTGGTTCATCTAAGATGTATACAGGTGCTCATTGGGTTATGAGTACACCGGACAGGACTCGCCGGGAACCTGCTAGTTGGGATTATACCAGACGTCAGATAGCAGTTCCCAGGTGACATGTGTACAGGTTAGTTCATCGACCTGAGATCGTCATTTGTCTCGTGTGAGTTCCCACTGTGCTTTGATTACTACCCTTCCACGGCTCAAAGGAGTCGTGCAAACAGGTTTTAGTTGGGTACAGTCCCGAGCCACATGGAGGCAGTGAGCGGATCTGCAGGGGTTCGTCTCTCCCGGTATTGGGGGTGAGGTCGCGCTGTGTCTAGGAGAGCCATTACGCAAAGCCCTCGGCCGAGGCAGGAGATTTACTGGTAGGTATTCCAGTAGTATCTCAGGGCGTTCTGGGCTACACTCCGACACGACTTGTACCGCCTTTGGGGGTCTGACTTTTACCAACCCTCTAGGCCCGCCATGAGATGCTCATAGACGAACGGACCGGACTGTACGGATATTGTCACTGACAGGCTCAGTAGGGTGTCAGGATGAGTTCGCTCATCGACGTCCCTTTTGGTCAATAGCTGGTGGCCCGTCACGTATTGGCTTATACCTCTGACGTACTAGTGGTTAAATCCACAACCATAGTATTGACGAGTCTTTAGAGTCCACCACACATTCAGTTACTCAGCTTTCGGGCGAAACGCTGTAGAGGCCGTATGGAGATATGGCAGGGTCCGATCAGATACGTGCGGTATTGCACGGATCAGGATCGGACGGTTTGTACTAGTGGTCGTATGGATATATGGCAGGGTTCGATCGGATACGTGCGGTATTGCACGGATCAGGATCGGACGCATATTACTAGCCGGCTTTGGTTTAAGCCGGATCCTAGTTTAGTACAGTGTAGATTTTGTCTCATTGCATTTGTATCCGGTAGGAATACAGATGCGGGTGTGTATGCACAGTATCGGGGTTTTCCTGTAATTTATTACGGGACCAGTTTTCTGGAGTTGCCAGTTTGCATTCCGTTCCGGCCGGTTTTCCTTTGTTCTTTCCCGGCCGGACTTTTCCGATGGAGGGGGTTATTTGTAATTGTGCAAATAACTTTTGTGGAGGGGGTTTCTTGCATATGTATTCATTATGATAGGATATGCATCTTATTCTTCCATGATGGTGCATTTATGAGATTTGATGTGATTAAGGTGTAAGCATGGTTGATGTTTTCTTGTCTTTGGATGTGGTCACCATTCTCTTTCTCCTACACTCACCTCCCTTCTTGTTATGGTTGGTTTTTTCATCCCTCCACCATTCTCACTTGATATGAGATGCTTGACTTGTGAGAAAAAGAATGAGAGAGTTCATTTTGGTTATGAGAGGAATTCTTCATCTCATCTTCTTCTTGCTAGAAAATTGAAAGCACCAATTTTCTTTACCTCTTCCTCCATCCATCAATGGCAACTACATAAACTCCAAGAGACAAAGTTTCTACACTACATACTACAGCAAATCTTGGGCATGTCGAGTTGCCGGCTTCATGCCCGAGTTGCCTCGGTATTGAGGCGGGAGCCCGTAAAAGACGCAGGAGATGTGGTGCCCTTCCGGCGAGGAGGCGGCGATATGGAGACAGGACTTTCCGCGGGAGATCGGGAGGATGACGAGAAGACCGGAGGACTCGGATCCCTTGGTATACTTCTCTTCCCATCTCTTGTTAGCTAGTATAGGTTAATGGTTAACGATCCGGGTTTTCATTGTCCGCGGTAGCGCCAGTTTCCAAGTAAGGAAAATTTTTGATTCCGCATTTTGGCCTCGGTAAGACGGCCGGGGCGCTGCCGTGGCGCAACAATATCTCACTTTATAAAATAAACATACAGATATATCAGTTTGAAATTAGTGCATAACAACGGATATTCAAAACCAAATATTTGCCGTCCGGCAAAAACCAGATGATTTCCTCAAATATCACCAATTACAACGAATTCCGATATGAGGATCTAATCACCCAATTCCCAATATCTTACTCCCACTTACCATCAGTAATAACATACAGATGTGAGAATCTGATCTGGTAAATACATACCCTGGAGTTAGATTCCAACTGGGAAAACAGTTATCAATTAACATCGCACGGTGAAACTGAAACATGAAAATGTTTCGAAGGGGTTTACTGGTATTCCTAGTAACGCCTCTTCCACTATCCTGATTCACGACAGTAACCATATACTATACCTGCCCTCACTGCAATCCCTTTATTATGTCTTTACTTATTATCTTCTGTACACCTTCTTTAGGCTAACTGGTTTTCTTCTTTCCCTACCCTTCGGCACCAGCCTAAGGTTTGAAAGAAGACTATCCAATAAGCATAATAGGTGTACTCTCCTAATCCTAGGAGCCCTCGCAACCTGAGAGAAGGTAATGGGAAAAGACATCTGAATAATCTTATCCAATCTCTCCAGAACCAGAATCCATCCTCGAAAAAGTTCCTTCAAGTTCGTATATAACCATACGATGGATTTATCCAATGGAAGTGGATATCCGTAGTGATACGGAGTGTCCTAGAGAAATGCAAAGTGGATGTAGGAGTGGCAGGGGTATACCCAGTCTTTGTCGTGAATGATGGTGATCACAATTTCCTTTGCCATTAGTCTAATCCCTTTATATGTCTTTACTTATTACCTTCTGTACACCACAGTTAAGCTTGTTGGTTTTTTTCCTTCCCTACCGTTCGGCACTTGCCTATGGTTTGGAGGAAGACTATCCAATAAGCTCAATAGGTGTACCCTCTCCTAATCCTAGGAGCCCTCACAACCTGAGAGAAGGTAAAGGGAAAAGACAACCGAATAATCATATTCAATCTCTCCAGAACCAGAATCCATCCTCGAAAAAGTTCCTTCGAGTTCATATATAACCATACGATGGATTTATCCAATGGAAGTGGATGTTCGTAGTGATACGAGGTGTTCTGGAGAAAAGCAAAAGGTGATGTAGAAGTGGCAATGATGTATGCGACACCGTGACATTCCCAAAGCCAAAGTGTTTTAAGAAGGTTCGGTCAATTTGGTTTCATGAGTTTTAGTCAAAGGTCGGGTCATAGTCACAGCCAGAGAGAAAGAGAAAAGAAACACTCAGCGTGCACTCTAACCTAGATCAGAATGGTTTAATCATTTTATCTAATCTGGATGGCTTCCACTGTATCCTCAAATTCTCCTCCAAACCTAAAAGAAGAATTAGTCGGAATCACCCGAGGAGTAATACTACTCATCAGTGGGAATCGAGATCCAACTATCATCGCATGATAACTTGATGAAAGCCACTCAAGTCACTACACTCCAGAAGGTATGCGCAAGCCTGGCAAGTTTCCTGTATGTTTGAAAATCCTGATATGATTTTTACCCCTAACGACCTATAACCTTGACGCTTGCCAACAAATTATAGGTCACTAGTCAAGTTCAACCCGTCATTGTCCTGGATTAACTCGAACCCACCCGCACAAGTCCTTGACGCTTGCCAACAAAGCTGTATGACTGTCCCGATCAATCGCATATCCATGCTACAAATAAGTATTATTTAGCTACCGTACACTATGCATTGACGCTTGCCAACAAATATAGCACGAATACCAAATAGTACTTATAAGAAATGACGGAGGGCTACGGCTGGTTTTTGGCGAAAAACCTTTAACGTAATGAACTTGATATCGTTGAAGGAATCCAAGTGGTTTTATAAATAGATAGTGGCGAAAACGTTTACTAAAGAGGTCATTCCCGGTGAAAGGATCTCGGCTCTTTCCCCGTCGAATGGGGTGCAGGATATCCCAAACTGAATACCACGATGCAAAGCAAAAGTAATCGACTATAATGAAATTATTATGTTGATGCAAACTTCTACTCAAGGGGTCACTCCCGATGAAGAGATCTCGGCCCTTGCCTCGTCGAATGAGGTGCAGGATATTACAAATGAATACCACGATGCAAAGCAAAAGAGAACGTCTGTAATGTCAGTTTTTAAAAAACTTGGTTCCAACAACATCATAAATAGGTTTGTTTTATCTTTGCATTGATAAGAATCAATGCAGTCCCATCAATTAATCACACCAGAAAAGAACGAAAATAAAATGTATGTATATGACATCCGCATTCGCCACTGGGTCCCGTCATCACCCGTTAGGTTACTTAACTAACGACAGAGCGGGGACTGGGCTAGCGCGGGTGCAAAACATATACAACATCTACTAGTATATATAAATATATATATAACAATCGTCCCAGACATGATATAAAGCAACATCACAGAAACATCACAGAAGCAACATAAAATGGTGGATAATCTGGAGCCCCGAGTTTCACTTGAGCCGCAAATGAGACCCGGCGTTCCCTGTCGTATGGATAGCCTGTGCAATGAAACCTAGACCCCTACGAGCGCGGAGAGTTACCCGCAACACCAAAAGCAAGGCAGCCCCCTTCAGCAACGTGAATGGGTCACCCAGCACTTCACGGAATCCGGTAACTTGAGCACCCCTCCTGGGTCAACCTATACCCCCTACGAGTGCGGCGAATAGCCCGCCAATTCTAGAGTAAGGTCCCCTCCTGCTCAACGCCATATGATGCGGACCAGTTGCCCTCTAGAACCCGGCTATTCGTGCACTCCACCGCGGGGTAATCCTAGTACATAAAAGAAAATAATATACAAAGGTGACATCGACCTCATCCCGGTCGTGCCCCAAAAAGAATAATATACAAACTGGCAGTGACGGCAGTCCACATGTCGGACGCTCGCCCCGCAATATCAAATGTACAAATAAAATAAACTGTACTATCATTGCACCACTGGCTATCCACCACGACGATCCAACCAACATCACAGCACATCACAGAACATCAACGTGAATGTCATGTTCGCAAACTCGTCTAAAAGAACATATAGCAGTTAGACGGGTTTACCGATCAAATGACATTCACGGTCGCAGATAATAATGTAAGTACTGTTAAACGCCCACTTAAAATATCGATCGATTAAATTTCCAAATTGGCCCCCAATAGCAATAACAGTACTGCACAGAAATCTAGGCCAAAACAGAATATCACAAAAATCACAATTCCAAATCAGGGGGCTACAGGAGAAATTTTGAAGCCCATCGCCACTAAATGGCCGCGGAACCGCCGCCAATAGGGGGTAAGTGCGGCTGTTCCGCGGCGCCTTGGAGGCTTTAGGAGCCCAAATTTTTCCTGTACCCTTAAAATCGCCTGCACGGATTTTTAAAATGCCTGAAATAATTTTTTAACCACTTTTGAAAATCGACAGCAGATACAAAAATGAAATCGTGATTTTGGCAATTTCCGTCGATCGAACTTTTAAGCATGTTTAAACAAGCTAGTAAGGGGTTTAAAGGGTGGCTCTGATACCATGTTGGGTCACGGCAGCGTGACGGCCGTCGAAACGCGGCTAAAATGCGGAACAAAAATTTCTAAGACCAGCGCTACCGCTACCCGATTCCCGGATCGACCTTAAACCCTAAACTAGCAAACTAAGAAGAGGTTAGAATTGTTATACCAAGTTTATCCGTGTCCTTCAGTCTTCATTCCAAACTCCTAGCGATTCCTTGATGTGGTTTGGTTGCCGGTCTTCCTTCGTCTCCGATGATCCACCCGAGGGAAAAGTATAACCCCATATATTGAAAACATAAAAAAATAAATAGAGCCTAAAATGTATACTATTCCCCACCCCAGCAAATATTTATATAATTCTAGAATTTTAATAATAGGGGAATAGTATACATTTTAGGCTCTATTTATTTTTTTATGTTTTCAATATATGGGGTTATACAACCTCGTCGAACGAGGTAACCGATGCTCCAAAGTCGCTGGCAGTAGAGAGTGGGGGTATATGAATATGTCACTACAATTTTTCTCTCAACCATGAGCTCCATGAAGCAACTCAACAAGAAGATGAAAGAGGTGATGAAGCATTTGCATGAACAAAAATGGTTAAGTGTTTTTCTTGGGAGCATGAGAGAGTGAGGGATATGAAGCAAATGTAATCCAAAAACCAAATGAAATGAACCCCTCACCAAAAGAGTGCCCCCCCTCTCTCATTCCCAAAAAAATATCATTTCCAATTTAACCATTAAACAAATGTGCACCATACTTTGCACCATGCCTCAAAACCATGCCTTTTGCCACATCACACCCTCCACCTCATTTATAAGACAAATGAATTTCCATAAATGGAAAATCATATAAATGAGGTGGCATCTTCTAGAAGCTATTCCGTATAAAATACGGAATACTTCCCGGTACATGTATCGAAATACATATACGCGTATTCGTACAAAAATACGAATAGCCAAGAGAGAAAATGAATAGTGAACAATAATACTAGAATACGTATATACTAATACATATATAAATTATTAAATCAAAACCCGATTTAATAATCCGGCTTAATCCTAAGCCGCTAGTATTATCAACCGTCCGATTAAAGTCTGCGCAGCATGTGCACATATTTAATCGGACACCTGTATGTATCAACATACCTCATGTACACCATATCGCCTGAACCGTGAAAACCCTCTGTGTGGGACTCTAAAGACTCGTCAATACGCTGGCAGTGGGTTTAACCACAAGCACGTCAGCGGCACTAGCTATACGTAACGGCTACCCAGGTATTGAGCGAAAGGGAGGCCGACGAGCAAACTCATCCTGAACCCCTACAAAGCCTGACAGTGACAATATCCGTACAGTCCGATCTGTTCGTCTAAGAGTATCGCATATCGAATCTAGGGGGTGGATAAAGTCAGACCCCCAACAACACGATATTTAGTGTCGGTATGAAACCCATCACCACCTGAGAAACTATCGATCCTGGATCGATAATTCTCGTCCACCGTGGCCACGGATTTATGGTGATGGCCATCCGTACACAACGCGGCATCAACCCCCAATACCAGGAGAGACGAATCCCCGACGATCCGATCACTGCCTCCATGTGGCTCGGGACTGTACCCAACTAAAACCTGTTTGTATGACTCCTTTGAGCCATGGTAGGGTAGTAATCAAAGCACAGTAGGAACTCACACGAGACAAATAACGACCTCAGGTCGACAGACTAACCTGTACACATGTCACCTGGGAACTGCTATCTGACAATAGGTATAATACCAACTAGCAGGTTCTCGGCGAGTCCGTCCAGTGTACTCATAACCCAATGAGCACCTGTATACTATCTTAGGTGAACAAACTAACACCAATGGCTTGTGAGACCTGGCCACCGTCCCTCGTCGGGGTCTCAATCAGTATACACTAGTCTACACTGGAATATCAATGCCCGGTCTCGATACTCCTACGACTATGGACATTTAAGGATGTGCTTATAGACCCAGCTCCCACATATATGATCGCCATCATAATGCTGGCAGTCAAGCAAGAATCATGTGGGCTCTATCAATATGATGATAAAGACAAACCAGATAGCATACTATCATCTTGAGTAAGACTGTTTTATCGGTATAGGTCCTGTCTCAATCATCATAATCACTTGTCCGCGACTATGATAATTGCCTTGAGGGCACTATAGCCAACACTCTCCATCTACCACTTTCATGTATTGACTTAGAGACGAGATGTGAGGATGATATTGTTTATCTTTTTGGTGACTCAGGACGTCTTTTTATGCAGTTTTATTTATATCGTTTTTTATTTCTTCGCTACGGCGTCGTATATCTGTTGTGGTGGTTGTTTTCCGTCTTTGGGCGTGGATTTGCTCCCGTTGGGGATGCTTTACTTATATCTTTGTATGTACCCATTTTTAGGGCTAGTTTTTTCAAAGGAGGTGCTGCCAAAAATTTTAAGAAAGTAAATTTGGACTTTAAAGAATTTGTACTTGAAAATTTCAAAAGTTTTTAACAATGTTATTATCACTTACTACTTTTGATGGTTTAGATTGCTGGGTTTTCGGCTTACTTGAATTTCGTTACGTCTGTAGACGTTACGTAGTTTAAGGGCCGTCACGTGCCAAATTTCGGGTCGTGACAAAGTTGTTGTCAAAGCGCTAAGTTTTACCTTTCAGAGTGTAGGATGACCTTGGTATGATGGAGTAGGTAGCTTAAGCAGAGTAATGTAGTGTGTGTATGTCCACGGCATACTTACAACACGGTACTCCGCTTAAGTGACCTAAGTACTAATTGCTTGAAATTCCTTTCATGATTATACATATCCTTGTGATTCAATTTCCGTGTTCTTATCGAATCCTATTTCACTTGCTATAGCCTTTTGCCGTCGATGACTATGAGGACTCAGAGAGATGCAGTGAGAGCCGAGGTCAGAGTTGACTCGTGTGGGACGAGGATTGACCAGGATGGTACGCTTACTATACAGGAGCAGATGGATCCGCCTTTGATAGATCGTATCGCTGGGCTTGAGGCAGATATGCAGGACTTGCGCCAGATTATGAGGTCGTTGGTTGAGGCCAGTCGAGCGCAGCGACAGAAGGTTGCCACCCCTGCTACCCAGTTATTCCTTGCGATCAGCATACAGCATTGTGTTACTTACACAGCACCAGTGGATTCAGCCCGTTTAGCTGAGGAGCGTCTTCCCGAGACCTTGGGAGTTCTGAGACCGAGGAGGACTCGTGCAGGTGTATCAGCCTGGAGACAGAGGTTTAGACGCCGCGACAGATATCGTTTAGGTCGTGGGAGTAGCAGAGGCTTGGGACGAGGACAGTTGTTTAGCTCATATCCCCAAGAGGGTCAGCAGCCATCGTATGGATGTTTTCGATGCGGGAGCCTTCAACACTTCGTCAGACATTGTTCTTTGGCACCGCGTCAGACTTGTGTTCAGAGAGGTCGTGGTCACGGAGGGTTCGTTCAGAGGGGACAAGATGGTAGAGGAGGAGTTCAACCAGTTGCGGGTAAAGGGCAGGCACGAGTGTCCGTTTCTACTCATCGGGACGCGCGGGCGTCCAATGCGGAGTTTTCAAGTATTCTAAATTTATATGTTCTTTTGATTCGTATGTTTGTTTAATTCGAGATCTATGCACTTGTTGTTCTTCACACTTCGTGCCGCGGTTGGGCCGAGGGTCGTGTTAGCTAGATCAGCCGTTTATTGTGTTAACTTCTGTCAGCGATTCTTTCGTTGCGCGACACGTGTTTCGGTCATGTGCCAATCGGATAGGAGATAGAGATTCGTCCGTCGATTTGATCCTTCTAGAGATGTTGGACTTTGACGTTCTCCTGGACACGGACTGGTTAGGTACGTGCTATGCGTCTGTGGACTGCCGCGAGAAAACAGTCAGGTTTTTGTTTTCCCGGCGAGTCAGTTCTTGTTGTGCAGGGGGACAGTGGTGCCACCTCTCACAGTTTGAATTCAGCCTTTTTCGCTAGTCGGATTTTGAGGAGAGGATGTCGAGGATTCTTGGCTTCTATTCATGATACCGGAGCCACAGTGGGTTGTTGGACCGGGTTCCTATCGTGCGAGAGTTTTCCGACGTTGTTCCAGATGAGCCGGCGGAGCTTAGGGAGCTTAAGGATCTGCTACAGAGTTGCTAGATAGGGGGACTTGTACGTCCGAGTGTTTCGCTTTGGGGAGCTCCTATTCTGTTCGCCAAAAAGAAGGACGGCGGTTTGAGGTTGTGTATTGATTGATCGTCAATTGAACTGAGTTACGGTGCGGATAGGTATCCTTTACCCCGCATTGACGATTTCTTTGCTTAGCTCCAGGGTGCGAGACATTTTTTTTCTAAGTTTGTTTTGGGATCAGGTCATCATTAGTTGCGAGTTCGGAGTGATGACATTCCGAAGGCTGCTTTTGTGCACGCTACGGGCTTTATGAGTTTTGGTGGTGTCGTTGGACTCACCAATGCCCTAGCAGCATTCGTGGATGTGATGAACCAGATTTCTTCAGGCCGTTCCTTGACCAGTTTATTGTTGTGTTATAAATGACATTCTGGTCTTTTCCAAGATTCGTGAGGAACATGAGTAGCACTTGAGAATTTCCTTGCAGACGTTGAGAAAGCACTAGCTATTTGCTAAATTCTTGAAGTGTTCCTTCAGGCTTGATAGTGTTGACTTCCTAGGTCATATGCTTATGGGAGACGGTATTCGTATGGACCCGAGGAAGATCGAGGCCGTACAGCTTTGGCCCAGACCTGTATCAGTGACAGAGGTCCGCAGCTTTTTGGGCTTAGCCAGTTTTTACCGCCGTTTCGTGCAGGATTTCTTGTGTATCGCTGCACCGTTGACCGGACTGGCAAGGAAGGAGGTTCTTTTCTTGGACTGAGGCATGCGAGTTGAGTTTTCAGCAGTTGAAAACTCGGTTGACGACTGCACCAGTTTTATCTTTGCTTCTAGATCGGGCGACTTTGTTGTTTACTGTGATGTTTCGCGAATGGGGCTCGATTGTATACTGATGTGGCACTATAAAGTTATCGCTTATGCTTCCCGGCAGTCGAAGGAGCACGAGCAGATTTATCCTACTCATGATCTGGAGATAGCCGCGGTGGTCGTGTGTTGAAGATTTGGAGACACTATTTGTACGGAGAGTCGTGTCAGATTTTCACGGACCACCAGAGCTTAATCTTCCTGCGGCGGGATCTGAAGTTGAGTATGCGCCGTTGGATGGAGCTTGTGAAGGATTGTGATTGTGAGATCCTTTATTTCCCGGGGCAAGGTGATTGTGGTAGCTGATACTTTGAGTCGTAGGCCCGGGGGTTAGCTTGTTCCAGTTGTGCGCAGTTCAGAGACAGTCTTATGCAGATTTACAGTTCTTGTGCGAACGTTGAGTACAGCTTAAGTTTGCCTCTACTGAGGGGACGGCTTGCTCATGTCCGCGCCCGTCCACTTTTACTTAATCGTTTCGTGAGGCACAACCCGCCGATTCTCGTTGTCTGAGATTCTTGAGCATGTTCGGCTGGGTAGAGATTCGGAGTTCTTGATTTTTGACCAGGGTGTGCTACGTTTAGGGACGCGTTTGTGTGTACCGATACTGATGGGTAGAGACACGAGGTCCTAGAGCAGGCATATCAGTCAGCTTTCTGTGTTCACCCCAAGTGCCACCAAAATGTAATGTGACTTGTGAGTTAGTTACGGGTGGGCAGGGTTGAAGAGTGAAGTTTCGGATTTCGTTTTGAAGTGCTTGGCTTGTTGGCGAGCTAAGGTTGAGCATTGAGACCGGCTGGAAAGATGCAACCTTTTTACCGTTCCAGAGTGGGAATGGGAGCAGATCTCCATGATTTTCGTTGTGATGTCCACCCAGGTCTAGACAGGGTATGACTCCATTCGGGTGATTGTTGCCCGGTTATGCTCAGTTTGCTCGTTGTTCTTCGGTAAGTTGTGTGTTTGCATGGAGTTCCTTCATGCGTTGTATCCAATAAAGGCACCCAGTTCGCTAGCCGTTTTTGGCAGAAGCTTCAGGAAGCCTTGGGTACTGGTTGAGCTTTAGCTCCGCTTTTCCATCTGTAGGCCGATGGTCAGACAGAGCGGACTATACAGACTCTGGAGGATATGCTTGTGCGTACGTACTAAGTGTTGTTGGCTGTGGGATCGTCACTTGCCATTGATAGGGTTCTCCTACGATAACAATTATCAGGAAACATTTCAAATGGCAACTTTCTGGCCTTATGTGGTAGGTTGTGTTGATCGCCAGCCTGTTTTACTGATTCCGCATGAGTAGGATTTTTGGACCCCAGCTAGTCATGAGACTACGGAGAAGATCCAGTTGATTCAGGTCAGGATGAGAGCAGCCCAGTGCAGACAGAAATCTTATGCCGATCGTCGTTGTCGCAGACTTGAGTTCGCACTGGGAGATCCTGTATTCCTACGGATTTTTTCCAATGAAATGGTGTGTTGAGTTTTGGGAAGCTTAGTCCCAGAATTGTAGGTCCTTTTGAGATGCTTGAAATGAGTTAGTACCGTTGCCTATAATTTGGCACTTCCGCCCAGATTTCTGAGTATTCACCCCGTATTTCTTGTGTCGATACTTCGCAATTACCTTCATGACCTTTTTCACATGATTTAGCATCAGACCATTTAATTTGGGACGCGATCTTTCGTTCACCACAGCCGATAGTTATAGTGGATCGGCAGGTGGAGAAACTTCGGTCGAAGGTCTTGCTATCTGTGAATGTTCTTTGGCGTAGCTGTCCAGTGAGGTGATCCCTTGAGAGGCTGCGAGCGAGATGCGGAAGGATTTGTTTTTCCCTCATCTCTTCGAAGGTACGCGTAGATAAATTTTTAATTCGGGGACCGAATTTCTTTAAGGGGGGAAGATTGTAACGTTTTAGAAATCGTTTAGGCGATTTTCCATTTTTTTAGGTAAAATAAATTTTAGTTTTCCATAAACCTTGAAGCGATATTTTTGCAGTATAGAATTCACTGTTCCTAGTTTAGCTAGGAAATTGCTAGTTTGCAGTTTTTTGTAAGTCACTTGTAATTTTAGTGCATTTTAATATTTTTTCCCTAATTAAAATATTGTTTTTAGCTTTTAATTATGCACTTAATTAGTGGTAATTACAATTTTGTTTGGATTAATTACTACTAAAGTAAATCTATGCTAAGTTAATCACTAGTTTAAGCTTAATTCTTTCTCTCCAAAATATCTAGATATTTGTGATTTAAAATGAAATTTTAAAAGAAAAAATAAAGAGGTGGCATAGATATTTGTTGCATTAATGAGATTTAATTGATTTTACACTCGAATTTTCCACACAAATTTCCATACCTCCTCACTTATCCCCATTTGGCCGAAACCCCCCACCCCCACCCCCCACCCTTTCTGCCCTCTCTCTCTTCTTGCTTCATTTCATCTCTCCAAAGCTCAAATAAATTCTCAAAAATCATCAAATAATCACACAAAATTATAAATAAATCCATACCCTTCATTCTTCAACTCTAAACAAGCTTGGATCTTCAATCAAGTTAGGATTTTGGAGGCTAAATTTGGAATTAGTTGCTAAATTGTGATTCTTTTGTGGAGATATAAAACCCTAATCCTAAGTTCTATTTGTTGTTTTAATACATTAAGCTAGCATATAAGATGTTTAATTAAAGCTTTTAATTGCATGTTTAGAATTTCTAGAAAAGGGTTTTGATAATTAAGTTAGGGTTTTGTTTAGTGAAATAGTTAAGTGTGAAGTTTAGACAAAAGAAAACTTAACCTAGTGCAAGATTGTAAAATGATATTTTTTCCTAATTATCTAATTAGATTAATTGCAAACTAAACTTTTACTAAATCTCTTTTGGGTGAGACTAAAATTCTAGTAAAGGTTTGTGAGGTTTAATAAGGCTATTATGAGATTATTGTGATTACTAGTTTGGGTTAAACTTGTAGTTTTGAGCTAAACGATTAAATATTGCTTACTAGATTTCGGTAAAGTTTAGACGTGAGTTTCTTTTTACGTTGCGATGTGATATATATTATCTTCCATGCTTTATATTGTGTTGTGAATGCGCGATCGGTACGATCAGGCTCTAGGCTTGGTGGTTGTGTCGTTTAGCGTTCCTTTGTGCCAATGTCGTACGTGTTTGGTGCACTAGGTGCACAGTGTGTTTATCTTGTGGGTATTATCTTTGCGTTTCGTTGTCTTGTATCGGTGCAAAATGTTTAATTTTATGTGTTGTGTTTGTGAAATTTTAGGATCGCAGGCGAGAACTTCGAACGCTGCGAAGAAGGGAAAGCAAATGGTTGGCTTTACTTAGCCAGGATCGTTGGTGAGTAGATTTAACGTCTACAGGGGAATCGTCCGCATGGCATTATGCATCTGGGCTAAATTAAATGATATGATTCTTGATATTAAGTATATGGACATTGATTGTGCATGTGTACATTTGTTGCATAACTCATTTTCCTATTGCATATGGACATAGTATTAATGAGACACAACACCATTACTGACGGTTCATGTTGCATGAGCACAAATTGTATGTTACACCCACACCGTCGGTAATTGTCATGACACGCACCACCCATATACATACCTGGCACCTATACATACGTGATATTGTAGTTGGATAGGGATAATTGAGATAGTGATTCTTATTCCTTGTGCATATGAGATATAACTGACACATATACATACGTGATACTGTATTGGTTAGGGACATTGAGACATGATCCTTATAATCCATTGAGCATATGAAACATAGCATACCTGTATAACTACATGCTTACACATATGTCTTGCTATGCATACATACATACATGTACACCGACTTACCTTGCTAGGGTTACATATACCTATGTTGTATTGTTTTGTCATTGATGTGGAGTCATTGATTCTTATGCGTTGGCGCATATGATAGGTAATATATCTTGCCATGCCTATATGCTAGTTATCTATATACCTATATGGTATTGTACCATTAGTGACAGGTATATACGCATATGAGACATAGCTACATGTACATCTTGCATACATACTTACATGTACACCCATATACCTTGATATAGCTACACATATACCTGGAGGGTATTACATCATTATTGATAGGTAGATCCACATATCTTACTATACCGACATGGTTACGCGTACCTGGCTATGGCTACATGTTCATCTTTATATGATGTTACGTTGGATTTCGGAGAAATTAGGAACCGCATGATATATTTAATAACTTGTTGCGGTTAAATAGCTGTTTTTCCTTTATATGCTCTCTGTTTCATGTTGCATATATTATATTTCATGGATTTACGCATTGAGATATGGATTTCATATGATATTTTACTCCTGCGTATATAGATCAGTGGTATGAGACGCTGATATATATATATATATATATATATATATATATATATGTATGTATATGTATATGTATGTATGTATATATATGTATATATATATATATATATATCAGTGGTATGGGACGCTGTTATATATGTACACCTACGTAATATATCATCATAATGATCTATGCAAATATACTTATTCATTACTTGATATTTTCTGGATTTGAGGACCGTGGTAGTTTCATGAAATTATGCATTATTTGAAAAACCCGGTTTCTCTTGATATGATATTTCGATGCGTCCACCATGAGATTTCTCGGTTCTGAGATTTGTGATATTACCCGATTCGAGGAGCGGTAGGTACCGTCTGCGGGTACATGGTGGAGCCCGGTATGGTTCCTCGGGGCAAGATATGTTGTTCGTGGTATAAACGATGAGTCTGGCGGGTGGGCAAGTACCTACCGGTGACAGTATTTAGACTCGGCGGTTATCGTGGGGATACCGACCGGAGTCATGTACGTATGGATACGTGGAATTTCGAGTGTCGAAGCTGGGCATCCGGGTTTCGATATCGTATGATACGTACCTATCAGGGCCAGTCGTGGTGACAACCCCTGATAGATCAATATTTACGTGTCGATACTAGACACTAGTTTTTATGTTGTTTTCGGGTGTCGGTATTTGACACTCATGTTCCATGAGACTTACAGGATGTGTTTTATCCATACTGAGCATTTATTTGATATGCATTGCTTCATATATTAGTGGTACCTGATAGAGTACCATTCATGACTGTTGCATTACATATTGTCATTTATTGCTATCAGCTTGCATGTGATAAACCATCGTAGTACGTGCATATTTGCGATTATCTGCATGCATATGTTATTTACTATTCACGAGTTGGCAACTCACCCCCGTTGTGCCACAGGGTTTTGCAGGTTGTCCCTCATAGCAGTCGTTGGCATGGCTTCTTCCTATAGTATCATCTTTTGCAGCGTATACCGCTTCAGCTGATGGTGTGCAGTTTTGCTATTGGTGGATTTCGCGGTTATCCGTTTATGTACATTGTATCTTGTTGTATCTAGTACTCTACATCTACCACTTTCATATATTGACTTAGAGACGAGATGTGAGGAAAATATTGTATATCTTTTTGGTGACTCAGGACGTCTTTTCATGCAGTTTTATTTATATCGTCTTTTATTTCTTCGCTACGGCGTCGTACATCTGTTGTGGTGGTTGTTTTCCGTCTTTGGGCATGGATTTGCTCCCGTTGGGGATACTTTACTTATATCTTTGTATGTACCCATTTTTGGGGCTAGTTTTTACAAAGAAAGTGCTGCCAAAATTTTTAAGAGAGTAAATTTGGATTTTAAAGAATTTGTACTTGAAAATTTCAAAAGTTTTTAACAATGTTATTATCACTTACTATTTTTGATGGTTTAGATTGCTGGGTTTTCGGCTTACTTGAATTGCGTTACGCCTGTAGACGTTACGTAGTTTAAGGACCGTCACGTGCAAAATTTCGGGTCGTGACAATAATCGTCCCTCGCTCATGTATAATTAAATTTAATACAGTTAAACCCTTGACTTTTTTTAGAAGAGAAGATATTCTGCTACCCTTTGGCAAAATGCATATCATACTACCACTTGAACAATAGTTATCGTCACATGTATGCTATAATCTTAGAGTATGTTGGTTCATAAATAAAAGTAGGAATTTCATTTAATTTATTTGGTTATTATTATTTTCTTAAACTCTTAATGGCCGCACGTATCTTCTTTGACATGCAAGTGGGTCAACCGACCTTAATATTCTATGGATCTATGCATGATTGGTGTCTTGCAGTTGCAGATAACAGATCTAAAATGCACAGCTTCCTTTTTGAAATCTATAAATCGAATAGGAAATTTATTGAGCTTCTCTTTCTAAGAGCTTTGGTACGAAGGACCTTGGTGAAGCCTATTTTGTTTTAGGCATTAAGATTCATCGAGACAGATCAAGATATCTATTGGGACTGATATATCGAAAAGATATTAAATCGAATCGGCATGGAGCATTGTTCGCCTTATGTAGCATCGTTAAAGGTGAAACAAATTTCCTATGCATCTGCAGTTGGCAGCCTTAACTATGCTCAAATTTGCAAGAGGCTTGATTATGCTTTTGCGGACAGTAAGCTAGGGAGATACCAGAGTAATCCTGGTACTGATTCATTAGAATGCTGCAAAGAAGACTTCCTCGAAGCTTCCGTTGTGTCGAGTGTTAGGTATGTATGCTCTAGAGACCATTATTGTATATTATATTAGATGCTGGAACATATGTATGTACAGAACAATCTTACTCAATTGGATAGTATACTATATGGTTTTGACTTTATCTTAACATGTATACATATTTTCATGCTATTACATCTAAATTGATACACGCTGATAAATCCCTTAGGATATTTTGCTTGACTACCGGGACTATGATGTCAATCATACTAGTGGGACCTGAATAGTCGATAAGCACATCCTTAAATGTTCCTAGTCGTAGAGATATCAAGACAGGGTATCGATATTTCAGAGTAAGCTAGTGTATACGTTTCTTGACCCCGTACGGGGCGATGGTTGATCACACAACCATTGGTGTTTGACACCAAAGATTATATACATGTACTCATTGGAGACTGAGTACATCGAACGAACTTTCCGAAAACAAATAGATGGTATTATACCTATCATCAGATAGAAATTCTCTGGTGACACGAGTACATGATAGTCTGTAGACCTGAGATCGTCATAGCGTCTCATATGGTCCCGCTGTACTTAGATTACTACCCTACCACAGCTTTACAGAGCTGTGCAAACAGGTAGTAGTTGGGTTCAGTCCAGGATCATATGGCGGCAGTGAGCGATCGAAAGAGATTCGTCTCTCCCGGTATAGAGAGTTGATGTTGCACAGTACGCAATTGGCTATAACCATAAGTCCCTGGTCAAAGTAAGCGAAATTTGCTGATAAGCGTTATTGATAGTTTTTCATTTGGTTATGAGCTTGACATCGGCATAATTTATCTGGTTATTAGGAGTCTGACGGTTTTATCGGGTTATTAGGAGTCTGGCGGTTTCCACCTTCCAGACCCGATATACTACATTCTCAGACGAAATGACCGGACTGTACGATAAATGTCATCGATAGACTCTGTAGGGTACGGAAAAGCTTGCTTGTCGATCTTTTCTTCGTTCAATACATGGATATCCATTACGTACAGTTAGTACCACTGAAGTCCTAATGAGTTGTGGATGTGATCCCGACAACTCACTACCAGCGTATTAACGAGACTTTAGAATCTCACACAGAGCGTTTGTCCACTCGAGCAAAAAAATGTAGGGCACGTACGGCGATGAGTGCGGAGTCCGATTAGACATTTGTCTTGAACCGGACGAATTATAATTCTAGCGGGTTTATGATTGAACCAGGTCATTAAATCAATTATTGATTTAATAATATAATTAATTATGTGATTATGCATGTAATTAATCTAGTATTATATTATTTCTCTGTGTTTAATATATTTTCCATGTGATGAGAACGAATGATATGTTTAATATTATTTAAACATGTCATTCTTTTTTCTATTTTCTATTTTCTTTTTCTCTTTTCTTTTTGCATAGCTAAGGATGGGTAGAGCTTCATCTCATGCCATAAGACATATGTAAGGATGAAATATGAAAGGGGGTCTTGAGTCATGACAAGGGTATTGCATTATTCTAGCCATAACAATTTCAACTTTCTCTTTCATCATTTATAGCGGAAGAAAAAAGAAAGAGAGAAGAGAGTTCATCTTCTTCTTTAGCAAAGAGAGAGAGTAAAGAAATAGCTCAAGCACACATTCCTTCATATGGATCATTTTCGACAGAAGGATTGGCAACCAAGTTTCGTCCGGTGCACCATTGGAGCCTATCTTAGAGTTCAAATAAGGAAGAGCAATCATTCAACCCAATTAGAGCTTAAGAAAAAGAATCAAAGGTTGTATACTCCCAAAACTCTTGGTTTTTGTTTTTCCTTTTTCAAGTTAAAGTCTTTAGGATGATCGTTAGGGATTTTGTGTGTCATGCATGCTAAGAAAAATTTGATTTTTCCTTTCCGCCTCCTATGAAAACCCTCCGATTGGATGCATGACACGCTTACATCCAGGAGATTAGGCATCAGAATCAACTAGCATTATAGTTGATGTAGGATCGATTAGCATTATAGTTTATGTAGGATCTACTTTTAACCTATAGAGATGATGCAATTAATCCATCAATCAGAAATTGCATACAAACAATTATAATTTAAATAATCAAACTAAATAAAACCAAGAAACCTTTTATATTAAAATGCTAATATGTATCCACAAAGTGTCACATAAAACAAAAAAATGTAACAGCATTTAAAAAGGATTTTAAATGTAAACTAGTTTTAAAAAAAGCTCCATTTTATGCTTTACCACTAACCAAATATACATCAATTAAAGAAACACTTCACCAACTCTTCCCACTCATAATTTTTATGTGGTGCGACCACCGGGCCATCAATTTTTTGGGAAATTTTGCCAAAACCATCGTGTACTTAAACATATATTTTCAAAACCATCCTGAATAAAATTCTCATCGCAGAAACTCTTTAATGGTACACTCAGTTAAACCTACCCAGCAACCCCGTACAGTTAATTCTATTATCAAATGACCAAAATACCCTTAACCTCTTTCCGGCTTCTCTGCCTCCATTTCCTCAACCCATCCTCTCTCTCTCCACTCCTCTACCCGTCTCCTTCGCCGCCACTCCCTTCTCTCCCTTTCTATCTTCTCTTTTTCAATCTCATCCTCTCTCTCACCTCTTTGCCTCCATGCCTCCATATCCCTCTCCTTCGCCTCCACTCCCTTCTCTCCTTTCTCTCTCTTCCTCCTCAACCTCATCCTCTCACTTCTTTCTCATTTTCCTCGCAATGATTAGAATTGGTCAAACCCTTTCCGTCGCTCTCTTCTCGATCCGCCGTCTCTCTTATCCGGGTACCGCTCTCGATCTCTTCAAAATACTTTTCTGTGAGCTCCACGTGGCGCTCTCCCTCATTGATTACTGCTTACCGTCACATCAATTAATCACTAAAGCTAATGGGTTGAAAAAATATGAATGGAGAATGGTGCTTAGAATGTTTTTGTGTAAATACTTGAGAGGGATTTTTTTTAGTTGTTTAGTGTTTGGAATATATTTGTATAGGTTTTCGAGATAATAGTGTTTAGAATGTGTTTATATAAATACTTGAAAGAGTTTTTGTTTGTATGTAAGAATTGTGTTTGTATAAATTTTGTTTGAAATGTGCTTGTATAAATACTTGAGAGAGGGTGAAAGAAATTATTTGATTTGTTGTAGATATCAATTTAAAGTATCAATATCAAAAAACAAACAACTATTAAATCAATGGAAAAAGGAAGAAATTGATCGTTACCTTATCGCCAACGTAATGGATCTTGACGGTTGCCTCATCGGCTCTATTGGTGGGATCTTGATCAAGTTGTCGTGCTTGAAGTAAGGTCACGAGTCGTCATAAACGTCAAGCACCGCATCGACATTGCCGGAGCTCAAGGAATTGTCGGCTCTAGTAGTGGATTTCTGCTCCTCCACGTTTTAGAACATTGATACAAATACAATCTAAACATTATCATCATTCAACCATTTATATAAACACATTTCAAACATTATTCATTAACATAAATTTGTTACAACAAACAACATCATCATCATCATTCAAACATTTATATAAACACATTACAAGTCTCTTTCATGAACATAATTTTATTACAACAAAAACTAAATTAGTTTGACACATTTAGATCAACAAGTCTAGAAAACCAACTTGAATTGGAATAAAATCACACAACTTAGTAGAAAGATGAAGCAAGAATATTTTTTGCCATATTAATCTATCTTTCGATATAAGATGTGTCGCGGTGTGCCATAAAACAACCATCGTGTCCGACTCTCCGTTTGCGGCAATGCCTTCTCCACGTCATTATCTTCTTCTTGCTCTACCTACCAAGCTCCACAAAACACCATCCATCACCAAAACCCTTCATTCTAATTAACTTTTTTAACTCAACCTAACACTTTATAACCACTCCCATCCATCCCAATCTTAACTCCAAACCCACCATCCCACGGGTCTACACCACATTTTCAAACACAATCACACTCTCCAAATCCAATACATACATACACACCACCGCCACAAACAATCCTAAATCCTACACAATAATTTCCACAAATACTTTCAGTGTATCCCAACCATATCTCACAAACTCCACCCGCTCACCATCAATTCTCTCAACAAACACAACCACCACCACAAGCTTCGCAACTACCGTCCTCAAAATATCAATAATAGAAACAATAGCGATCTCTCTAACTCTTTCCCCTCTCTCATCCTCAACAACCTTCCCTCCCTCACGTTTCAACAATGACCGTAACCTCCGCCTCCACTTTCGAACCCTCCGTCTTCACTTCCCCACCAACCAAACTCATTCCGCGTCATCTCTCGATCCCTCTCAAACACCATCTCCCACTACCATCTCGTCAGAGCCTTATCCCTCATCTACGACGATCGTCTCGTTCTCCGCTGTTCTGCCAGCGATGTTCTGCCAGCGACGTCGTGGGTCAAGGAAAAAGGGAGAAAAAGAAAGGAGAAGGATAAAAAGAGAGAGAGAAGTTGTTGTATGAATGAAGAAGGGTAAAATGAGAATAAAAATGAAGAAAAAAAAGTCACATGATGGCTCAAGTGACAACTTAAGTTTAAGATTTAACGGACAGGGGGGTCAGGAAGGCTCGGGTTTAACTCAGTGTAACGTTAGGAGGTTTCTGTGAGACTGTTATGAGAATTTTCTTCAGAATGGTTTTGGGAACATATGTTAAAGCACATGGTGGTTTTGGTGAAATTTCAAAAAAAAATTCAAGACATTATAATTCTTGCTTTGTTTTATTGTTATACGCTCAAAATAATAAGTTGATACATGTATGAAAACTAATAAACTAATGTCAGGGAAAACTAACTGAGTCAAGTCAGAACGAGAGAAACTCAGGTTGGCTTCTTATTTTCGAAATTCTAGTTGTTCTATTAGTTTTCGAAAACAACGAAGCTATAATCAACTTATGTTAGCACGCTACACACACATACACACACATATACATACAAATACATATACATGTACATGTACACACATATATACATACACATATACATATTGTATATTCAATTTTCGAGGCTATGGAGCATCAGAAGCGATTTCGTTCATAGTCGAATGAGACTAAGCAATATAAATGTTTGAAAGCGTGCACTTTGTGTACATCTCTTTTGTCAAAAATATAAAACATAAAATAATCTGAGGAGAGTATCAAGAGCTAATGTGGGTGGCAATTAAAAAGAAAAGAAAAGGACAGGGTCAAAGTCTACAACTATAGTTTTTCAAGTTACCCTATTGTTACAAGAGAAAGTAGGTTTCAAATCAATGTCATCTCCAATACTAACATTCATGAATGAATGCCTATAAAAGCCAATGAGCATCATCAACAAATTAAAGCAACAGAGAAAAATAAAATTATGGCTTCAGTAGTAAATTCTCTCATGCGCTTTCTTCTTCTTTGTTTACTCATTGTTTCTATATAACATATGTAGTATTTTCCTCTAATCCTTATAATTTCTTATCTTATATTTTTCTAATTTTCTTGATTGATGCATTATAAAGCAAGGAAGCTGGGAGTTAGAGACACAGCAAGCCCACGTGTGCCAACAGGACCCTCGCAAACAGGGCAATCTGCTAACTATTATTAATTACCTCAATAATTATTAAAAATCCTTAACACACGAAGAGATGGAAACAAAACGGCACACAATATTGTCTCTAAAGCTATAGCATGTAATCTTTTTTGCTTTTGGGAACTCCTATATCTTCATGTTGTGTTTTGTGATGCATTACACATCACACAGTTTATCTCATTAGTATAAAACATGGTAAAAGCCTTTCCACCAAAAAAATAATAATAATTATTGAAAATCCGCTCATTATTTATCACTATCAATTGTAATTTGTAACAGTTCATCATTTCATGATAATCTTAATAAAGTATTTTATACAGAGGCCACATTACCATCCTACACTTGATGGTACCACATTTGAAACAGACATGTCTAACATGTCATCAAGTCGGTAATTGGAAATTGTTTTTATGTTATTATTTTTTTTATTTTTTGACTTGAGTTAGTTTTGTTCCTTACTCAAATATCCACACACATTTGTCATGTCTTATCTTACTTGGGTGTGAGACGTATGGACGCGACACGAGAACTTAAATTCTATAGAATGAAAACTTTCGTTAGAGATTGCTCTACTTGTCTTTGCAATTAGGAATAATTTGATTGGGCTCATTCTATGATGTGGATGGTATGGCTAAATAGCTCACGGATAAGTATGATACCGAATGACTTTAGTGCATGATCCATAAGTTTCTTAAGGGTTCTTTATGTTATATGTATTACAGTAATTTCAAAAACTTTAGATCCATAAGTTTCTTAAGGGTTCTTTATGTTTTATGTATTACAGTAATTTCAAAAACTTTATTTGACCTGGTTTAAAAAATTTCTAAGATTAATACAAAATTCTTTGACGAATTAAATGCTGCACTTTTTCTTTAAAATGTAGGTAGGCTAAATTTATATGTGTGCGTGTGTCTATATATATATATATAACACACCCCGGGTTTTTTCCTTCAACATTGCTCGACCTATGTGACCTTCATGTCACGCTTTTGGAGTTTCCGCACCTACTGCTTTTCTTATAGCAATTTGATTTCACTTGACCCTTTTTTTTCCGTTAGCATCTCCATACTTCAATATTTTTCTCTATGCTCCCTAGTTAGTATTTACATGTAGCCATCTATACTTATAAATTACTCATGCAGTTTACTACCTCACTTTTAAAAATGATTCTTTCTCATCCTTCTCTCCGACCACCGCCGCCGTCCTCGCCGCCGCCGCCTTCTTTCTCCTCCTCTTCAACACCATCCCCACCACGGCCATCATCACCGCAACACCTCCATCATCATCCTCCTCCTCAATCCCTCAACACCTCCTTCTTCCTCCTCCTCTTCAACGCCGCCGCCACCGCCATCACCACCACCTTCTTCTTTCTCTTCTTCATCAACAACACAACTGCCGCCTTCTCCTCCATCCTCCTTTCTCCTCCGCCATCATCCTTCCTCCTCTTCAATCTGCCGCCTCCTTCGTTCTCCTCCACCTTTCCGGACATCGCCGCCATTGCGGCGATGTCCGGAAAGGAGGAGGCTGTGACGGTGGTGGTGGATTGAAGAGGATGAGGACGAAGGATTGTGGCAGCGGTGTGTTGTTGATGATGACGACGGCGGCGGTTGTAGGTTAAAGAAAAAAAGAAGATGATGGTGATGGTGTTGATGGCGGAAGCGGCGGCGGCGGCGGCATTGAGGAGGAGGAGGAAGAGGAAGGAGGTGTTGACGAGTTGAAGAGGACGGTGGTGGTGGCAGTGTTGAAGAGGAGAAAGAAGGTGGCAGCGGTGAGGACGGCGGCACTAGCCGGAAAAGGAAAGGAGGTGGAAGAATCATTTTCAAAAGTGAAGTAGAGAGCCGCAGAAGTAACTTATAAGTACAGGGACGACAGCTAAATATTAACTATGAGAAAACAGAGAAAAATATTGAAATATGCATGGGGCTAACGAGAAAAAACCCATTATTAAAATGTGCATCATTGTTTATTTGGTAATTGTACTCAGGAAATTAATCAGATTTTCTTACGGTCTTCTATGGCCATATAGTTGAGTTTGGATTTGTGTCTTCCCATTTGAATTCTATATAACAAATATTTTACCATAGATTAAAAAAAAGCATAGAAAATTCCCTATGATCTCTCTTCTAAAACGCCTCTTTTCTTTGCTCGAAGATTTTTTTCATTTTTCATCTTGATATCAAAAAATACATAAGAAATCTAGCGAGGTCCCGAATCCGCCATCTACAGCTAAGTACCCGAATCCACCGTCATTTTTCATTTATCATCTTGATATCCAAAAGTACAAAAGAAATCTAACGAGGTTCCGAGTCCGCCGTCTTTTTCCATTTTTCATCTTAATATCCAAAAGCACATAAGAAATCTGGCAAGATCCCGAATCCGCCGTCTAAAGCCAAGCACCCGAATCCGCCGTCTACAGCCAAGCACCCGAATCCGCCGTCTACAGCCAAGCACCCGAATCCGCCATCTTTCTCATTCCATTTTTCATCCTGAATCCTAATAGATATTTATAAATTTTCAGGCGTGCATCAAGGAATATATCAATTGATATAGAATTGTCTAAAGTTGTTTGAATAAGAAAAGCTGCTTAGAAGAAATGTTCTGGGGACAAAATAGGAAAGCGGTGTAGAAGAAATGTTTTGGGAGGGGTGTGAGGGGAATAGGTAAAAGGAAAAACATACCCGGCTTATGTGATAATGATTTGAGAAAAATTATAGTATAAAATAAATAGGACTTCCAATATTACAGTCCAAAGAAACCAAAATACCTGGCTTTTCCGTATTTCTCTAAAAAGGACATTTTGAAAGTCCTAAAATATCAAAAGTTTGTAGTCTTTCGCATATGTGAACAAATTTTTGTTAAACAAGGTACATTTCTGATGCTGGCTTGTTTCACATGAAAACAATTTCCCTCTCACCAAATAATCAAAACAAGTTTCATCAAAAGAAAGATCCTTAACTTCAAGACCTCATGGTTTCAACAGCAAAGCTAACATGAGCCATATAACAAATAGCATCCAACAACTATTTTTACATTCCAGCAAAAACAAAAGCCTAATCAATAATAACCTGAAAACATTACAGAAATCCTACCGCTACAACTTTACTAACAAATGAGAGAATTAGAACAAGCGGCCATAAGACCTACAGTCTTATCTTTTACACAAGTTGAAATCTCTATCAGAATACAGCCAAAAGATTAAAAGGGTAAAAGAAATTCACGTCAGTGTTCATCTGTCGTTTTATGGACGTTCTCTTGAGGCCTCCTATTTAGAATTAGAAATTGCAGCATTTTCATTGTGCTTCGAGGATCTCTCAGATTTCAAATCCACCGTGCTCTCCTTAGTTCTTATTGCATCATCATTTACAGAATCAAATATAAAATTTTCGGCTGGAGGAGTACTCTGAGCATAATCCTCTTCTATCCCTTCTGAAACATACAAAAGTGATTGACAATAGCGAAGAAATCTACAGAAATCAATGGAAATTAATTGAGAAACTCACCTTTGTTCACATCATTAATGCCTGATGGAGAACAAGCAGTAACCTTTGTGCCTGAGACCTCTGTACCATTTATAGCATATTTTCTCTCTTCCCGATTAGCAGCTGTTGGTGTTTGTGGCATTGCTTCCTCAAGTATAGACCCCATTGTGCCTGAACATTCTACATGAATTTTGGTACCAGCTGAAATGGCGCACAGTTCACTCTTGGTAAATTTAAAAGCTTCTAAAGTTTGCAAAGTAAAATAAGAGGATGGTATATATAATCTAAAACTTCATTGAATTAAAGTTGTGTAACAAGGTTTAAGTCTTCAACAGGCCATTTAATCGGTCGCTTAGAAGTATGGGATAGCAACAGCTAACCACATCAAACAATTTTAAAGGATGTAATTGGTCCGAAGTATACGGACATTTGCCATTTAATCGAGCGCATAGACTATATGCATGCGTACCCAATATCCAGATCAACGGCTCTTTCTTTCTTTCTTTAAATTTATAAGGATATTTCTATATTATTTACATATTATATTTCTGTGAAATTCCATGCAATCTGATTAAGCCATTGATGTCCAATGCAAACGAGTGTGTTTTACAACTGTGCATATGATATATCAGATAACCAACTGTTTGTCACGTGCTGCACATGCACAAAGGAAGTCATTGGATATTGACAGAAATCATGGGTTAATTTTCAAAATTTATTATTAGTTTTATAGGAGTTGTATGGAAAATAGTAGGTTAGTGAGGGATATTTGTACTATGTGCCACAAGACATCCAAAACAATAGCCACAAGGCATTCAATTCTACAAAAATATTAAATTGCAAACCCCCAACATCCCCTCCCAAAAAACTATAAAAAAGAAGAAGAGTTTGCATTATAATAAGACAGACGCTTCAGTTCCAAACAAGGCAACATGAAGCAGATATAAGTATTCCCGAATTTATATTTATTGCTTCAAGTGTACGCAAATACGAGAAATGAATATTGTTCGAATAATGTTCTGATATTGAATTAAATATATACATATTTATTTAGTAAAAACGGCTTCACAGGAATAAATTTATCTGTATCAGCCTGTTATAATGAACAAAACCCAAAAGTTGGATAGAATAATGGATTAGGCCTTAATTTCGTCTGTTTATATTAAATAGATGATTAGATGGAAACAAACAAGATCACATTAGCTTTCCTTGAATTTAATTAAGTGTCACTGATGCAATATTGCCTTATATTTAATTGATAACTTGCATGATGTGAGTGTTGATATATGGGATATAATAAATATAAACGCATGCATCTCATCTTTGTCTAAAGCTAAATTTTGTACCGTATACATACGAATCCAAATGTATTTTAGATAGCTATCACTATAGTAGACTAATCCATTCTCAAAACAGAAATCAGAATATGAACAGGAACAAGCATAGCCATATTTGTTCACACCAACAATCCTTTCTTTTAACCTCTTTCCTTCTTTTATTGGTTGCTTGAAGTGTTTAGTTGTAAGATGATGTATGGCCATTCCTGTTTTGTTATATTTTTGTCAAGTAGTAGTAGGTTTTTTATGTGAAAATGAGACAGGTTTGGCCCTGCTCCTCACTTCAAAATATATATATTTGTTCGCACCAAGAATAGTTGATCAACTATATAATATTCTCTACTGTGGAGGTAGCAAATAATTATAAAAGTAATATAACTATATAAGAAATAATTAAAATAATTATATTATACTCTCTACTGAGAACATTTTTTAGTTTTGTGAATGAATTAACTATAAAAACATAATTGACGTTCAGAAAATAATTAAATCATTTTCGCTACTCGTGATTAACACTTCCTTTAATCTAGACTCCTTAATGTGAAATTTTGTTGGGCAGCTCCCCCATGAGCAAACTATTGATTACCAAGGGAGCATTTTCTAGCCAATTTAGTTTCATGGGCAGATCTGAGCTTGACCTCATATGCCTCCACTAGAAATTTGGCACCAAAAAATAGATGGTTGCTGTTGTGAAGGTGTCATGTATGTCTACAAAACTACATATCCCGAGAAGGGACAGACGTCTGAGCATTTGTGCTTCATATGTCTGTCATTAAAGTTTCAGAGTTCCAGAGAAGGTTCAGACATCTGGCCCATAAAGGGTCTCACGTCTGTCAGTGCTCGGCTATTTTCCAGAGCAATTGCAGACATCCGAGCTTTGTGCTTCAGACGTCTAGCGACTCTTTGGCCAGACGTGCAGATTATGGTCAGACGTCTAACCCACAAGGGGCAGACGTGTGCGGCGGGCTTTCTGCGCGTGTTCAGTTCTGGATGGCAGTTTCGTAAATACTGGAATCTCGTTGGAGATGACTTGAGATCTTTGATTATAAGGTTTAAGGGAGACGACTCTAAGGCTCCATAGGGGTTAAAAAAGAAAGCCATTAAGGAGAACTTAGAGAGAGGAGGAGATCTATAAGGAGAGGATTTGTAACTCTTGTAAGGTTTTTCTCTAAAGTTCTAATAAAGATTTCTCCCCTATTCCCGTGGTTTTTCCCGTTTGGGTTTTCCACGTTAAATCTCTTGTGTTATTTGATTTTGAATTATTTCTAGTTGTTATTCGTTAAAAAATATCTTAGTTTAGATCGGGTGTATGGTGTTCCACTGTGCACCAAGTCACAACTGGTGTAAGAGCCTTTCTTTGGCTTTACAATCTAAGTCTACGGTGGGTGACGACGTTTATGTCTGTTTCCCATCTTAGATTGCGATTATATTGAATTGGTTCATAAAGATCCGATGGAAAGGATTTTACTTCGGAATTAAAGATGACGAATAACAAAGTCAATAGCATCAAGTTCGAGATGAAGCAATTCAATAGGAAAGAGAGCTTCTCTATGTGGCAGAGAAGGGTTAAGGCACTTCTTGTTAAAGGTCTTTTTAAACTTCTTGGCGGTAATAAACCTACCGACATTACAGATGATGCATAGCAAGACAAGGATCAGAAGGCACAATGCACGATAAATAAGTTGTCTGGCGGAAAACATGATGTATGTCATGTTAAAAACATCTGCAGCAAGTTTATGGTTGAAGCTCGAAAGTTTATATATGATGAAATCTTTCGCTAACATGCTTTACCTAAAGAAGTAACTCTACGATTTACGCATAAAGGAAGGTACTCAAATTCACGATCACTTAAATAGCTTCAATAAGATGGTTAGTAATCTTCTATACCTTGAAGTAAAATTAGAAAAGGACCAAGCACTTTTACTCCTTATCTTCGCTTTCAAATTCTTATGAACAATTGGTGACGACAATTCTCTATGGGAAGAAGACTCTCAAGATGGAGGAGCTTACAGCGACGTTTCTCAACAATGAGATCATGAAGAAATCAAATCCATCAGAGAAGTCATCAGGGTTGTTTACCGATGAAAGGAAAAGGTCGAAGACTAAAGACAGACAAAAGCAAAAAGGGAAATCTAAATCTTCCGGGCAAGATGGCGGGCCATACTTTTTTGCAAAACAGTCGGGGCATCTGAAGAAACAATGTCAAAAGTATAAACAATGGTTGGAGAAGAGAAGATGTCAATACAAATAGTTCGGGTCAAGTCAGTGTTGCGACAAAAGCAGAAGATCCGTGTGATATACTCGCAGTACATACGGAGAAGGAAAATTCTAATACTTGGATTCTTGACTCCATATGTTCTTATCATATGTGTCACAAAAAGGAGTTGTTCGACACCTATAAAGATTTCAATGGTAGCAGTGTTCACATGGGGAATAATACGGCGTTGAAGACCATTGGAATAGAAATATCAAAGTCCGCATGTTTGATGGAGTGGTACGAACACTTGTAAACGTACGACACGTTCCGAAATTAAAGAAAGATTTGATTTCTCTAGAAGCATTGGATGCGGCAGGCTACAAATTCATTGGTCAAGATGGAGTGCTAAAGATTGTCAAGGATGCCCTAATAGGTATGAAAGGACGACTGAAGAATCTGTATCATTTGGACGAAAGCACGGTGACTGGTGGTGCAGTCGTGGTTACAGAGAAACAGGTGGATGATACCGCAAAGCAGTGGCATATACATCTTGACCACATGAGTAAGGACCTTCGTGAGTTGCACAGAAGGGAATTACTGAAAGGTATTACCACGTGCAAGTTAGACTTCTGCAAATATTGCATGATGAGGAAGCAACATAAGGCCGGCTTCAAACAAACCGTGCACAAGACCGAAGGACTTCCCGACTATATACAATCAAATGTATGGGGGCCATCACCGGTCGCATACTGTCACTTTCATTGACGATTTCTCACGGAAGATATGGAACTATTTCCTCAAATACAAGTCAGATGTGTTTGCCAGATTTAAGGAATGGAAAGCGGCCGTAGAGAAGCAAAAAAGACAATCGGTGAAGTACCAAGTCTACGAGACTACAGATCCAGAGAAAAGGCAGACGTATGAGCATTTGTGCTTCAAACGTCTGTCATTAAAATTTCAGAGTTCCAGAGAAGGTTCAAACGTCTGGCCCAGACATCTGTCGACGCTTAGCTATTTTCCAGAGCAATCGCAGACGTCTTGAGCTTTGTGCTTCAGACGTCTGGCGACTCTGTTGCCAGACGTGCAAATAAAAGTCAGACATCTAACCCACAAGGGGCAGACGTCTGTCGGCGGGCTTTCTGCGCGAGTTCGGTTCTGGATGGCAGTTTCGTAAATACTGAAATCCTATTATATTAAAGATCTGTAATTTAGTATAAATAGGAAAGTAAGGTTAAAGTTTAAGGGTCTTAAAATCTTGGTTATAAGGTTTAAAGGAGACAACTCTACAGCTCCCTATGGGGTCAAGACGAAGGCCGTTAAGGAGAACTTAGGGGGGAAATGAGATCTCGTTGGAGATCTATAAGAAGAGTGCAACTCTTGTAAGGTTTTTTCTCTAAAGTTCTAAAAACGATTTCTCCCCTTTTCTCGTGGTTTTTCCCGTTTGGGTTTTCCATGTTAAATCTCGTGTTATTTGATTTTGAATTATTTCTAGTTGTTAATTCGTTAAAAGAGATCTTAGTTTAGGGTGTTTGGTGTTCCGCTGCGCACCAAGTCACAACAGGCTGGGTCGGTAGTAGATGATAAATTAGCAATCAGCTCTAAAGGGTTAGTAAATACGGCTACTCTCTCTAAAGGGTTAGTAAATACGGCTACTCTCTCATTGTAGTCTAAGGAATTGGAGTTCTCACGACCACCATCATTTTAATGGAAAAAATGTAATTACATGAAATATATGAGATATTATGATTATAGTTTCCTTAATAAAAAGTATAATGAAATGGTGCATTTTTATACCTTCATAGATAGTTTAATGAAATGCTGCATTTTTATAATATCTCTTAAAGGAACGTATCTGAAATCGAACCAGAAGTTGATATATAGTTGATGAGTATAAATAAGATTTGAAATAAAAACTACCGAGCCAATTAAAAAAGAGGATGACCGAAAAAGAAAGAACTTAATATCACCTTGAGAGTCCTCGCCCTCATGAGATTTGGTGACTGCTGGTGCTTCTGCAGTATCTATTTCCCAAAAATCTTCATATTTGCCATCATACATTTTTTCTTCGTCATGTGCCTGGCGCCTAAACTGAGCTATGTCGTTTGCAACATTTGCTTCTTCCCTATCCTTATGAAACAAGTCTTCTGCAAGGAACTGCATTGGACCAGGCACGGTCCATGTTTCTTCAACATTAAAATTCTGCTCAAAGCTTTCAAATGTACCTGCAAGTATGGACAACCCTTCATTTAATCTATAGTTGCTGATTAGAAAAAGAATAGGCTCAATGCCTAACCCACCTTCGTGTACATTTAACTCTTCAGATTGAAAGTAAGTTTTGGGACTTGAATCAGTGATTGCTGCAGCCAAAGTTTCTCTACTTATCGACAGTGGTTGATCTTCGGCAGGAAACTCTTCAATATTTTCAGAAATCTCTCTGGACTCAGATTCTGCAAGTCTAGCACTGGCGTTTATTGTACTGAAATTTGGACCCTCTTCTACCTCTACATCATCGTCATTGTTGGCATTGTCAGCATTCTCACTTCCAATTTCAGAGAGTGCAGTAGTATCAACTGCATTCAAGTTATCATCTGCCCCAAAAAAAAATTTTAAAAAATACTCCTTCAGTATTTAATTGCATGTGGGGAAAAAAAAAGAATATTAATGTACCCTCTTCTACAAGCAAAAATGTCCTAATGAAAATACGCAAGAAAAGAGAAGCTGATAGTCGAAAACAGAAGAGCTCTTTTTCTTATCTCATACCTTTAAATTCAAAAGTATCTGCAGTCATTAGAAATGTGCTCTCGGATGTAGACGGTTCTTTGCAATTCTCCATTATCATGGTGGTTTCCAATACACTTGCGGGCTTGATCGAAGAAGCTTGTGCTCTTTCTTCCTCATAAAATTTTTCCGACTCAGCAAGGGGATCTTTGTGGTTATCAAGTTCTTCTGGGGCATAATGGGGTAATCTTGGTTCCACGTTCTCCCCTATTTCCTTTCCATCTTCTGAATTGGCAATGGATTTAGGAGATAATTCAGTAAAGCAAGTGCCTGGTGATTTAGCCAATCCAAGACTTCCCCTAACAAAAGTTTCCTTTTTGCATGTAGCTGTCTCTGTAAGAGTAAACAGAGCTCAAGAAACAACACAGGCGTCTTTCTAGCCTAGTTGATGCCCTTTAAAAAGAGCAAGACTTAAATATGGTAACTCTAGTATGTAAAGGTTCCAAGCAAATTCATATGAAGGAAGCGAAAGAGCTAAAGTCAGCCAGTTAATATTACAGCTTTATGAAAAAAGCTCTCATAAATAAAATTTCTCAAGGGAATCGATCACCCATGTATCTAGCTTCACTATGCAAACACAATTTTCAGCAAAGTACGCAGTTTTAAAGGGCTGTATTCACTAAAATGCATTATTTGAAAATATTTAACCTTTTGATAGTACAATGTGAGAGGCAATGGTTTCTAACATTATTCGAGGCAAATATTGCTTAAAATTTGGCAATTTTTTTAATTCGCCTTCGCATTCCTTGCTGTTTTATCAGAGGAATGAAACTGATGGAAGATAAAAAAAAAACTCTTCCTTATTCTCTAGAGACTCTTCTTCTGCAGAAGCTTTTTTAGTATTATCTTTGTTGAAATAGTTTAAAATATATTGTTACAAAGGTACACCGTACCATGATACTTAGGCATCAAGTAATTGTAATACCTATATAAAGAGACCATTGGCCACATAATAAAATATCTAATTCTTTTCTCTTTTATCGTTTAATATGGTATCAGAGCAGGTCTCCTAAACCCAAACCCTAATCCTCAAAATAAATAAAATAAATAAAATAAAACCTTGCCACCGCCTCGCCCTCACCCCAGATTGTCGCCCTCGCCTCGATTTCCCCACCTCACCTCAATCGCCTCACCCTCGCCTCACCAGATCGCCGCCCTCGCCTCGATCACCCCTCGCCTCGCCTCGATCCCCTCGCCTCGATCCCCTCTCGCCTTGTCTCGATCCAGATCCTCGCCGACGCGCCTCCACGCTGTCGCTTCCCGATCCCGCTGATGCCTCGCCTCCAGCCCCCAGATCCTGCCGACTCCTCCAGATAGCCACGCCTTGCAGGATTCCTCTGTCCTTGTCTTGCTGGATCTTCCCGCTGACTCGAAATCTTGTGATGAATTGATCATGAGATGAGTATCTTTCTCTCGTTCTTTGTGTGCTAGATCTGCACTTTCTATTGCTTGCTTTTTTTACGTGCGACATTTAATATGACAGACAACAAGATTGATCCTCCTATTTCCGATTACAAAACGGATATCCGTCAACTACCTGGACTCTCTCTGGCTCTAATAATTTTTTGGAATGAGCACACGCCATTGAATGAGCCCTCAAAAGCAAGGCCCTTCATCGCCATCTCTTTCAGCAAGCTCCACCAATCTCTAATACGCGGTATTCATCTTGGTTTCAAAATGACAACAAAATCTGCAAAGGTCTTACAAACTCTATGGAGCCCAGCTGTTATCGGACTACTATATATCTCCCTACTGTGAAGGAGATGTGGTTACATCTCAAATCTATTTACTCGTCAGAAGATAGCTTTCAGCGGCTCTATGATATCTTCAATGAACTCACTACTGCTACTTCTGATGATGGTCTACATGCCTTTAGGGCTCGGTTCCGGGGGCTTTCATGTATCAGCTCATCTCTTTTGATCCAGCCGTTACCAAGAGTCAGCGTGAGGCTCGACTCTTTATTTGGCTAATATGAAGCCTCACTGGGTTAGGATTCGCTCATTTTCTCCCTCTCAGAGTGGTACGCCTACCCTGAATAGTATTCTCGCTGCTAGTTATCGTGTCCCTCCACCAGGCGCTTCTGCAGTGGAGGCTCCATCTTCTACCCTTGTTGCTCTGGGTCGTGGCCGAGGATTCCCCCTGGTTGTGGCTATACTCCTTTTGGTACTCGGGGTCGTGGGCATCGAGTCGCGGACAGGGTTCTTTTTCTTACGCTAATTGCGGTCGTACCAACCATCTAGATTAATTTTGCTCGGAGAAACATGGCTATCCTAATCAGACTCCTACTGTCCAACAGAGTACGGCTCCTCCATCCACAACGACCCAACTGCCAGTATTATCATTCTCGCAGATCTCTCCTAAAAACTTACAGAACCTGCAACGTACTTTCTCTTATCTCTCTACTACCAACTTAACCACATCAGATATATCTCTATTATCTCAGTCAAACCCTTAGGTTCTTGACTCCAGGCTTCCGACCACAGGACTCATAATGCTTCTAACACTGTATTTTCCAGTTCGCATAAATTCATTTCCATTGCCAATGAGGATGCCCTTCTTGTTTGTGGTTGTGGCAATATTGATATGGCATTTTCCTTACTGTTTAAAAATGTTCTATTTATTCCTTCATTTCGTACAAATCTTTTATCTATTCGTCGCCTTACCAATAATTTCAATCGTTCAATAACTCTCATTACTTTTTTATCCAGGGCAACCACACGAAAGAACAGATTAGTGGAGGTAAAGAAGTTAATGGGATGTACTTAAATGTGCCACCTTCCGCATTTGCTGTCGTTTCGACCATTTGTTAACATCGACGTCTTAGACATCCATATCTTCCTATACTACATACTATATTATATGATTTCTTTTTTTCTGATTTTTCATGCGAATCATGTATTTTGGATAAACATTTTGGTTACTCTTTTTCTTCGGTTGATAAACGTAGTTTTTCGATATTTGATTTAGTCCATTCCGACATTTGCGGTCCTTACAAGTATACTAGCATATTTGGTTACAAATATTGTCATTTTTATTAGTGATCACTCTAGAATGACATGATTGTTTCTTTTACGTGATCGATCTGAATTACTACATGTGTTTAAAATATTTATTAATGAAGTAGTTAATCAGTTTAATGTCTATTAAAACTCTAAAAACTGATAATGCAAAAGAATACATGTGTGGTATATTTCAAACTCTTCACCAATCCCGTGAGATTATTTATCAAACTTCCTGCTCAGACACACCACGACAAAATGGCATTGCTGGAAAAAAACCGCCACTAGTTTGACCTTACTCGTTTTATTATGCTTAACATGCATGTCTTAAAATGCCTTTGGAATTTTACCTTATTTACTGCATGTTTTTTTGATTAATCGCATGCCTTTCACGATTCTTTAAAACCAAATACCGTTCTCTATTTTATTTCCCGACCAAGACCCTTTTTCCCTTCCTCCTAAAATAATTGGATGTGTTTGCTACGTTCATAGTCACCGATTAACTCGCGATAAATTGGACCCTAGGTATATCAAACATATATTTGTTGGTTATTCTAAAATTCAAAAAGGTTATGTTTGCATATTTCTTTCTACATCCACTATCGAAGTCTCTCGTAACATCACCTTTTTTGAGGATCAGCCCTTTTACCCCTCAGCTGAAAGTCCTCAAGTCCCACCACCAATTCTTGTACTTCCAGATGACCACCAATTCAAACCAAATCTACTACTGTCGAAATTCCTCATCCATCTCCGGTAACGCATGTCTATAGGCGTCGACCGAGAGCGGCGATAGATTCAACAGCAGATACTGAAACTCCTCCTCCATGTATACAACCGAAAGCTGATGAGCCTTCACCTCTCCCTCCTTCTAATGGTCTGTCCGACTTACCAATTGCTTTTCGCCAAGGTAAACGAACATGCACTACTTCCCATTTTCTTCATTTATTTCATATCATCGTTTTACTCCAACTCTATGTTAGTTTGTCTCTTCCTTGTCTGTTGTTTCCCTTCCTAACTCTACATAGGAAGATATGAGTCATCTAGGTTGGTATAGGGCTATGGTGGAAGAGTTGCAGGCACTATGGTCTAATCACTTAAAATCTGGTCAACCTCCTTTCACAAAAAAAGATGGTTGGTTGCCGATGGATCTTTGTTATCAAACATAATCGTGATGGCGGAATATCTAGTTTGAAAGCCCGCCTTGTTGCCAAAGGTTATACTCGGCAATACGGAGTCGATTATGCTGAGGGTTTTTTCTAGTGGCCAAACTCACTACTGTTCGTCTCCTGATCTCTTTTGCGGTTACCCGTGATTGG
Source organism: Agapanthus africanus (assembly GCA_030015575.1). Classification (NCBI taxonomy): domain Eukaryota; kingdom Viridiplantae; phylum Streptophyta; class Magnoliopsida; order Asparagales; family Amaryllidaceae; genus Agapanthus; species Agapanthus africanus. Next base: position 869,170,382 of record JASDDO010000019.1, on the reverse strand, counting down.
CCTCTACATCAGGTAGACGTCAAGAATGCCTTAATCAACGACGATCTTTCCAAGACGGTTTATATGCAGCAACTTCCTGATTTTGAGCGTGATGGGAATCACTTGTATATCATCTTCAAAAATCTATGGCCTAAAACAATCTCCTCGGGCATGGTTCAATAAATTCAGCATGCTCCTAAAAAAGATAAATTTCATAACAAGCTCGACATATCCATATCTTTTTATATATAGACAGAAAGAAGGAATGGTTATTCTTCTTATTTATGTTGATGGCACAATCATCATTGGAGATGATTATGAGGGTATATCTAAGGTCAAAACTCATTTAGCCTCACATTTTCACACCAAGGATCTTGACCATCTACGGTATTTTCTTGGTATAGAACTATCTCGAAATAAGAGATCATTATGTCTCTAATAGCGAAAGAATACTCTTGATCTTCCTAAAGAAATATGATTTCTTGATTGTCGTCCTGCTGATGCTCTAATGGATACAATAATAAAGCTCTCGCGTTGGCTCGCCTGATAACCAGCCACTTTCCTATCCATGTCAATATCGACGGTTAGTTGGGAAGCTGATCTATCTCACGGTTACTCGCCCAAACATATCCTTTGCAGTGAGCACAGTGAGTCAGTTAATGCAGGCGTCCTTACTTTCCCATCTTCGGGCCGTTGAGCATATTCTCTGCTATTTGAACGTGCACCTGAACAAAGTCTTCTCTATAAACCTTGTTCTAATCTGTCTCTTATAGCCTATGCAGATGCCGATTTTGTCAGATCTGTAGATGACTGTCGCTCCACAAGTGGATTTTGTGTTTTCTTTGCGGGAACCTAGTTACCTGGCGTAGGAAAAAGCAACATATTGTTGCATGCTCATCAGCCGAGGCTAAATATAGGCTATAGCTCATGTCGTCTCAGAATTGACGTGGCTCTCCACATTGCTTCGAGATCTCGGTATTAGTTTTACAACACTAGCATTCTTGTTCTGTGACAATAAATCTGCAATTCATATTTCAGAGAATCCAGTGTTTCACAAACGCAGAAAATGTATTGAAGTGGATTGTCATTTTATCCGGGAGAAAATTGTTGAAAAGAAAGTCGATCTCCGTCATATTTTTACTCATGCACGGATTGCAGATATCTTGACGAAATCCCTTCCAAGACACGCATTCGTTCACCTATTGTCCAAACTACGCATCACTGATATCCATATCCATGCTCCAACTTGTGGGCAAGTGTTGCAATAGTTTAGAATATATTGTTATGAGAATACACCGTACCATAATACTTGGGCATTAAGTAATTGTAATCTCTATATAAAGAGACCATTGGTCACATAATAAACTATCTAATTCTTTTCTCTTTTATCATTTAACAATCTTCATCTAATAGATCTTTATTGGACAGTGCTACCAACATTTTAGGCGAACTCGGAGCTGTCGGGAAGGAAAATATAACTAATACACTGCATGTAATAAACAGACCATTAATTCTACTGAAATTAAAGAGGCCCGAGATCCTAAATTTTCAAACATGTCAACATTCCAAAAACATCAATACAAGAGCATTGCATCCTAAACTACTAATGGGAAAAGAGAAAAAAAATGAACTAGTCACACTCACCATTTCCAACAAATGTTGACAAGGGAGATTTTCCAAGTGGAAGGGCCCTCTCCTCTCCTGGCAATAGAAAATACAATTCATAAGTTCCAAATGCAGCAAACAAAAACCGTATACACCGCAGATGTTCTATACACATTAACAACCTAAACTTGTTAAGGACTCGATAGTTGCCATTGGTTTTGCACCTGGTCCAAGGCTTCTTTCAATCTCGACATCAGTTGGTTTGTTCGCGGATCTGGCAGTTTCTGGCAGATTTTCAGTAATCGCATTTAGTTCATCTACATACTCGTGTTCTCTAGGTGCTGATCTGGGACATCTATCCAGATAATTTACACCAAGATTTTCTGTCATGTTTAGTGTTGCAGTCCTTGCATCCTCATTATCTGTCAGCATTCATGATGAGCTATTAAATTATAAACCGTACGGTTGAAGTAATTAAGATTAGATTTTTGGATAGCACATTGATATAGATTTAGCGGATATGGTGTATAAAATATAATTCAACCATTAGCTTAGAAAAAAGCTAATTGTACAGATAAGTGGTGCAGCATTCTGCATTTCGTTTCTACTCAACACCTTGATCTTTTTAATTCGAAGTATTGGGTTTTAAGGTTAATCTGTGAAGTTGGTTATGTAGTTACTACAATTGAATGTCGACCCTGCCTAATTAAGGATATTCTATAAAATGCATTATAAAAATTGAAAAGGGTATATGGATATGATAAATGGAAGCAAAATCATTACCACATATTATATAGATGAAAATTTTACATGTTATCTTACTAACCGGGGATAATAGGAAAATTCTGAATATTTGCTTGCTCGGCTGCATCTTCACGTGATACAGGTGCTTCAGTGCTGCTTATAGTCAAATTTTCTTCACGACAAGTGAAAGACACAGGTAAAGTAGGTAAATCAACTTCCTCGACCACTTTCGTGTTATCTAAGAAATTTGCATCAGCTAAAGATCTGTCGTCATTAGTGAAAGAAGAAAATCCTGTATATTCATCATCAACGTCGGAGAACCTATCTTCTTTCTCCATTTGATTCACCGACTTGCTAATAGCATCCAGCGATCGAATAGGACTCGTATGGTCAGGTTCCATAAAAGCATCCTTCGAGTTCACTTCAGCATCTGTCGTATCTTTATCGTACATATTCTGAGTAAAATCGGATTGCAATTCAGCCACTACATCCTTAGATGATGACTGAGTTGGATGTTCCTTCAAATGATCATTCGGCGAAGATGGCCTCAGCTCATCTTCATTCCCTTCAGGATCATTCATTCCATCTGAAGTTTCAATATTATCATTCATGGCAACTAATGGACTAGACGATACCCAGGTTTCCTTAATTGTTTCCTGACAACTTTCATATAGCTGTGAATAACTATCACCAGGAGGAGATTCAAATTTCTTCACAGCATCGCACTCCCCATGAGCAAATTGATTTCTTAATAGTGCATCTGTGTCTGCATCCCAATTTTCCATCTCATTGTCAAATAATCTTTGAATGCTTGATAAATCTCCTGTGCCCCTATCTACTGTCGAAGGAACCTCCAATGTGTTACCTGCAGAGCAAGATAAATATCACATATAATTTAATTAAAAAGTAAAATGAAACATGTTGAGCACAACAGAATACTGAAAACATCTTAACTTACTAGAGTCACTTGGTTCAATGAGAAAATTATCAGAAGGAGAAGATTCTTTGTTCATAGCAGGAATTTCTACATTAGTAGACTTAGAAGACAAAGGTGTGCCAGAAGTATTTGTTGCCACCTCCAAATTAAGCTCTTCAACAACGAGATCAGAAAAGGTTTTAGTACAACCTTCAGTATCAGATAGGACTGGATCAATAATCGTTGTTGCTTCATTGTCTGCTGTGACAACATCACCTGCCGTGACAACATTGCTTGGACCATCAGCTACTAGTTTTGAATCATTATCAGATGTCAAGTAAACTCCTTGTTCCGAGCTTTTGCAGACCAAAGTTGATCCACCGGCATCTGCTGCTTCACGATTAATTTCAATTTCCAAACTAGGCCCTTCGAGATCAATTTGAGAAGAAGCTTCCAAATCAGCTGTGAGTGATGCTTTTTCAGAACTTTTGCATGGAAATGGAGGACTTGAGATATGAATCGTTTCTTCATGCTCAATGTCAGCTTCAATAGCTGAATCTGGTCCCTTAAAATGAGCCACTGTAGAAATTTCAGTATCAAAAGATGCTAGCACTTCTTCAAGTCTTTCTAGAGGTGCTAAAAGGGTGGTGATGTTTTGCGACTCCGATGTTCTTTCAGCCTCCATGGTAGCATCAACATTTGAAAGAGTCTCTTCTAAAGAACCTTGAGATGTTATCTCAGCGATAGCTATTAATCCAAATGGCTTAGAAGCTTCAACCTCGTTCCCACCTTGAACATCCTGCTCTTCATGCATATGACTTGATTGCTTATTCGTATGCTTTTTCCCCAAAGAGCTGTTACCTTTCATGTGCGAGTCATTTTGAATGCCTTCAAACAATTTTGAACCTTTGTGTGGAGAGCATAATCTTGGACCATTTCTTGGTGAACTAGTTGGGCTTGCCTTCATCGCTCCTTTCCTACCAACTTCTAGAACAATTTTGTCTTCTTTGGAAACTGTATCCCTCGTTCTCTTCTTTTCCCCTTTTCCTAACAAGACAGCTGAAATGCACGATGCATCATGCTTAGAAGCACTTTGTGTTGATCTCCTTGGAAGTTCTTTATGCTGTTCATGTGCTGCTTCATTAACGTCTCCTAGTTTTGAAGGCACTGATAAAGGTGTCTCAGCTTTCAACATATTATGCTTCAAGGAACTGCGAGTTGATCTCCTGTTGGACTCGGTGATGACCGGGCTGCTAGATACAAAAGCTAGTGAATCTCCATCTTTTGAGGTTGAAACTTTTGCTTTCTTTCCAGATTTGTCCTTGTGAACCGCTTCATTGACTTTGCCTAATTTTTCAGCTTCCAATAAATTCCCATCTTCCAACAACTTTGAAGAGCTACGAGAAGATCCCCTTATTGACACGGCCACAGCTGGGCTACCTACTACTGATTTTGTCGAATCTCCACCTTTCAAAACAGAATTCTTCTTTTTTAATCCGGATTTTTCCTTACTTGCTGTTTTATTATGGTCGCCCAATTTTTTAGCTTCTACTAAAATCCCATCTTCCAACAGCTTTGAACTACTACGAGTTGATCTACTTATTGATTCAGACACTGCCGGGGAACCCGAAACTAATTTTGATGAGCTTCCATCCTTTAAAGCATATTCTTTTGATTTCTTGGGCAATTTTTCCTTAGTAACTGATTCATTCTCTTTGCTTAATTTTCCAGCTTCTAGTAAAATACCATCTTCCAACACCTTTGACGGATTGCGAGTTGATCTCCTTGCAGGTGAAGTCGAAGTTGCATCATCTGACACAGGTGTTATTGCATTTCCCATTTTAGAAGAAGGCTTCTTTGATTCCTTCCCTGATTTCCCCTTCCCAACTTCATCATCATTGCCTAAAGTTTCTACTTCTACTAAAGACTCTACTTCAGACAACTTCGAATAACTGCGAGTTGATCTACTTGTAGGCATGGTGTCTTCTTCATTCACCATCAAAATCACTGTTGAATCTGCTGTTTTTGAAGCAAGAGCCTTTGGTTGTTTTCTTCGCTTGTCGTTTCTAATTGCTTCAGCACTACTGTCCAATTTTCCAGCTGAAAGTAAGTGAGCATCAACTTCTAACAATTTAGAAGAGTTCCCTGTCCATCTCCTTGTAGGTTCAGCCGTGGCTTTGCTATCAGTTAGGAAGGCTGTTGAAACTCCTCGCTTCCTGTTAACAGGCTTTCCAACAACTGGTATACAAGTCCCATTATCCAACAAAGATGAAGAGCTACGAGTTGATCTCCCTATGGGCACTTCCACATCCGGCAATGAGGTTGTTAAGTCTCCTCGACCCTTTGCTTGCTTAAGTGATTTGACAGGCTCGCCTCCTTTAATTGATTTTTCTTCTGCAAACAAGGTTGAAGAACTGCGAGTCGATCTCCTTACAGGCTCTGCTACAACTTCAACAGAATGGCCCTTTGCTTGTTTTACCAATTTTGCCTTCCCGATTGCTTCACCCTCTTCATTTGATTTTTCAACAGCTGAAGAACTGCGTGCTGATCTCCTCGTTGCAACGGCCACAACTTCATTATCCGATGTTATATCTGCGGAGTCTCCTCCCCGCTTCGAAGCCCGAGTCTTTCCTTGGTCCTGTGCCTTCACATCTCGAGACCCCAAGGTATTAGCATTCGATCTCTTTGCAGCACCTCCTCCGTCTAAAACTTCGGTATCACCTTTTCTACGTTTCTTGGACCTGCCAACATCAACTTCTTCAGTAGCCACACTTTCCTCCACCTTCGCATTGTTCCGACCGGGCTTTCTCGGAGCAGCCTTGTCTTCAATCAAGCATTCATCTCGAGATCTTTTTCGAATATTTCTCCTTCCTACAGCCTCATCTTCAACCAACAAAGACACGGCCTTTTCGCTTTCTTCCTTCTTATCGCTGCCTTTTTTATTCTGGGTGGTCCTCGGATTCTCAACTGTAACTACCCTATTTCTCAGAGCTCTAGCTGTAGGAATCGGGTTATCATTTCCTCGAACACCTTCCGTGCCGTCTCTCGAATTTGTCTTCCTCTTCTCAATAACAGGAGACCACACCACAGCCTCAGCCAACCCACGAGATCTCGTACTTCTCCACTGAATCCCAGTGACATTCTTTGGCTTCTCAGCACTCGATTTCTCCAGTTCGGGCGCAATTCCAGACCTCCTTCTAATCGAGTTCTTCTTCGATTTTCCAACTGGTTTTCTTCTAAATTCCTCAAAACCATCCTCCTCTTCATCTTCAATCACAAAACTAACCTTTTTCGAATTACCTTCGCCATTGCTCCCTGCAGAGCCCTTCAAGCAACCCTTCCGCTTGTTTTTCTCCTCGTTCTGTTACAAATTAGGTAAATTTTCTAACAAAAGCACACCCACAGCAAACTTGAATGAAAAAAATGAGATTTTTAATAGATAGGTTACCTCTAGAATCGAAGAGAGACTTGCAATCATCTGAGAATTAGTTGAATTCGCAGCTAGGCCGTGCTTTTTGCAAAGGGCTTGCAGTTCCTTTCTCATCATCGATTTGAAATCCATCTCGAATCGAAGAAAGGGGAAAAGGATCAAAACCCTAATTCACTTGAATCGCTTCAACGAAAAGGGAGAACTTGTAGCTGACATCAGATTTCGCTGCCACTTCCATTTATTGTAGAATTAAGAGAATAATTGTTGTTGGAATCGAGGGATCGAGAGAGGGCAAGAGACTGAGGAACGGCATCGAAAAAGGAATTTGAAGTTAGTTTTTGAATTGGGGATAGGATAAATTTGGTTAAATTCGCGTTTGGGAATGGGGGAGACACGTGGAGATGTGTGGTTAGCTGTCAGCCGCTTGGTAAATTCGTGATAAATGAACAGCGGTGACTTTTGGTAAGAGATTTTTTTTCCCCATTATTCGCAGAGGCATTTGGTTGTAGAATTAAGAAGGGCTTGAATTTATCCACGCTAGTCGCACATGTTTAAAAATATTTGAGAAGGACTCTAAGTCTTATTTATTTATTTATTTTTGAAAAAAAGAGAGGAATGATGTAGAGGGTTGAGAAGTGAGAGAGATGACGTGGAGGGCTTCAGAAGTGAGAATTTTTTTTCTTTTTTTTCTAGAAAAGAGAAGAAGGGCAGATTTCTAACCAAGGGTATTTGCATTATATATAGAGATATTGGGAGAGATGGTATGGAATGTTCTAGATAAACAATTAATTGTTTTTTAGGAGAGAGAGAGATGACGTGGAGGGCTTGAGAGGTGAGAGAGATGGTGTGGAGGACTTGAGAGGTAAAGATTTTTCTCCTTTTTTCTAGAAAAAATGAGAAGGGTGGATTTCTAACCAAGGGTATTTGCATTATATTAAGAAGGATTTGGATCGTGAAATCCAAATAATTTGAGAGGATTCCATAATTTTGTGTTTTGTTGTGAGATTTGGATTTGTAGGATTCCTTTATTTTTTATAGGCCCCACCACAAAACAAGAATGTTTGAATCCTGAAAAATTTAGAGAATTTGCAAGGATTTGCCACTATTCATTGTATTTTTAGATGGGGTCGGATACTTTATTTATTTAATAATCCCCTCTCTATCTATCTCTCTCTAAAATTCTTAAATTCAAATCCCACTTTTTTTCACCAACCAAACAAAGGTTAAGGATCTACAAATCTAATACTATGGATCCAATACCAAACAAACAACAAATTACCAAATCCAGAAATTTTCGTCCCTACTATTTTGGAATCCAAATTTCATAATCTTGCAACCAAACAGCCCCTGAGTGAATATATAAAAGCAAATGTAAGAATTTGGAGGTTTTTGAGATAGCATGCCAAGACATGATTAGGCTAAATAATACTAAAATTGCCTTGAATGTTGACTATAAGTTCTAAATGAACAAAATAGGCATTTTTAACGGAAAATTCACCTCAACTTTTTGACCGAAAATTATCTTCGGAGAGTATTGCGATGGCCTTTTAAAGTTCAGTGGCGATGTCTCGTATATCCTGAATATTCGATGGTGCTTTATACTATTTTACCATTTTTTTACTTCTTCTGGATATATAAATAGCATTGAAGATCAAAGTTTTATGTGGAAAAATATGCTTTTGGTTCCATTTTGACATTGTTTGATTCATAAGTGAAGGATTAATCTCCTCGATAAAGAAGACAAGTTGAATGTTTGATCGGATTGCATTACATAACTTCGTCGGTTTCTCAATTTCTTGATCTTCACTTCAGCGAGAACTAAAACGAGTCCACGCTCAATCAATACGAAAGAACGTTACTTCGCTTCTTGTTTTGCGTCTTAAGAGAAACCTAAACTTAGAATTTATATTCTTTGGAAGATGAAAGTTAAAATAAACAAGAGTCAAGTGAGTTTTCATCATTCTACTCTCATTATAATCTATTTATATGAGAGCAATGATAAACACTATTGGTTATCATTTATGCATATAATCCATCATAGAGCACATGTCATATTCCAACACTAAGTAACCATAGTATCAAAAAAATTGTCTTCTGTCCATAATTTGATCGGAAAAAATTTAAGTAATAATGGTTGTTTACGCCAAATCACACCTGCGCATATAAATGTTTATTTTGGATGTGACCTTTTTAGAAATTAAAATGCCGCCTCTTTCGGAAATTGAAGATGGTTGAAACTGTTGGGTATTGGTACCCTGAAGGCAATTATTATAATTGTACATAACCTATATGGATAGAACATTCTTTCCGGACATGATAGTATACTATCTGGTTTGTCTTTATTATTCATGTATATATGCTTTACTTTCTATTGCGTATTGCTAATACATATTGATAAAACCCGTAGGATATTTTCTTGACTATCAGGATTATGATGGTGGTCATATTAGTGGGGCAGAGGTAGTCTATATGCACATACTTAAATGTTTCTAACCGTGAGAGTATAGAGACAGGGCATAGGTACTCCAGAGTAAACTAGTGTATATGTTTCTTGATCCCAAGCAGAGCGATGGCTGGTCTCATAGCTATTGATATTTGACATCAAAGATTATATACAGGTGCTCATTGGAGGATGAGTACACCGAACAGACTCGTCGAGAACTCCTAAATGGTATTATACCTATTGTCAGACAGTAGTTCTTTGGTGACGATAGTACATGGTAGTCCTTTGACCTGAGATCGCCATAGTGTCTTGTGTGTGTTCCCACTGTATTTTGATTACTATCCAACCATGGCTTTAAAGAGCCATGCATACAGGTTTTAGTTGGGTACGGTCCCGAAGCACATGGAGGCAGTGAGCGGTCGAAAGGATTCGTCTCTCCCGGTATAGAGAGTTGATATCTCATTGTGTAGGACATGACTATGACCAGAAGTCCTTGGCCTAGACGGTTGAGATATATCGATAAGTGTTATCAGTTGTATCTTGGATCGTTATAAGTTCGATGTCTGCATGACTTATTGGGTTATTAGGGGTCTAACAGTTTTCACCCTCTAAACCCGGTATGCGACACTCTTTGACAAAGAGACCGGACTGTACGATATTTGTCACTGATGGGCTTTGTTGAGTTCGGATGGGTTTTCTCATCGACCTAACTCTTGATCAATACCTGCGTAGCCGTTACATGCAGTTAGTACCGCTGACGAGCTTGTGGGTTAACCCGTGAGAGGATTGAATCTGAAAGTGTTTCAAATTCAATCGAATATGATCCTGTTTAACCTACTGTCAGCGTATTGTCAGGTATTTAGGGTCCCACAACGAAAGTGTCTGCCCAGGCGAAATGATAATAAGGCGTGCATATGCCGATACGTGTGAGGGTTCGATTAAATACGTGTATTTGATACGCGTAATTTAATCGGACGTTTGATAATACTATCCGGTTTATTTATTAGCCAGATTATTAAGTCGAGTGTGGACTGAATATCCATATATGTGATATGGATTTTAGTATTGTGTATATAATACACACACACTTTTTCATTAGTATACGATACTAATGTATAATTATGTATATGATACATAACATGTATATATATATGATACATATATTCTCTTTCTTGATACACACACAGGGTATAGGTATGTGATACATATACACTTGTACATACACATTCACATGACCGTGGAACGTCATGTTTCGTTTGTGGCTCAAACGAAACGCGGGGTTTCTAGGATGTCCGACTATTCCATTTTTCAGTGATGTTTACCGCGTGCCTATAATATGATTACTTGCTTGTAATGTGTGTGTGTATAAGTGTTTCTATATGTTTTGCATTCGCACAAGCCCTGCGTCCACCCTGCCGTAAGTTAAATAACCTTACGATGAAAACCCGATGGCCTGTGGCGAATGCGAATGGCATATAAAAACATTGTATTTCTTTTTTCTATTATGCTTTTCTGGTGTGATAGGATTCTAGATAATAAGTGTTATTATCTAAATGATGGGACAACATTAATATGATTAATGCAAAGTAAACAAACCTAATTTGAAATTATAGGAACCAATTTTCAGAACAACTATGTTTTTTTTCAATCCGCTCGGTTTATTCAACGATATCAAGTTCATTATGTTAAAAGTTTTCTTCAAAACCAGCCGTAGTTTTCTGTCATTTCAGATGAGTAGAGTACTTAGTATTTGTGCTGCATTTGTTGATCTTTAGTCAAGGCATATTGTATGATAGCTAAATGATACTTGTCTGCCTCATTAGATGAGATTGGCTAGGATAGCCGTATAGCTTTGTTGATCTGTAGTCAAGGGCTCGTACTGGTGGTTCGAAATTAATCACGAAATGATGGGTTGAACTTGACCAGGCTTTATGATTTGTTGATTTTTAGTCAAGGGCCTAGGGTCCTATGGGTAAAAACCATATCGGGAGTGTTCCCGCCTAAAAATTTTGGCGTTCGTGGCAAGCACAACTTATAGACAAAAGAGCACAAAAGAGCCCCAAATCATCAAGTGGCCTCAATATGTTCAAGGGAATGTAAAGTAGATTTTTTCGGACTATATTTTGCCGTACTCCTAAATGAGAATCAGGTAGATTGTGATAGTATCGAAAGCGTCTCGAAAAGAGCTTCAATTTGATATATTATCGGCATCACAACTCTTTCGGGATCAAAAGTTGTGATCAAACGTGCGATACAAGCATAGCTTAAGCATAGCTCTTTCATAAGAGGGGATGCATTTTAGTCCCACATCGGCAATACTAAAGAATTGAGAAGTGTTTATATAACACTTCTACCTTTCATTACATTAAGACTAATAAAAGAGGATATGATGAAACCACACGCGCGCAGCTGCCGTACCATGCCGAGCAAGCTACGTGTGCCTGCACCTGCAGACACGAACGTCGCTCCGATTCTAGTTCCCGATGTCTCAAGCAAATTTTACAGAAAATTATTTTATTAAAATATTTCAAGTTCCACCTATTAATGATTCTGAATCAACATGTGCGTACCATTACGTGCAATACACATGCACACCTATTAATGGTTCTGAATCAACATGTGCGAACACATGCGCACCTATTCCTGAATCTGAATCAACATGTGCGCAACGGTACGTGCAATCCATGTATGCACATATTAATGAATCTGAATCAACATATGCACAACAATGCGTGCAATACACGTGCGCACTATAGCATATATTTCCAACCGCATACCTATTAATCAACAGGTGTGCACCGATACGTAGAATGCACGTGCGCACTATTTTAAAGTGCGCAGCCGCCCAAACAAAGCAAATACTTCTAAACGAAGGAAACTAAATATTTTTCGTTGAAATGAATTTAACAAAACAAACTAAGTTGATTTGAGATCAAAGATCCAACGGTGCGCATGTCACTCTTAATTGATATAAATCAATTAAATCTTTTTAAATCAATCTAAAATCATATTGAGATCAAAACAGATCAAACAAATTCTAATTTCTTCTATCCTATAAATAGAAGCCTCATATGAAGAAATCATGAGGAGGAAACCCCCCATACGCTTAAGAAAAATCTCAAATATTCATCGTCTTCTTACTCAGCGAACAAGTGCGCAAGATAGAGATAAAAGGAAAAAAAAACTTCTCTTTTCCTCCATAAAAACTTTTGCTTTTATAGAAGCCTTTATTTCTTCATCGAATCCATTAATTCAAAAACAAAAGATCAAAAGATCTTAAACCGAAACTTTTGCTTCTTGGAAAATAAAAGAAGAAAGAAAAGAACAAAAAAATAAAAAGAAACAGAATCCATTACTTCTCTATGAAAGTCAAACTATTGCGCACTTAATAAAACTGTCCATATGAAAGCCCTTGAAGATATGCGTACTTATTGGATGCTGCCTCTAAAAGCACGTGCGTACGTTTGTTGAATGTTAACCACAAATGTGCAATTGTTACGTGATATGCACGTTGACTTTTAAACACATGCGCATATATATACATGCACGCATATGATTCTGAAGCAAATGCGAGACTCGCGATATACACGTGCGCAACACACTAATTTGAAACAAGTGCATAATTACGTGCAAAGCACATGCACACTCCCTTTTCAGATCAAAACAAATTTGCATGTGCGCGCACTTGGACAACAAGTCTTGGCTTGACTACTTAGTTAAAATAGACTAAGCATAGAAACTTTTTCTTCTCATACATGATCCATTGATCAACATATCAATGATGTCCAAATTGATCTTAGTCTCATATAAGACTAACGATTCTTAGATCCACTATGATCTTCTCCCTTAAATACGGGATTTGGTTCAAAGGTATATCTTTCCACATCTATGATATATATCGTAATTTCTCAACATCTTGAGAGAGGTGGCGGGTCCCAACAACCAACAACTCCTTCTCTTTCGTCCAAACACGCCTTAAACTAATATTCGTCCCAAACATGAGAATGTTGAATTGAAATGTCCTTAAACTAATATTTGTCCCAAACATGGAAATGTTGAACCGAAACGTCCTTAAACTAATAATGGACCGAAATGTCTATTAATTAGGTTTTTAACGCACTAGACGGATCGACAATATCTATTGTATGCTGAAAGATAGGCACTATTTAAAATTAGGGTATACGTTCTGTCCCTGCCTGGGACTGCAGTACGTAACGAAGATTTAAAATATAATTGAAATAGCAAACAATAGTAAAAATGAACAAAACCACCACATATAGTTATCTAACAGGTTAATCTTCGCAATGGTATAGGGTTCCGCATAATATCATTTTCATACAGAGTTATAAAATCATTTTAATTCATGTGTCAATAAACAGTATTACTCTGGACTGCAGTCCAGAGCCGCATTCCTGAACAGTTTCGTTATTGTGTTATAACAGTATCGAAATATAAATTATAGGAGGTTCTAGGTTGTCGAGTCGTCTTCGATACAAGCCCTCGAACACTGCATTCCAGTATGTATCCAATATACTATGATTTTCATGAGTTAGGTGTACGGGAAATTTCAGATTTGATGGATCTAGATGGGGGTGTCCTTCTATGGTGTTAAAGTCCGTAGTTTCAACCTAAATTTTTACGCGTTATCCATTTTCACTGAAGCAATCCAGTATCCATAAATTCCGCCACACTAGATCAGGTTTTTGCATAAGTTCCATATCGAATACCTAGACTAAGCAATCTATTATTGGTCGAAATATCGATTACGTTCACTCAATTCACATGGAAAATAACTTACGAACTTCTAGACGACATTAACACGAGGTGTTTGACTCGATTAATACCCATATCCAAATTAATTTAAATGAATATAGTCTAAAACTAATCACACGATATTATTGGATCATACATCGACATATAAATATTATAGCATGTAAGCAATTCTTGGAACTTGCCCGACGACGACGATTGGCGACACAACAGCGTTGAACGATGATGAACAACACGGCATAACACACGCACGGGCTATGCACGACACGGAAAGCTTGACCTCGGCTCGATCTTGGCATGGGTCCTGGCCTCAGCCGTTGGCTGGAGCACGCAGTGCAGGGAGGTCGGTGGTGTGGTCGTCGATGAGGGCTCGACGTTTGTCAACAACGATTGGGGCCCAGTGGTGTGAGGAGATCGGTGAGGTGAGAGGTATAGAGAGGAGATGGGTGGTGAGATGTTGTGACAGAGGAGACGTAGTGGTGTGGTGCTGTTAATGGTGGGTTCAGGGAGGAGGGCGGCGGCGTGTGGTTGAGGTATGGGGAGATGGAGTCGCCGGCGGTGGCTGTAGTGAGGAGGAGTATAAGAGAGAGCTCGATGGGTTATGGTTAGAGGGTGGTGGTTGCGGTGAGGTGGAGGCGCAGGCGCAGAGGGTTGTGCGGCGGTGGCAGGGGAGGTGCTCGAGGAGATGTAGGCGATGGGTTCATCGGCGACGTTCGCGGGGTGCTCAACGACGCAAGGTGGCTGGTGAAGGAGGGGACGTGGAGAAGGCGAAGGGGCCCGGTAATGATCTTTGGAGGCGATGGTGGAGAGCCGGAGGTGATGGCGGCGGCTCCGGTGGGGTTTAGGAGAAGTTTTTAGGGGGAAAAGTGAGAAGGGGGGAGAGATCGAGAAGAGAGAGAGCGCTAATGAAGGAGATAGAGAGAGTGAACAGAGAGAGAGAGATGGGGAGGGAGTTTAAAGAGAGAGAGAGAGAGAACGTGAGATACAGAGAGAAATTTAATATTTAATTAAAAGAATTAAATAAGAATTATGGTGATTAATTTGGGATATAGGAATTAAATGGGAATTGATTTGGGTATTAAGTAGGATTTAAATAGGGGAAATTCAAAAGAGAAAGTGACAGTTGGGGAGAGGGTTGGGTTTGGATTATTGGGGCTTGGGCTATACTACACTTTAGATGAAAGAAAAGAGATGAGAGACACGGGCTAGGTTTAGTTTAGTGAAACTATTTGGGTAAAAAAATATAGATTAGGGTGTTGGGAAATAAATAGAATATTAGGGTATAGGAGAAATATAAATAAAATAAATAAAATATAAATAGGTAAATTATTTGGAACAACATTTTATTTAAATACGGGTATTGGCGTATAAAGGAGACTGGGTATTACATCATATCATCTTTACAAAAATTTCGTCCTCGAAATTAAAGGAACGAAAATAAGGAAAACAATGGTACAATGCTACTCGAAAAGATGCGGAAACCATGAACGAATACCCTTTCACTTTCCCAGGTAGATTCCCCAGGCGAACGACCACCTCAAGATACTCGGACTAGCGGAATGACTTTATTCTTCAGCACCTTCTCTCTACGATCGAGTTTAGTAGTATGCTGCTCCACGTACGATAAGTTGGTACCCATAGTCAACTCCGAATGATCGAGGACATGACTATCGTCTTGAACATAGTGCCATAACCGTGACACATGAAATGTGTTGTGCATGCCAGCTAACGATGGGGGTAAGGCAAGTCGGTAAGCCACCTCCCCTACTCGCTCTAGTAGCCTAAACGGTCCGATGAATCCGGGACCGAGTTTCCCGCGACTCCCAAATCTAATAACACCGTGAGTAGGTGAAATCTTCAGGAATACATGATCACCGACTTCAAACTCTAACGATCTCCTGCTGGCATCTGCCCAACTCTTCTGTCGATCCTGAGCCGTCTTAATATGTTGTCTGATCATCTGGACCTTGTCTATCGTCTGAACTATAAGTTCGGGACCCAGTAATCTTCGCTCACCAACGTCATCCCAACAAACAGGAGATCGACATTTCCGTCTGTAAAGAGCTTCGAACGGAGCCATCTAGATGCTAGCTTGGAAACTGTTGTTATAAGAAAACTCCACCAGATGAAGGTGATCTTCCTAAGAACCCTAAAAATCCAGCATGCATGCCCTCAATATGTTCTCGAGCGTTTGAATAGTACGCTCGGATTGTCCGTCTGTCTATGGATGGCAAGCTGTGTTGAACTTGAGACGTGTACTCAGACTCTCCTGTAAACTCTTCCAGAAGTGCGAAATGAATCTGGTGTCTCGATCCGATACTATGCTGACCGAAACTCCGTGAAGTCGCACTACCTCCTGCATGTACTTCTCCATAAGCGATTCTATCGTCTGTCCCACTGGAAAGGTATAAAGTGTGTTGTTTTCGTAAGACAGCCGACAATAACCCAGATGGCGTTGTTGCCTCTTGGATTCCATAGTAAGGCAGTCAAAAAATCCATAGTGATGTGCTCCCATTTCCACTCGGGTATCGGAAGCGGTTCTAACAATTTAGCTGTCCTCTGGTGTTCTGCCTTTACTTGTTGGCATACTAAGTACTTGGATACAAATCGTGCAATCTCTCGCTTCATCCCGTTCCACCAATAGTGCTGCCTCAGATCTCGGTACATCTTCGTGCTTCCCGGATGCACTCAATAAGCTGAACTGTGAGCCTCAACTAGTACTTCTTCTCGAACACCACGCTTAGGAACGCAGAGTCTGCTACTGAATCTCAAAGAACCGTATCGATGTATGAGTAAATCTGTCCTCCGCCCGGCTTTCACCTGATCTCTGAACTTTTGCAATCGAGGATCATCAGCTTGTGCAGGCTTAATACGATCTACAAGAGAAGAATGCACCTGTAGTTACCAAAGCTGCTTGGTTGCACTTGGTGTAACAACTTCTAGATCGAGCTTCTGAAAGTCTTCAGTGATGCTCCTCTGATTGGTCAATATCATGACCGCTGGCTTGCGACTGAGAGCGTCGGGTACGATATTTACTTTCTCCGGATGGTACTGTAAGTCTAAGTCATAGTCCGCCATTAGTTCTAGCCATCGGCATTGCCTCATATTCAATTCCTTCTGAGTAAACACATATTTCAGACTCTTGTGATCTGTTTACACTTCCACCTTTTCACCCAATAAGTAATGTCTCCAGATCTTCAAGGCGAAAACCACTGCAGCTAACTCCAAGTCGTGAGTTGAGTATTTCTTCTCATGGTTCTTCAGCTGTCGTAAGGCATAAGCAACCACTCGACCGCTGCATCAAAACACAGCCTAAACCTTTCCCTGAAGTATCGCTTCGTATCACCAAACCACCCGAATTATCCAGTACTGTAAGAATAGGAGCCGATGTCAACTTTTGTTTTAGTAACTCAAAAGCCTGTGCGCACTCCCTTGACCACACATAAGGCATTTCCTTCAACGTAAGCTTTGTCAAGGATTCAGCAACTCATACAAAGTCTTGAACGAGACATCGATAATATCCTGCCAATCCCAGGAAGCTTCTGATCTCGGCCACAGACTTCGGTGCCCGCCAATCTCTAACAGATTTTATCTTCGCTGAGTCCACTAAAATGTCTTCGCCCGAAACAATGTGTCCCAAGAACTACACTTTGTCAAACCAGAACTCACATTTGCTCAGTTTTGCATATAGCTTCTCTTCAAGCAGAATTTGTAGTACAGTTCGTAAATGTTCAGCGTGCTCCTCTCGAGTCTTAGAGTAGACTAGTATGTCGTCGATGAATACCATGACAAACGTGTCCAAGTATTTTGCAAAAACTCGGTTCATCAGATCCATGAATATTGCTGGAGCATTGGTAACACCTAACGACATCACAAGAAACTCATAATGCCCGTATCAGGTCCGGGAAGCCTTCTTGCATACATCTTCAGCTGTTACTCTAATCTGGTGATGACCCGAACGAAAATCCAGCTTTGAAAACACCTTGGCACCCCCAATTGATAAAATAGGTCATCGATGCGCGGAATGGGATACTTGTTCTTTAACGTTACTCTGTTCAGCTCACGGTAGTCTATGCACATCCACAGCGATATGTCTTTCTTCTTCACCAGCAAGACCGGTGCACCCCACGGAGAAACGCTTGGGCGAATAAATCCCTTCTTTAGAAATGTCTTTCTTCTTTAGAAGATCTTCAATTTTCTTCAGAAGATCTTCAATTTTCTTCTTCAATTCTTCCAATTCAACTAGCGCCATTCTATACGGTGCCCAAGAAACTGGTGATGTACCTGGAATCAGGTCGATTGAGAATCCCAAGATGCGAGAAGGTGGTAGACCTGATAAATCTTTAAGGAACACATCAAGGAAATCCCAAACGATCTCTGGCGCTGGGTTCTCATCAATCTCCATAGTAGTCAATACTTTCGGCTTAGTTCTATACTTGGCTGGTTCCAAAGATTTGCTTCCACCTTCGAAAACAAACTCACGGTGATTAGGGATGCGGAAAGTTACATTCCTAGCTTAGCAATCAATGATCGCATGGAATGTACTCATCCAATCCATCCCAAGAATTGTGTCGTAGCTGTCTGTCTCGATTAAAAGAAAATTCGTATAGAATTCCCTGTCACACATTACAACTGGGCAAGATCTACATTCTCAACTAGACACTATATACCATTAATCGTATGTATTTCCTATCCCTTGGTCAACGGTTCATGTGGTACGGAGTGAGTGTCGACGAAATGTGCAGATATGAAACAATGTGATACTCTTGAATCAAATAGTACTCTAGCTGACGTAGAATGAATGAGTAGAGTACCTGTAACAACTTCACCTGAGGCCTCTTCCTGCTCGGCAGTCAGGGTGAAAGCCTATCCCTGACCGCGACTTGGGTTGGTCTGCTTCTGCTCTAATGACCATTGCTGCTGCGGTCCAGATCCTTCCTGTAACTCTATTCGCCGGGGGCAACCACTAACCCTGTGCTGATTGGATCCGCAAATCAAACACTGTCCCTTGGCACGATAATAGTCCTTCTGGGAATGCCCGTCCCTATGACAGTAACCGCAGACTAAAGCCTTCCTCTGTTGCTGCTGCTGGGGTATGAAGGGACACTTCATCTGCGTCGTCCATAGCCTGTGAACTGGTATAACCCCTCAGAATGATGTATGCATACGTTTTGGGATAACTAGGGGCCTCCCGTCACTCGAGCTAGGGCCTTTGAATTTATTGATCAGCTTCTCCTGAATTCGTGCAACGTTGAATACCCACGCGAAGGTCTGCAACTCGAGAGACGCAATCAACTGTTGCAGCTCAAAGTCAAGACCCTGCAAGAAACGTCTGGCTCTGGTGGCCTTTGAAGCGACCATATAGGGAGCAAATCGGCTCAAACGGTTGGACTCTGCCTCATATACGTCAAAGGGGCGGCCGTTTTGCTTCAACAAGATAAATCTTTCCTCCATTTCTGCTTTGGTGGTGGAGGGGAAGTAGTGGTCCAAGAAGAATTCTTTGAACTTGCTCCATTCAATCAGCCCATCGAATCTACTCTCTTCGACGGACCACCAAGTACGGGCTTCGTCTTCCAGCTGGATCTTTATCATATTCGCTTTCTCTTCATTGGAGACCCGTGCGGCCATCAGTAGGTTCTCCATATTGACTAGCCATTGCTCGGCCTCAAGTGGTTTGGCTAACCCTATAAACATAGATGGGTGTAGCCTCCGGAAATCCGATACAGTGCCAGCTCTGACAGGTGTAGCGGCGCCCTTGGAGGCGGCAATGAGAGATGAGGATTCTCCTAAGGCGGTAATTGCCCTGAGACCCTCGGTAAACAGATCGGTCTTTCTCTCTTGGACTTCCGTGAGAGTCGTCAGTGCGTTTAAGATCCTTTCTGTGCAATCCTGGGAACGAGAGTCCGAGGAGAGGTCGTTCGGGGAGGTCATGTCGCTGGATGATAGATAAAAGGATATGATTAGATACAACGATGAAAGCAAAAGTTAGTGAAGTGAAAAGAATATAATAAAGCATAGTTCATGTTATACCTTTATACTAAACCTGGTTTTGATACCAACAAAACCATATCACGCCCTGCTTCCCAAAATACGGAATATGGGAGGCGACCAGGCCAGCCATACTTCTACGGTCAGGGAATACTTCCGCCGTAGTCATACTTCGGCTTCTAACGTTACATGGTAATCAGTAATCATAACACAAAAGTAAAGGAAACACATCTCTAGTTTATTATATCAACTTTCATTGTTCACAATTTACAAGAGTCCAATAGAATAGAAAACTGTTAACCAAGTGCAAATACAAGGTTGATTTATGAAAAGCAGTAAAAGTGCTGAAGGTACGACTGTCTAAATCTCTGCGAGCTTGAATGGTAGATCGGAATCCCGAGCTGGGTCCTCTCCAAGTTCTGAGCATGCATACTCAGGTCATCAGAGCGACGCAAAAGCAACACTATGATAAAAATAATGAGGCATGAAAATAAAAGGTAATAACATTGGAGACGGTGAATGCAGGTAATCAATATAATAATATCGATGTAGTATATAAGCTATGTTCCTATTGGTCTCTAGGTCAATTTGAAATCGAATTGCGAAAAGGAGTGATCATGTTTAACGAGGGTCTCGTACATACCCAAGAGTACGGCCTACTATTGTCTAGAATATAACTCTGTTAGCCGGACCGCTAAGTCCAAACCTAATATATATAAGAGTCACTGTTCGAATGATCATCCTCTAAATCGCCGTCCTCGCTAAATACAAGTTCTTTTCCACTTCGATTTCTCCTTTTTCCCCAGATTTCAATAACTGTAAGTATGGGATAGTTGTGTATGAGTACGCATCAATAACACTGCTTTATTCACTATTCACTGTACTATTCACTATCACAAATCGTTCACTTTTCACTGGCGTACCCGACCCAACTAATCTGATACCACTCACGTTCGACAATGAAATATTCACTAAGACTCAATAAAGGAATTTTCTCTCGCTAAAGGTATCACAGACGGGTTAATATGTGAATTATGCCGCTAAACAAATCATATGCAATATAAATCATTACACGTCTTAAGAATTTAGAAAAATCATATTAAATCGTACGATCATAATTAAGCAAAATGATATAAAATGGGTAGAAATTAAACTTAATTATCAATCCAAAAAATTAGTTTCAGATCAATCGGGTTTCGGGTTTGTGAATTACGGTCATTTCATTTTAAGTGTTCTCTGCTAGACTTTCAGTTCCCGAACTGAAAGTCCATTTCGTAACACACCTTTCACCATGTTGGGATTATAATTAGGCGATGCTACAGTTGGGTGTATTTATATCTATTAATTAGGTTTCTATCTCACTAGACGGATTGACAATATCCGTTGTGTATTGGGAGATAGGCACCGTTTAAGATTTGGGTATACGTTCTGTCCCTGCCTGGGACTGCAGCACGTAACGACGATTCAAAATATAATTGAAATATCAAAATATAGTAAAAACGAACAAAACCACCACATATAATTAGCTAACAGGTTAATATTCGCAACGGTATAAGGTTCTGCATAATATCATTTTCATACAGAGTTATAAAATCATTTTAATTCAGGTGTCAACAAGCAGTACTGCTCTGGACTGCAGTCCAGAGCCGCATTCCCGAACAGTTTTCGTTATTTTTTTATAACAGTATCGAAATATAAATTATAGGGAGTTCTAGGTTGTCGAGTCAGCTTCGATACGAGCCCTTGAACACTGCATTCCAGTAAGTATCCAATTTACTATGATTTTCACAAGTTAGGTGTATGGGAAATTTCAGATTTGATGGATCTAGATGGGGGTGTCATTCCATGGTGTTAAAGTCCGTAGTTTCAACCTAAATTTTCACGTGTTATCCATTATCACTAAAGCAATCCAGTATCCATAAATTCCGCCACACTAGATCAGGTTTTTGCATAAGCTCCATATCGAATACCTAGACTAAGCAATCAATTATTGATCGGAATATCGATTACGTTCACTCAATTCACATGGAAAATAACTTACGAACTTCTATACGACGTTAACACGAGGAGTTTGACTCGATTAATACCTAAATCCAAATTAATTTAAATGAATACGGTCTAATACTAATCACACAATATTATCGGATCATATATCGATATATAAGTATTATAGCATGTAAGCAAGTCTTGGAACTTACCCGACGACAACGATCGGCGACACGACAATGGTGAACGATGATGAACGACATGGCACGACGCATGCACAGGCTAGGCACGACACAGCAAGCTTGACCTAGTCTCGAGTTTGTCATGGGTCCTAGCCTCAGCCGTTGGCTGTAGCGCGCGGTGCAGAGAGGTCGGCGGCGTGGTCGTCGATGAGGGCTCGGTGTTTGTCAACAACGACGGGGCCCCCCGGCGGTGTGGGGAGGTCGGTGAGGTGAGGGGTATAGAAAGGAGATAGGGTTGTGAGATGTTGCGACAGAGGAGACGTCGTGGTGCGGTGCCATCGGTGGTGGGTTCAGGGAGAAGGACGGCGGCGTGTGGTTGAGGTAGGGGGAGATGGAGTCGCCGGTAGTGGCTTTAGTGAGGAGGAGTAGAAGAGGGAGCTTGGTGAGTTAGGGGTAGAGGATGGTAGCTGCGGTGAGGTGGAGGTGTAAAGGGTTATGCGGCGGTGGCAGGGGAGGTGCTAGCGGAGATGTAGACAATGGGTTCATCGGCGACGTTCGCAGGGTGCTCAACGATGCAAGGTGGCCGGTGAAGGAGGGGACATGGCGAAGGCGAAAGGTCTCGGTGATGGTTATTGCAGGCGATGGTGGGGAGCCGGAGGTAATGGTGGCGGCTTCGGTGGGGTTTAGGAGAAGTTTTGAAGGGGGAAAGTGAGAGGGGGAGAGATCGAGAAGAGAGGGAGACAGTTAGTGAAGGAGATAGAAAGAGTGAACATAGGGAGAGAGTTTAGAGAGAGAGAGAGAGCGTGAGATAGAGAGTGAAATTTAATATTTCATTAAAAGAATTAAATAAGAATTATGGTGATTAATTTGGGATATAGGAATTAAAAGGGAATTGATTTCGGTATTAAGTGGGATTTAAATGGGGGAAATTCAGAAGAGAAAGTAGCAGTTGGGAAGATGATTGGGTTTGGGTTATTAGGGCTTAGGCTTGGGCTATACTACACTTTAGATGAAAGAAAAGAGATGAGGGGCATGGGCTAGGTTTAGTTTAGTGAAACTATTTGGGTAAAAAAATATAGATTAGAGTGTTGGGAAATAAATAGAATATTAGGGTATAGGAAAAATATATATAAAATAAATAAAATATAAATGGGTAAATTATTTGGAACAACATTTTATTTAAATACGGGTATTGGCGTATAAAGGGGAGTGGGTATTACAGTATGGCTCCTCAAGCTTCAACTCTGCCGACTGAATTGGTATTTATGTGACTGGCACCTGCCGAAGACCAAGGTCAACACAGGGGGCAGAATATTCATGCTCCCAAAGAAAACAAAGGGCAAGCTTAGCAAATAAGACAAGCTGGAGGCAGTTCTCCGTCTATATTGACTCCACCTGTTTCAACTCCGATGACGAATACTGCTGTTCCAACCGGGAACAGTTTTGAACTGTTTCGAAGGGACAAACAAAATTCCCCTATCACGGTATTGAAAAAGTCTTCGCAGCCCATGGAGATCTAAGGAGAGCAGAAACCAGTTCGCTCCCTAAAAGAACTTTCTTCGTCTATATATAAGGTGTGGAAACAGCTGAAGGACTCAGTCGTCATCCATGGTTCCTACCCTAAGTGTCAGCCAAACTCTGACAAATCCTCCTCTAAATACAAGGAGACTCATCCCAAAGCGTGTTACCGACAAATTTTTTTTGGCTCAGAGCTTGTTGTTCTCTTATAAAACTAAAGGGAAACCCCCATTGTTAAACACGTGCACCCACATGCAAAGGATGTAGGTACCGCCTCAGATAGGATTAAATCCTATATTGGGTCCTCACATGTTTCCCACGTGAGCGCCAGCGTCGGCCTCTTATAGGATTAAATCCTATAGTGGCGCCTTACGTGGAGCATACGTGAGCGCCGGTGTGCAAAACACGTGAGCGCCTGTTATATAAGGATTAAATTCTTAAGTGGCGCTCACGTGCTATGCACATGGATGCCATCGCCCAAACTAAAGCGGGTAGAATTAAATTCTACATGGGGAATATATCCCTAAAATCTGGGATATTCACTGTTAAACAGAGCCGTTGGATCAAAGATCAAATGGTGATAATAAATCATCAAATAATAGAATTAAATTCTATTAGGGAAAAAATATCTCCCTGATCAAATAGAGAGTCGTTGGATAAATGATCTAATGGTGATTAAAAATCATCAAAAGATATAACTAAAATTCTATTAGGGGAAAATATCCCCATGATCTTTCTAAATAAGGAAGATATTCTCAGTTGGATCAAAAGTTCAATATTAGAATTAAATTCTATTTGGGGGAAATATTTTCTTGATCTTTCTTAAATTATAAAAACCCTCTCTGTTAAACAGAGGACCCTTGGATCAAAAATCCAACGGTGATTATAAAATCACTAATTAAACCATCCGATGAGTTAAATTCTATGATTAGGAAAATATCTTCCTAGTCTTTTTAAACTAACAAGATATTCATATGATAGAATAAAATTCTATGATTAGGAAAATATCTTCCTAGTCTTTTTAAACTAACAAGATATTCATATGATAGAATAAAATTCTATCTTAGGAAAATATTTTCCTAATCTTGATAAACAAACAAGAATGATCTTCTCTATTAGATAAAATAAAATTATATATTAGGAAAATATCTTCCAAATCTTGTGATATAATAAAATTCTATATTAGAAAAACATTTTCCTAATCTTATTAAACTAATAAGATATTCATATAACAGAATTAAATTCTATGTTAGGGAAATATCTTCCTAATCTTGTTAAATCAACAAGATATTCATATGATAGAATAAAATTCTAACCATGGAAAATATTTTCCTAATTTTATTAAAACAAACAAGAAATCTTCTCTAGTAAACAGAGAGCCTTTGGATTAAAAATTCAACGGTGAATAAAATTCACCGGTTGATCTAAAAAATCAATTTGATTGATTATAAAATCAATCATGATCTCAATGAGAGATTTTCATAACAAATTGATTATTTTCTTTCTTCTATAAATAGAAGTAAAGAGATGAAAAGAAAGGGAGGACTGGATATAAAAAAGAAAGGAGGAGACCCCTCATAAGCTTCTGTAAAAAATACAGAAGGTTCTCAAAAGGTTCCACAAAAACAACAGAGAATTTAATTCTTAGTAAAGAAGAAAGATCTTCCCCCTCAAAACCCTAGTTAAAGAAAAAAGAAGAGATCAAAATATCTCCTTTAGTTATCATATCACATCTAAGATCCACAAGATAAGTCTCCCACAAGTTGAGAATTTAATTCTCATCGGGAAGATCTTGTTCTTGAGAATCAAAGGTTCAGAGAAAAACAAGGTTGAAAAGAAAGAAGATGGAGTTTTAGATTCAAGGAACTTAGTTTCTTCAAATCATGAACTTAGTTCTTTAAGAACATGATCCAAGATCCTTAAAATAGTAATCTTGGTGATCTTTAATGGTCAAAACACCATTAACAGAGGTTTAACCTCTCAGAAAACATGAATAGGAAAACTTGGATAAAAGAACATGGAAAACATGGAGTTCATAATACTCCAGGAACTTAGTTCCTTCAATTCAAGAACTTAGTTCTTACATAATCCGATCACAGATCCTCAAAATAGTGATCTTGGTCATCGTTAATGGCCAAAATACCATTAACAGAGATTTAAGTTCTCTAAAAACATAAATAGAGATTAAATCTCCAAAAGAACTCAGCGCATCACGTGAAAAGCACATGAACGCCTAAGACCAAAAGCTCAGCACCTCACGTGAAAAGCACGCGAGCGTCCAAGGCTAAAAGCTCAGCGCCTCACGTGAAAAGCACGCGAGCGCCAGAGAAAAATTAGTGCTTAGCACTATTATAGCGCCTCACTTGAAAAGCACGCGAGCGCCAGAGAAAAATTAGTGCTTAGCACTATTATAGCGCCTCACGTGAAACACACGTGAGCTCTACAAAAGACTAGTGCTTAGCACTATTATAGCGCCTCACGTAATATACATATGAGCACTATATGCAGCTGAGTGCTTAGCACTGCTGGGTATTGCAGAAACCCAATCTTAGCCCAAATTGGCTAAGCTTATATTCATAATATCCAAACTGATCTTAGTCCTATACAGGACTAACGATCTTCATCCTATACCTACTAAGTTAATCTTAGTCTTAAATAAGACTAACGATTCTTAGATGATCCATCATGATCTTTTCCTCAAATACGGGATTTGGTTCAAGAGTAAATCTCTTCACACCTCTGATATATGTCGTTGTAATTCCTCAGCGTCTTCATAGAGATCAGACCGCATCCTAAATAGGGTGCATTCTATGTCACCATCATTCACTTCGTCACGTAACAAATACACGTGCGCGCAAGATGAATGTTGGACCAAAAGGTCCTTAAACTAACATTCGTCCCAAATAGGGAATATTAGTCCATGATGTCCTTACACTAAAATAATTGAGCCCATATGCTCATTTGTTTCTAAGTTGATCTTAGTCTCAAATATGACTAACAATTTTTAGATCAAACTCAAATATCTTATGAACGTACGGACCTCACAAATATGAGAAATGCGTCATAAGTTCATTCATGTTGCCAAACTAAGCAACCAACGTGGACCTCGTCAAGCAAATCCTTGACCCAAACCCAAATCTCAAATATACGGATTTGGACTAATCTGCACCTTACGGACGACGACATAAATTAGTCTCCATATACAATCCACGAACCCAAAATAAAACAAATACAACACGACACTAAGTGAACCACTGGAGCAAGAGAAAGTGGTTATCGCAATGCGGTAACGTAATTAACCGCAGGGGCTTGCACTTGCAGGGAAAAATGTCACCACAATAAAAAAAACCTCACAAATGAGGGGGAATCTGATGAAGTCTACTACAACGGTCGCATCTATCCAAACCTCCGATATACGGTGCCATAAATCAACTTGGTATTTTCGGAGAGGTGAATGGATATATCCAAATAGTATCTGCCCCCAAATTCAGGTTAGACGTCCCAACGTCTCAGTCCGGTCTTTCGGCAGTAAACAGATTCTGGTATGCCCGGTGGGACCTCTTCTTTCCACTTTACACTTCGTGTTTTTCCGCGATCAAATTATATATATATGTTTGTAGTTGCCCTTAGGTGACGGGATATTGAAACTGGTGTTTCATCTCTATGCAGAATGGCGTTTGCTTCCACTCACCGCAACTCAGGCTCTGTCACATCTAGAGGAGTCAAATATGGGCCACTTGCAGTCTCAAGTCTCTGCAATCCGGCTCTTCAAGAAATGAAGGGGCTTCTCTTTGGGTCTATGTGCCCACCTCTTTCCTTCAGTACCCCAACACCGAAGGAGGAAGCCCAGAAGAAGTCTGTCTTCCACAGGCTGGCTGCTCAAGCTTCTGCTTTACCGATGGAATCGGTCTCCAAACAACTGGTACCTTCCAAAGGCCAAGGTCAATGCAAGGGGCAGAACACTCAAGCTTTCAAAGAAAACAGGGGGCAGGCTCAGCAAAATCCTGAGGCTAATCAAATTCCGGTCATAAGACATCACCGACGTCGATAACGACGTCAAATAAGACAAGCTGGGGGCAGTTCTCCGTATAGTCCTGTTTCAACTCCAGTGGTGAATACCGCTGTTCCAACCAGGAACATTTTCGAACTGTTGCGAAGGGTCGTACAAAATTCTCCCACCGCAATATTGAAGAAATCTCTGCAGCCCATGGAGATCAAACGAGAGCAGAAAATAGTTCGCTCTCCGAGAGATCTGTCCTCATCTATATATAAGGTGCCGAAGTAGGTGAAAGAATCAGTCGTCATCCACGGCTCTTCCCCTAAACGTCAGCCAAATTGTGACAACTCCTCTTTCAAATACAAGGGGACTCATCCCAAGGCGGTTCCTGCTACAACGGTTCCTTCCAAAGCCAAAGCGGCTTCTCACAAAAAAGAGAGGCCTAATAAAATCCAAATGCCCAAGGCAAACTCCAAGGGTCAAGATTCTAGATGTCTTAAGCCTGGGGGCATGGTAATTCACACAGTCTATGTGGTGAACTCCAAAGACGAAATTCGAGCTTCTACTTGTCACCGACCTCAAACTCGGTCCCTAACAAAGGTTCAACTGCAACGTGAAAACCTACAGGAGATGCTTGCTTAGGCAGAAGCACTCGCTAATCCATCGTCTAAGGAAAATCTCGAGGACGCACCCGAAGAAAGAGTAGGGAAGGAGTCGAATATTGATTTCCTAAAGCATGCTCTCAAAAAGAGAGATGAAGAAACGACAAAGATGTCCGTTAAAATGACCCAGATGGCCCTTCTGATCCAGAATATGGCTAGAATGATGGTCCAATCGGAACCACTGGCAGATAAACTGCTGGTAGTCGCTCTTAAAGACAAGAGTGATATTTCAAATCCTCTGCAAGTCTCATCAACGGCCGAAGAGGAAATGACTCCAAAAGCAAATCTGGATGAATATATCGCTCAACAAATCGAAGCTCACTACGCCCGTGAAGCTGCAAATAGATCAATCAAGACTGGTTGACCATATCCGGCGTGCTACGATCAAATACAGTATCCGCCAAAATACATACTTCCGACGTACCACATGTACAAAGGAACCGAGAATCCTTACCAGTATATTGCGCATTTTAAATCCATGTGCGGCAACACTAGGGGAAATGATATACTGCTCCTCCGACAGTTTGTGAGCAGTCTGACAGGTATCGCATTCGAATGGTACGCGGAACTCCCAAATGATTCCGTAAAGACCTTTGATGAGATTGATATGCTCTTCTGTCAGAGATTCGCTAGTGTGAATAAACACACTACCGTGGCGGCGTTGGTCAACGAAATGGTTGGAACGAATTAGACCTGGGTTCAATATGCTACCCGATGGTAAAATCTCTGGTCAAAATGCGAGTAACGCATCGACGAAGCTGCAACCGCGGGAATGTTCATAGCCACTCTTGACCCAAATTCAAAGGTGTTCCCATATATGGCCCTCTTCAAGCCGACGACCTTGCAAGAGCTCATGGATAAAATGGCTCGATTGGATCAGATAGGTCAAGACCCTTTCTTATCTGATGAAGATGAATGAAAAGCAAAGGCAATATGGCGTTTTTCGCCAACGCTCAACGAAAATAAGCGGCTCTCAAACAACCTGTCGCCAAAATAGTGACGGTGTGGGTACTCGCTCCTCCCCGAAATATACACAGGGGGTTGTATTCCTCACTGGTGGAAGAATATCTATGTGAGATGGTCCTTTCTTCTCAAAGAACAGAAATGATATCAAGGGATCTACAAGCGGGTCCTGCAATCAAGTGGAATATCCCACTTGAACCAAAAACCATGGGAGGGATGTGAAATCCATGTCTTAGTCCGAATGAGAAGATGAAAGGGAAAACATCTAAGTCAAGTTTATTCTTCAAAGGAAGAGGAAGACGATCCATCATATATGAAAAAGATGCCCCTTCAGTATCGAAAAGCGACATTAATGAGCAGAGGTAGGTGCCGTGTAAAATGCTCGGTATTTCCCGCAAAAAACAACCCGATTGGTACGATGATAAACGAAGCAGTCCAAGAGGGTGAAAATAGCTTAAGGTGTGAAGTGTCCATACATACAAAGTACAAGCATCGACGCCTAACTAAACGAGCGTTAGAAGGAATGAATTGTGCAACTCCCCGACCAAATGATAATATTGGACCGGAACGTCCCTAAACTTGAGCGTCGCCTCAAACATGATGATAATGGATTGATAAGTCCCTAAACTAGTGCGTTGCCCTAAACATAGCGATGTTGGAATGAGATGTCCCTAAACTAGCATTTCGTCCCGAGCATGGGAATGATGGACCGAAATGTCCCTAAACTAGTGTGTCGCCTCAAACACGGCGCGTCTCCCCAAATATGGCGATAATGGACCGAAATGTCTTTAAATTAGCGCGTCGCCTCAAAAATGGTGATAATGGACCTAAACTTCCCTAAACTAGCGCATCGCCCCAAATGCAGCGATATGCTCCTTTGAGATTTATATTGCAATCGAAGTCCTAACCGCGAAGGTTGCAACTCAAGTCCCACCAGTTATAGAGCTACTCCAGCGATGAAGACACCCCAAAATCCTACCGGCAAACAGATGGGTTACTTGCGACGAAGCTACTTGCGAGAGTTTCACCGTTCGTAAAAAAAGGTATGTCCACAAGCGAAATGGGCATGGATGAAAACCGAAAGGGCGCAATGAGTAAAAAACAGCAGGACTACTGGCGAGCTTGTGAAAACCCGAAAGGGCGCAATTTCGTGAAAATAAAAAATATACACTTGCAGGGTCCTTTCGACCTTGTGAGGAGAAAATGCCTGCGGATATCCTTACGACTCACAAAGGAGCAACATACTTAGGAATCCTCACGATTCCTAAGGAGAAATTACACTTGCGAGATTCTTACGACTCGTAAGGAGAATTCCACCTTATCAGACCCTCACAGCTCATAGGATTTAAAAACCTTAAGTTACATGGATCTAAACCTGCTCTTAAGCCGTTATATCCCCCGAGTTGCCCTACAATTGGGCATAATTAAATATATTCCCCACCAAGTTCCACCGATGGCGAGAAAAATTCCCATATGGTGAATGACTGTCACGCCCCGCTTCTCAGTATACGGGCAGAGGACGCGACGAGGCCGCTACGTATTTACTCTGAAGTAAACACGCTAAGCGTATTTAAGCAATATAAGTAAAATGCACAAGATACAGTGACAATAGATATAATTGAATAGCAACTTTATTTATTAACATTCTTTTTACAATGCATCTGAAAAGTAAATACATGGAATGGAAAGCAATGTTTAAACAGTGGCATAACATAAATGGAAAATACAGAATATAAATGTGTACAAGTAACTAGAGCTCCGGGTCGAAGGCTAGCTGATCCAAGTCCTCGAAGGTGGGCTCGATCTCCTGAAGGTCCGAATCACCTGACGACATTCTAAAGAAAAGAAAAAGAATGCCGTCAGGGAACAAATCACTCGGTAAGTCCCAAAGAGGAGCGAGAAGTAGAATAAACACACACAGAGAGAGTATAACTATTATAGTGTTGTTTGTTATGTTAACGTAGTTGTTTGTAGTTTGGTACAGAAGAATCCAGTGTATACGAGAGGAGTCTCACTTTCCCCGGAGACTAAGGTATAAGGAGCACAAGGAACTGTTCAGCCACAGTACAATGGCAATTGAATTCAGATTAGGTGTATTATGGTTATAGTCTCGTGCCACTTCTAACACCTTCCGTACCAATCTACCCCTTATAAACCCCGCGATGTCTTGATTATATTGTTTGAATTGTATATTGTATATAGATGGATGACTTTCCGAAACCATAATATCAGTAATGGAATGGATATAATGGATGAACATATAGATGGAATATATCCATGGTTCGGTTTAGTCAATATAGAATGATTAGATTGAATAGACGGATTCATAGATCCATATTGTATTGAAATTTGATACTTGAATTATATTCAAGTCAGATTTATTTTATTGAGACTCAGTCTGAGCCAGACAATTAGAAAAGAAATTGAATCCTGAATTAGATTTTGGTGTTATCGGTAACTGCTGCACATGAACGGCAGGATTTGTGTCTTTTTCAAAAACAATTACCGTGTTGATAACACCGTTTGTTAAGTTGTCTACCTTAAATAGGCAAGCACCCATATCTCCGGTTTCCTGAGGCTCAAGAGACTGGTCCCGCTTAAACTTATGTTTACTAGGGTCCTTATTGTAATTTAGTATAACTTGCGGGGGGTTTATGTAAAAATAATTTTGTATAATTTTCAAAATACACCTCAAGTATTTTATTATCGTTTTTAAAGTTTTCATTGATATATATTTTATCAATGTGACATTTCTAGCGAATAAAACCTAATTTCATAATATATGGTATTTATTTGTAATATTGGAATTGTATGGTATTTTCTTGTAAATGAGATATTTTTCTTCAATTTTGGAAATGTGGAATATTATAAATATTAAAAATAGATATTTTGATATTAATTACATATATATATATATTTATTAAAAATATAAGTTTTATTTATAATAGAAATCATATTTTCTAAAGAAAATTGTATTTTAAATCTTTCGAGAACGTATGCTCCTTACGGAGGTCTGCATCTCACTCTACTAAGACCGAGGATGTGCGATAATCCGCACCATCCTAAACGGGTTCCCCGAAATGGGTTGTAGAGACGTAATTGCAAAGATTTGTTAAAATACATTTCTTGTAGAAAAAAGTTTTATAAGTTGAAGGTACTTATATGTAAAGTTGTGTTTTCCCAAATCTGTGTTCTCAAATTATATCGTGCTATGTTAGATATGAGTGTTGTGAGGAGGTATGTCATTATCTCGTGAGCTATCTATAGGTATAACAAGGAAGTATGATGGTTTATGTCGAAATTAAACTATATGGTATTTTTCTGAAAAGGTATAATAAAAGTTACAAAAATGATTAGTTTGATCTGCAACTTGTTTTATTAAGTTTGTTAATGTTTAATGAACAATATGTGATGATATGAAGGTATCTGGATTAAGAAAAATTGTAGTTTTTTAAAGAAAACCGAATCGAAAGTCGGACTAACTCCGCTTCCGTCGGGTTTTAGTGTTGAATATTTTTAGAATAGAGAAAAGATGAAGAAGTAGGGACTTACAGGTTATTAGACTAGAAGAGAGAAGGAGGAAGAGGTAGGAGATGCCGGTGCATCATTTCGTCGTCGGAATCTTCTCGGATCGTCGTCGGAAATTTGTCAGAGTTTCGCCCTTTGCTAACTCCACTTGCACACAAAAAGTCTTGGGAATTTTCTTGAGAGTTTGGGCAGGGATTTGTGAGTGAGGGGGGTGGTTTGAGAGATGGTATTTATAGGAAAATCTAGGGTTTAGGGTAGTGAAAGGGTGTGATAAAAATTGTATTTAAATTTGCATTAAAAAGGATTGAATGGGGGTACTTTAATTCTTTGGTTAATTGCAGAGAATTTAAACAGTGTAGGGGGAGTGGGGTAGTCCAAAGGGTGCAGGGGGTTAAAGAAATTCAGGGATCAGACCGAGTTGAACCGGTGGCGCCGGCCGAGTCAACCGTTTCGCCGCCCCGAGTCGGGGCTCGTCTTGATACCACGTGTCCCTGACGCTTGGTCTAGCCTCGTGAACATGTTTATTTATTCTGTAACTTACCCTATTACGTGTAGTACATGTGTAGACTATTAGGCTTCTAAAAAATATATAAAAAATTTAAATAAAAAGAATGTGTGGCTGATGGGATTTGAACTCTGGTGCTTTGGTTCAGCAGTGCAAGTTCTTACCAATGAGCTACAAGCTCTTTCTTACTGTTAAAAAGCAAATCAAATTTATAACTTGTGCTCAGGCTCAAGTACCATTTTCTGTATTTTTGAAAAAATTGTACAGAAAGTTTAGGGTTGTTACATTCTACTCTCCTTATAAAAATTTCGTCCTCGAAATTTGTAAAAGGAAAGTATAACAGATTCAAGGAAAGTTTGGTGATAGAACTATTGGTAGTGTATGAAAAAGATGTGAAAGAACGAAAGAATGCGAAGGTTTTGGTAAGATTGTAAAAGAGGTGGGGGAATTTTGGGTAAGGACAGATTCAAAATATATGATAAAATTCAAGGAATAGGTATTGTAATGAATGTTTTCAGTTGCTGGTTCTTGTGTTATATTGCTTAGGTTGTCCACGCAGAATAGAACTGTATGGTAGGGTTCCATACAGCTCCAACCTGCATGGGCCACCAACAAAAACCGTCACGCCCCGCTTCCCAGTATACGGGCAGAGGACGTGACGAGACCGCTACGTATTTACTCTGAAGTAAACACACTAAGCGTATTTAAGCAATATAAGTAAAATGCACAAGAGACAGTGACAATAGATATAATTGAGCAGCAATTTTATTTATTAACATTCTTTTTACAATACATCTGAAAAGTAAATACATGGAATGGAAAGCAATGCTTAAACAGTGGCATAACAGAAATGGAAAATACAGAATGTAAATGTGTACAAGTAACTAGAGCCCTGGGTCGAAGGCTAGCTGATCCAAGTCCTCGAAGGCTGGCTCGATCCCCTGAAGGTCCAAATCACCTGACGACATTCCAAAGAAAAGAAAAAGAATACCGTCAGCGAACAAATCGCTCGGTAAGTCCCAAAGAGGAGGGAAAAGTAGAATAAATAGAGAGAAAGAGTATAACTATTATAGTGTTGTTTGTTATGTTAACGTAGTTTTTTTGTAGCTTGGTACAGAAGAAGCCAGTGTATACGAGAGGAGTCTCACTTTCCCCGGAGACTAAGGTATAAGGAGCATAAGGAACCGTTCAGCCACGGTACAACGACAATTGAATTCAGGTTATGTGTATTATAGTTACAGTCTCGTGCCACTTCTAACACCTTCCGTACCAATCTACCCCTTATAAACCCCGCGATGTCTTGATTATATTGTTTGAATTGTATATTGTATATAAATGGATGATTTGCCAAAACCATAATATCAGTAATGGAACGGATATAATGGATGAACATGTAGATGGAATATATCCATTGTTCGGTTTAGTCAATATAGATTGATTAGACGATGTTGTATTGATGTTTGATACTTGAATCATATTCAAGTCAGATTTATTATATTGAGACTCGGTCTAAATCAGACAATTAGAAAAGAAATTGAATCCTGAATTAGGTTTTGGTGTTATCGGTAACTGCTGCACATGGACGGCAGGATTTGTGTCTTTTTCAAAGACAATTACCGTGTTGATAACACCGTTTGTTAAGTTGTCTACCTTAAATAGGCATCACCTATATCTCCGGCTCCCTGAGGTTCAAGAGACTGGTCCTGTTTAAACCTATGTTTACTAGGGTTCTTATTGTAATGTAGTATAACTTGAGGGGGTTTTATGTAAAAATAATTTTGTATAATTTTCAAAATACACCTCAAGTATTTTATTATCATCTTTAAAGTTTTCATTGATGTATATTTTATCAATGTGACATTTCTAGTGAATAAAACCTAATTTCATAATATATGGTATTTATTTGTAATATTGGAATTGTATGGTATTTTCTTATAAATGAGATTTTTTTCTTGAATTTTGGAAATGTGGAATATTATAAATATTAAAATAGATATTTTGATATTATATATATATATATATTTATTAAAAATATAAGTTTTATTTATAATAGAAATCACATTTTCTAAAGAAAATTGTATTTTAAATCTTTCGAGATCGTATGCTCCTTGCGGAGGTCTGCATCTCACCCTACTAAGCCCGAGAATGTACGATAATCCACACCATCCCGAACGGGTTCCCCGAAATAGGTTGTAGAGGCGCAATTGCAAAGATTTGTTAAAATACACTTCTTGTAGAAAAAAGTTTTATAAGTTGAACGTACTTATATGTAAAGTCGTATTTTCCCAAATCTGTGTTCTCAAATTCTATCGTGCTATGTTAGATATGAGTGTTGTGAGGAGGTAGGTCATTACCTCATGAGCTATCTATAGGTATAACAAGAAAGTATGATGGTTTATGTCGAAACTAAATTATATGGTATTTTTCTGAAGAAGTATAATAAAAGTTACAAAAATGATTAGTTTGATGTGCAACTTGTTTTATTAAGTTTGTTAATATTTAATGAACAATATGTGATGATATGAAGTTATCTGGATTAAGAAAAATTATAGTTTTTTAAAGAAAACCGAATCGAAAGTCGGACTAACTCCGTTTCCGTCGGGTTTTAGTGTTGAATGTTTTTAGAATAGAGAAAAGAGAAAGAAGTAGGGACTTACAGGTTATTAGACTAGAAGAGAGAAGGAGGAAGAGGTAGGAGGTGCCGGTGCGTCGTTTCGTCGTCGGAAGTTCGTCGGAGATTCGCCCTTTGCTAACTCCACTTGCACACAAAAAGTCTTGGGAATTTTCTTGAGAGTTTGGGCAGAGATTTGTGAGTGAGGGAGGGGGGGGGGGTGATTTGAGGGGTGGTATTTATAGGAAAATCTAGGGTTTAGGGTAGTGAAAGGGTGTGATAAAAATTGTATTTAAATTTGCATTAAAAAGGATTAAAAGGGGGTATTTTAATTTTTTGGTTAATTGCAGAGAATTTAAATAGTGTAGGGGGAGTGGGGTAGTCCAAAGGGTGCAGGGGGTTAAAGAAATTCAGGGATCCGACCGAGTTAAACCGGCGGCGCCGGCCGAGTCAACCGTTTCGCCGGCCCGAGTTGGGTGAGTCGGGGCTCGTCTTGATGCCACGTGTCCCTGACGCTTGGTCTAATCTCATGGACACATTTGTTTATTCTATAACTTACCCTATTACGTGTAGTACACGTGTAGACTCTTGGGCTTCTAAAAGATTAAAAAAATTTTAAATAAAAGAATGTGTGGCTGATGAGATTTGAACTCTAGTGCTTTGGTTCAGCAGTGCAATGTCTTACCAATGAGCTACAAACTCTTTCTTGCTGTTAAAAAGCAAATCAAATTTATAACTTGTGCTCAGGCTCAAATACCCCTTTCTGTATTTTTAAAAAAATTGTACAGAAAGTTTAGAGTTGTTACAACGACACTTGTATGTCCTCTCGACTTATAAGGAGAAAACACTTTTGTAAGATCCTTATGACTTATAAGAGAAAATTTCACTTAGAAATCCCCATGATTCTTAAGGAGGAAATACACCTACGAGATCCTCTCGACTCGTAGGGACAAAACCCCTTCCGACTCATAAAGCCAGAAAGCCTTAGTCGATAGGATCCTAACCCTATTTGCTAAGCCACTTTTGTCCAAATCAACAAAGGCAAATGATGATTCGCTCCTGGTAATATCCAGTTGTAGCGATACTGATGCCTAAACATCAAACTCCAAGTCTTTTCAAGGCAAATGATAATTCACTTCTGGCAATATCCAGTTATAGCGATGTTGATGCCTAAACAGGCATCGAACTTCAAGTCCTTTCATAGAAAATGATGATTCGCTCATGGCAATATTCCAGTCATAACGATACTGATGCCAAGTTGGTATCAAGATCCAAGTCCCTAACTCGCAACAAAATCAGCGAGCAAAAAAATGCATATGAAAAAGCCAAAATAATGGGGCAACTCGCAATAAAAAGTAACGAGTAAAAATATTTAAAATTAGCCGAAATGATTGGGCACCACGGATAAAAAGCCGAAATAATTAGGCAATCGTGACTTTTGCGATATGAAAAGCTGAAAAGATAGAACATCACGAAAATAAAAAAATAAAATAAAATTTCCTCTGCCCTGCAGGTAGGTCCACACTGACCCCTGTATACAATCCATGGGCACAAATGAAAGAAAGGGAATCATATTTTCCCATCAGGCTCCGTCAAAGGGAGAGCCAGATCTCGCCGGCAACATCTACAGTCTAGAGATCAGCTTGATGTTCTTCTCATTCCAACAGGGTGCAGACGTGATGTCAACAAAGCTCCAAGGAGCCAAATAAAAAAGAAGTAATGGCAAAATCCTAGCTCCAGTTCGACGTTCCTTCTCAGTGCAGATGCAACGTCAACAAAGACCTAAGGGTCAAACAAAAGTGGAGTGACGACAAAATTCTAGGTCCAGATCTCGATGGCAATATCTACAGCTTAGAGACCATCTCCACATTCTTCTCATTCCAGCAGGGTGCAGATGCAATGTCAAAAAGGACCCAAGGGTTGAATCAAAATGGAGTAATAGAAAAATCCTAGCTCCAGTTCGACGTTTCTTCTCAGTGCAGATGCGACGTCAATAAGGACCCAAGAGTCAAATAAAAGTGGAGTGACGGCATATTCCAAACTCCAGATCTCAATGGAAACATCTACAGCCTTGAGACCAACTCGATGTTCTTCTTATTCCGGCAGGATGCAGACGCAACGTCGACAAAAACCCCCAAGGGTCAAATAAAAGTGGAGCAATGGCATATTCCTAGCTCTGGATCTTGAGGGCAATATCTACAGCTTAGAGATCAACTCGATGTGTTTCTCATACCAGCAGGATGCAGACGTGGCGTCAACAAGGATTCAAGGGTCAAAAAAATAGAGTAATGGCAAAATCCTAGCTCCAAGTCTTGACGGTACATATACAACTTAAAGACTATCTCGGCGTTCCTCCTCCATTTCAGTAGGGTGCGGATGAAACTATCAAATGAAATTGGAGCAATGACATATTCATAGTTCCGGACCTCAATTGCAATACATACAGCATAAAGGTTATACAGATGTCTACTATATTTCAGCAAACAATCGGCGCGACATCATCAGAGCAAAAATGAAGTGACAACATATTCTTAACTTCGGGTCTTGACGGCAATACATACAGAGCCTAAAGACAATTGGAGATCATCCCACCCCAGAAGGGTGCGGTTATGACTCATCGGGGCTCCAAATTGAGCCTAAGCTCAAGTAAAAAGCGTCATGGCAAATACTTAATGCTTGTTCTTCCAAGGGTAATATAACCTAAGAAGATTACTTAAAGACGTCTTGTCCAGCCTCAGAAGGGATCAGCGACACAACAGTCGCGGGGCTACTCGAGCAGCAACCTAAGGGACTGCATATCGAGAAATACATCAGCCAACGCGACGGTACGATAGACTTAAACCTAGTACCGCAAACCTAACGGACCTCTATCAAAAAAGGGGGTTATCAATATTTCACGTTAGGATAAACCTGCAAGATCCTCTCGACTCTTCTCGACTCATAGGGAAAAACATCTTTATGAAACCCTCACGGCTCATGAAGGTGAAAAGCTTTAGGCGACGGGGATATCAACCTGTTTCCTAAGCACTATGGCCTTACAGGTAGGTCCAAATTGACTCTTGTATACTATCCACGGGCCACATTCTCCAAAGTCGCATACCGATGAGGAGGAGAAGCCACTTACGGGTCTTCTCGACTCGTAAGGGGAAAATGCTCTTGTGAGATCCTTACGACTCTCAAGAGAAAACTCACTTAGGAGTCTTCACGACTCTTAAGGAAAAATACATCTGCGAGATCCTCTCGACTCAGGAAGAAACGTCTTTATAAGACCCTCACGGCTCATAAAGTTAAAAATCCTTAGGCGACATATCTAAACATGTTTCCTAAACCATCGATGCTATACAAGGAGGTCCAAACTGACTCTTGTATACTATCCATGGGTCACATTCGCCAATAAAGCGAAGAAGCCACTTACGGGTCGTGATGAGAAAATACCTGAGTGGGATCCTTACGACTCACGAAGGTGACGAACACTTAGGAATTCTCACGATTCTTAGGGAGAATACACACCTATAAGATTCTCATGACTCATAAGGAGAAAAACCTTCTTGAGACCCTTACGGCTCATGAAGATGAAAAAATCTTACGCGACAAGGATCCTAAACTGTTAGTTATATGTATGCCCTAGATGCCATTACTGTACATGAGATGTATATTGTAGTGGATGCTGGGATATATATAGGTAGGACTTTCTTGCTCGATATAATAGTACGCTATCTGGTTGCTCTTTATCTTAACATGTATACTTATTGTCTCTCTGTTACATGTTGATAAAGCCTTTAGGATGTGTACTCGACTTCCAGGACTATGATGTAGATCATACCAGTGGGGCCTGGGTAGTGAATGAGTACATCCTTCAATGTTCATAGTCGTGGGAATATCGAGACGGGGTATCGATATTCCAGAGTAGACTAGCGTATATCTTCTCGACCCATGTGATGGGCAATGTATGATCCCATATCCAGTGGTGTTTGACATCAGAGACGGTATGCGGGTGCTCAGTGGAGACTGGGTATACTGAACGGACTCGCCGAGAACTCCTAGATGGTATTATACCTCACGTCAGATGGCAGTTCTCTGGTGACACTGGTACAACTTAGTCTGTTGACCCGAGATCGTCATAGAGTCTTGTGTGTCTCCCACTGTGCTTTGATTTCCACCCTACCACGGCTCTACTGAGCGTGCAAACAGATGGTTTTTGGGTACAATCCCGATTCACATAGAGGCAATGAGCGATAGGAGGGGATTCGTCTCTCCCGGTATTGGGGGTTGATGTTGCGCTATGCTCGACTGACCATAACTGGAAATCCCTGGCCAGGGTTGCAGTGATTTACTGGTAAGTGTTATCAGTAGTTTCACGCTTGTTGTAGACCTTACATCGGCATGACTTTTCAAGCTACTGGGGTCTGACGTTTACCACCCCTAGGCGAGATATGCGACATATCAGACGAACAGACCGGACTGTGCGGTAAGTGTTACTAATTGGATTCGCAGGAGTGTGAGCAGGCTTGCTCGTTGATCTTCTGATCGCTCAATACCCGGGTGGTCATTACGTTTAGCAGACCGCTTGCGGCTTGTGGGTGATTGATATGATCGCCACCTACTGCCGGCGTATTGACGAGTCTTTAGAGTCCTACACAGAGGTTTCCTGGCTCAAGCGAAACGAAATAGGAGCGCATATGAGATATGTGCGGGACCGAGAATAATACCAGTATGAGATACTGTATTCTATTCTCGCGATTTGTATCTTTAGTCGGTTATATGAGATATAGCCGGGTTACCGAATTAAGTGTTGATTCGATATATTGATACACTAGATATTAGTCGGTTATATGCGATATGACCGGATCGTTAAATCAAGTGTTGATTTAATGATTTACTGTATAATTATATATTTGATATATTACTTTACATTAACTAGTATTTTTTCACTTAAGATTGACTTTCTCACTTTATGTGCACAAGTTGTATATGTGATATATGTTTGTGCACTAGTTTGCATCATGATTGATGATACATGCAAACATGGGTGGGTGTGTGACATACACCATGTTAATTATAATTTAGGTTTTTATTTATCTTAATTATTCAAAATGGTGGCTTCTTTTGTCATGGCTTGAAGCTTCATGAAGCTTGAAGCAACTTTGACAAAGTCCACTCATTTAGTCTTGATTAAGATATTCATTAACCAAACCATTATAATTAACTATGGTTTAGTCTCTACAAAGGTAAACTCATCCATGGTTGCATTATGATAGACTTCACTTGATTATTCTTTTTAAAAATAATTCTAATTCTTTTCTTTCTTCTTCTTCTTCTTCTTCAAGAAGAAGAAAAGCTTGCTAGAAAAATTTCAAGTGAAGAAAAAGAGTGAGAAACCCAAATCCAAAGTGAACCCATTTCCTATTTCATCATCTTCTACTACTTGACATTTAGTTTAGGGTGTTCTCTTCACAAAGTTCATGACCTAGTGAAGATGGAGCTTGAGTTTGAGTCTCCTCGACGTAGATCATTTTCGGCCTCGAAGTCAACGACCTAGCCCGCTCATTTCTCCGAGAAAACCATCGCTAGAGTCCGGGATCACGATGATCGCAGCGAAGGGACGTCAACACGGAGCTTTAGAAGTGAAGGACCGGATCTACAAAAGTTGTAATCCTTTTCACTTATTGTTAAAGTTGTTTGCTTGCTAGTTTTCGCATAATCTCTAGTATACGATCTTGGTTAGGGTTGTTCGGCACGGCTAATTTTTGAATCGGGCATGGTTGATGCCTTGTAGAACCTTGTTAGAGTGCCTAGAAACCCTACATAAACTTGTCTCCTAAGCCATCAATTTTATGGCAATGCATTATTTTGCACTACTTAACCCATGTACAAACTTACATGGGCAAAATAGTGGGGGGCTTTTATTCCCGCCAAATTTTTATTGGCTAGGATCTTGTTGTTCTCTTATAAAAATAAAGGGAAACCTCCATGTGTTAAATACGTGCACCCACATACAAAGCATGTAGGTACCGCCTCAGATAGGATTAAATACTATATTTGGTCCTCACGTGTTTCCCACGCGAGCGCCGGTATCGACTTCTTATAAAATTAAATTCTATAGTGGCGTATCACGTGGAACACACGTGAGCACCGACGTGCAAAACACGTGAGCGCCTGTAATATAAAAATTAAATTCTTAAGTGGCGCCCACGTGCATAGTACGTTAGCGCTAGCGTCCAAACTAAAGCGGGTAGAATTAAATTCTACATGGGGAATATATCCCTAAAATCTGGGATATTCTCTGTTAAACAGAGCTGTTGGATCAAAAATTCAATGGTGATAATAAATCATCAAATAATAGAATTAAATTCTATTAGGGAAAAAATATCTTCCTGAACAAATAGAGAGCAGTTGGATAAAGGATCCAATGATGATTAAAAATCTTCAAAAGATAGAACTAAAATTCTATTAGGGGAAATATCCCCTGATCTTTTTAAATAAGGAAGATAATCTCAGTTGGATCAAAAATTCAATGTTAGAACTAAATTCTATTTTGGGGAAATATTTCCCTGATCTTTTTCAAATTAGAAAGATCCTCTCTGTTAAACAGAGGACCATTGGATCAAAAATGCAACGGTGATTATAAAATCACCAATTAAACCATCTGAAAGAATTAAATTCTATGGTTAGGAAAATATCTTCCTAGTCTTGTTAAACTAACAAGATATTCATATGATAGAATAAAATTCTATCTTAGGAAAATATTTTTCTAATCTTGATAAACAAATAAGAATGATTTTCTCTATTAGATAGAATAAAATTCTATATTAGGAAAATATCTTCGTAATCTTGTGCTATGCTAGGGAAATATCTTCTTAATCTTATTAAATCAACAAGATATTCATTTAACAGAATTAAATTCTATGCTAGGGAAATATCTTCTTAATCCTATTAAATCAACAAGATATTCATATGATAGAATAAAATTCTATCTTAGGAAAATATTTTCCTAATTTTCTTAAAACAAACAAGAAATCTTCTTTGGTAAACAGAGAGCCTTTGGATTAAAAATCCAACAGTGAATAAAATTTACCGGTTGATCTAAAAGATCAATTGGATTGATTATGAAATCAATCATGATCTCAATAAGAGATTTTCGTAACAAATTGATTTTTTTCCTTCTTCTATAAATAGGAGTAAATAGATGAGAAGAAAGGGAGGACTGGATATAAAAAAGAAAGGAGGAGACCCCCCATAAGCTTCTGAAAAACATACAGAAGGCTCTCAAAAGATTCCACAAAAAACAACAAAGAATTTAATTCTTAGTGAAGAAGAAAGATCTCCCCCCTCAAAATCCTAGGTAAAGAAAAAAGAAGAGATCAAAATATCTCTTTTACTTATCATATCACATTTAAGATCCACAAGACAAGTCTCCCACAAATTGAGAATTTAATTCTCATCTGGAAGATCTTGTTCTTGAGAATCAAAGGTTTAGAGTAAAACAAGGTTGAAAAGAAAGAAGATAGAGTTTTAGACTCCAGGAACTTAGTTCTTTCAAATCAAGAACTTAGTTCTTATATAACCCGATCCAAGATCCTTAAATTAGTGATCTTGGTGATCTTTAAGGTCAAAACACCATTAACAGAGGTTTAACCTCTCAGAAAACATGAATAGGAAAACATGAATAAAAGAACATGAAAAACTTGGAGTCCATAATACTCCAGGAACTTAGTTCCTTCAAATCAAGTGTTGGATATAGTGCTCTCAAGGCAATTATTGTGATCACAAGCAGGCGATTATGATAATTGAGAGATGACCTATACAGGTATAACAGTCTTACTTGAGATGATAATATGCTATATGGTTTGTCTTCATCATTGATGAAGCCCATAGGATTGTTACTTAACAACCAGCATTATAATGGCGATCATATATATGAGAGCTGGGTTGTCCATAAGCACATCCTTAAATGTCCTTAGTCATGAGAGTATCGAGATTGGGCATCAATATTCCGGAGTAGACTAGTGCATACGTTTCTAAATCTCGACGAAGGGCGGTGGCCGGTCTCATAAGCTATTGGTGTTGTGTCACCTAAGATAGTATACAGGTGCTCACTAGAGGTGAGTACATC
Source organism: Agapanthus africanus (assembly GCA_030015575.1). NCBI lineage: Eukaryota > Viridiplantae > Streptophyta > Magnoliopsida > Asparagales > Amaryllidaceae > Agapanthus > Agapanthus africanus. Next base: position 869,126,442 of record JASDDO010000019.1, on the reverse strand, counting down.
GGACGGATCTTCTTCGGCGAGGGTGGTCGATTTTCAAGCACGATCCCTACGGTTACGAGCTTGGAGGGGTCTTCCACAATTGGGTGGACTCGCGACAAAGATTGTAGTTTCTCAACCCTTGCATTTCTAGTTAGCTAGTTTAGGTTTTTGGACCGTATCCTGGCTTTTACGGGTGTTTGGCGCTCGCATAAATTTTTGTTTTCGCTTCCGTCTCGACCGCGGCTTCCGCGGCACGGGCTCCGAAACCCAACATCAAAAACTTAGTTCTTAAAGAATCCGATCCCAGATCCTCAAAATAGTGATCTTGGTGATCGTTAATGGCAAAAATAACATTAACAGAGATTTAAGTTCTCTAAAAACATAAGCAGAGATTAAATTTTCAAAAGAACTCAGCGCCTCACGTGAAAAGCACGTGAGCGCCCAAGGCCAAAAGCTCAGCGCCTCATGTGAAAAGCACGCGAGCGTCCAAGTCTAAAAGCTGAGCACCTCACGTGAGCGCCAGAGAAAAATTAGTGCTTAGCACTATTATAGCGCCTCACGTGAAATACATGTGAGCGCCACAAAAGACTAGTGCTTAGCACTATTATAGCGCCTCACGTGATATACACTTGATTGCTATATGCAGCTGAGTACTTAGTACTGCTGGGTGTTACAGAAACCCAATCTTAGCCCAAATTGGCTAAGCTTATATTCATGATATCCAAACCGATCTTAGTCCCATACAAGACTAATGATCTTCATCCCATACCTTCTAAGTTAATCTTAGTTTTAAATAAGGCTAACGATTCTTAGATGATCTATCATGATCTTTCCCTCAAATACGGGATTTGGTTTAAGAGTTTCACACCTCTGATATATGTCGTTGTAATTTCTCAGCGTCTTCAGAGAGGTGGCGGGTCCCGACAACCAACAACTCCTTTCATCCCACATTGATGCATTTCCAAATTGACGTGCACACCTCAAATCAGACCGCATCCCAAATTGGGTGCATTCCATGTCACCATTGTTCACCCCGTCACGTAACAAATACACGTGCGCGCAGGATGAATGCTGAACCAAAAGGTCCTTAACCTAACATTCGTCCATAATAGGGAATATTGGACCGTGATGTTCTTAAACTAAAATAATTGAGCCCATATGCTCATTTGTTTCTAAGTTGATTTTAGTCTCAAATATGACTAACGATTATTATATCAAATTCAAATATCCTATGAACGGATGGACCTCACAAATGTTTCTAAGTTCATCCCCGTTGGCAAACCAAGCTACCAACGTGGACCCCGTCAAGAAAATCCTTGACCCAAACCCAAATCTCAAATATACGGAGTTGGACTAATCCGCGTCCTACAGGCGACGACATAAATTAGTCTCCATATACAATCCATGGGCAACTCAAAATAAAACAAACACAACACGACACGAAGTGAACCACTGGAGTAAGAGAAAGTGGTTATCGCAATGCGGTAACGTAATTAACTGCAGGGGCTTGCGCCTGCAGGGAAAACCATCCTCACAATCAAAACCCCCTAAAAAACGAGGGGGAATCTGATGAAGTCTGCTACAACGGTCGCAACTATCCAAACCTCCGAAATACGGTGCCATAAATCAACTTGGTATTTTCGGAGAGGTGGATGGATATATTCAAATTGCATCTAGCCCCAAATTCAGGCTAGGTGTCCCAACGTCTCAGTCCAGTCTTTCGGTGGTAAACATGGCGGTTCCTGTTCCGATGGTTCCTCCTAAAACCAAAGCGGCTTCTCACAAAAAAGAGAGGCCTAATAAAGTCCAAATGCTCGAAGCAAACTCCAAAGGCCAAAACTCCAAATGCCCCAAGCTTGGGGGCATAGTAGTTCACACAATCTATATCGTAAACTTCAGAGACAAAAGTCGTGCTTCTACCAGTCACAGGCCACATACTCGATCTCTGACAAAAGCTTAGCAACAACATGAAAAGTTGCGGGAGATGCTTGCTCAAGCGACGACACTTGCTAGTCCACCGCCTAAGGAAAATCCTGAGGACGCACCCGAAGAAAGAGTAGGGCAAGAGTCGGATATTGATTTCTTGAAGCGCGCGATGAGAAAGCGGCAGAAATGTCCGCAAAAATGAACCAGATGGCCCTTCTGATTCAGAATACGGCTGGAATGATGGTCCATTCATAACCACTGGCAGATGAACCGCTGGTAGTCACTCTTAAAGACAAGAGTGACATTTCAAATTCTCTGCAAGGCTCATCAACGGCTAAGGAGGAGATGATCCCAAAAGAAAAGATGGACGCATATATCGCTCAGCAAGTCAAAACTCACTACACCAGTGAAGCTGCAAATAGGTCGATCAAGACTGGTTGACCGCATCCGGCATGGTACGATCAAATATAGTACCCGCCAGAATACATACTTCCGACGTTCCATATGTATAAAGGAACCAGGAATTCTCGCTAGCACGTCGTGCGATTTAAATCCATGTGCGGCAACACCGGAGGAAATGATATATTGCTCCTTCGACAGTTCGTCAGCAGTCTAGCGGGCACTGCGTTCGAATGGTATGTGGAACTCCCAAATGACTCCGTGAATACCTTCGACGAGATGGATACGCTCTTCTGTCAGTAATTCGCTAGCGTGAATAAATTTACTACCGTGACGACGTTGGTCAATGAAAGAGTTAGACCGAACGAAACTTGGTTCAATATGTTACCCGATAGCGAAATCTCTGTTCAAAATGCGAGCAGCGCATCGACGAAGCTCCAGCCATGGGAATGTTCATAGCCACCCTTGAACTAAATTTAAAGGTGCTCCCATAAATGGCTCTCTTCAAGCCGACGACTGTTTCCCCAATCAGAGCAAGGCTCTGTTCAAATTCCGAGATTTGAAATGAACCGACGCTTCGTGAAAAGCGCTAGCATTAAATTTGTCAGCATTAAGAGTCAAAGACTTTGAAACGACGCTCACGTGCAAGGCACGAGAGCGCTAAGCTCCAGAAGCGCTTCACTCTCGCAAAGATTACTTGCGCCTGTTTATAACACTTTAAGTTCTACAGCGGATATGCGCCTGACAGAGGAAGAACATAAGAATTAAAATAAGAGCAACACTTGACAGATAATAACAAAAAGGAAGAAAACACTTAATTAAACATTTTATTGCAATGGAAATATATTGCCAAACATGGGATCAAAAGTACAGGGATTTACAAACATATAGATAAAATTATCTAGTTCCCTATCTGTCTTTTCCACCATGTCAAAGCGACGATCTTCGCGAGGAGTAGCTATCCATCGGTTAGCACCGCTTTCACCAGCGAAAGCAGAGATGACGGTCTGATGAGCCCGTATTTGGCTCAGCAACTGAACAGAGCAATCCTTCAGGGCTTTGGTGATCAAGTGCGCCTCGAAGAAGCACTCGATCTTGTCTTCAGCGGCATCGAGCATCACTGGGGTCATCTCCGCCGGAGGAGGGGGAATATCAGCGAGCACGGACATGAGGATCATCCGAAGCCAAATAGAGTTGGGAGGGAGAGGAGATCCTACACGAGTCAAGAGCTCGTGCAGTGCTGCGTCGCATTGGTCATCCGTAAAAGTAGGATTCAGCAAGCGCGCAGCGAAGCGAGGAAAAATATCCTGAATGGGCACTTTCCATGGTTGTCGACGAGCATGTGGGCGGTTACAAGCCATAGTTAAGATGGTTCTCTGGAAATGAGAAAAGAAAGAAGCATTGCTTCAGATTATAAAAACTAGGCACAGGAAATTTTGTGCATAATGGACCTATTTCCAAGATCTGGGAAATGTAAGTTCTGGGGAATATAAGTTTGACTTAAAAGGAAGGTGAAAAGACACCTCCAACAATAAAAGCAACGCTTCATAGCGGCGCCAAGTGCGCCGCGCTCTAAGCAGCGCACCACGTGCAAAGCACATGTGCACTAGCGCTAGGTGCGCCGCGCTCTAAGCAGCGCACCACATGCAAAGCACGGGTGCGCTAGCGCTAGGTGCGCCGCGCTCTAAGCAGCGCACCACGTGCAAAGCACGGGTGCGCAAGCGCTGGAACTAAAAGCTCCCCACCGTCAGATCAAAGATCCAATAATAATGATAAATCATTAATCAATCATAATTAAATTCTGTTAAGGAAAGATTTCTCGAATCTTTCCAAACAACAAGATTGTGCTCTGTAAATCAGAGCACCGTTGAATCAATGATTCAATGGTGAAAAAATCACCAAAACACAGAATAAATTCTGCATGGAAAGATTTACCAATCTTGTTAAAAACAAGAAAATTGCCTTCTGTAAATCAGAAGCCCTTGGATCAAAGATCCAACGATGGGAAATTCCCCAAATCAATTGGAGAAAAGATCTCTTTAACTGATTGAACTGATCAGCTTGCCCTATATAAAGGCCCCAAGACTTCAAGTCTCAAGAGAAAAATATATACAGAAATAGAGAGAGGAACCCTCCCATAAGCTTCGAGAGATCTCAAGAGCAAAGTTCTCAGAAAAAGAAGAGTTTTTTCAAGGTAAAAAAATGAACAGAGAGATGAAATCATCTCATAATTGAAAAGAAGAATTCACTTCTTTAAAGATCATATATCTACAAGACAAAAGTCTTTCACAAAAAGATCAAAAGATCTCATCATAAAAGAAGAAGAACATAATTTTTGTCACGCCCCGCTTCCCATTCTACGGCGAAGGGGACGCGACTGGCCCGCTACGTATTTACTCAGAAGCAAATACGCTAAGCGTAACTAAGCAATATAAAAGAAAATACACAAGAGGCAAGGTATAATAAAAGCAGCAACTTTTATTTATTAACATTCTTTTGTACAATGCATGAAAAGGAAATACCATTGAAATAAAAATGATGCCTAAACAATGGCATGACAGGAAATGAAAAGTACTGAATGGAAAATGTATAATGAAACTAGAACTCTGGTTCTTCAGCAAGCTGATCCAAGTCTTCTGCAGATGGCTCGATCTCTGTCGGGTCCAAACCACCTGACGACATTTAAAGAAGAAAGAAATAGAATGTAGTCAGCGAACATATCGCTCGGTAAGTCCCAAAGATAAGGGAGAAGTAGAAAAGAAGAGAGAGAGTAGCTTTTAATGTTGTATTATATTGATGTAATGTTATATTAACGCTGTTGTTTGTAGCTTGGTACAGAAGAATGCCAGTGTATACGAGAGGGGTCTTAGTATGCTAGAGACCAGGGCAAATGGAAGTACAAGGCTCCGTTATACAACCCGGAACAACGGCAATTGGATTCATATTAGGTGTCTTAATCTTACCGTCTCGTGCCACCTTTAACACCTTCCGTATCAATCTACCCCTTAAACCCAGTAGTGTTTTAATTGTATTGTTTGTACTGTAAATTGTATTGAATGTATAATTGGTTAACTGATCGAAACCATGATATCAGTAAACGGATGTAACCGTAGAATCATGTAAATGGAATAACTAGAGAACCATGTAAATGGAATGTATATCCATGGTTCGGTTCAGTCAAGTTGTATAGATTGATAATTGGATTCATGGATTCATGTTGAATTGTAATATTGAAGATTGTAGATTGTACTTGAATCATATTCAAATCAAATATAATCAGACTCAAACCCGAGTCAGACAATTAGAAATGTAAATCGAAGTCTTGATTAATTCTTACCTATAATTTGCTAGGGTCCTTAGGAAAATTTATAAAACTTGAGAAGGTTTTATGTAAAAATACTTTTATATACTTTTCAAAATACACCTCAAGTATTCGTTATTCGTCTTTAGAGTTGTAATGAAGGTGGATTTTATATTGTGATATTTCTAGTGAAAATATCCTAATTTCATAAATAAAGGTATTTATTTGTAAAGTTGATTTATTTGGAATTCATAATATTTTAGTGTAAAATTTATTCTTGCGATTTTTAGAAAAAGGTGGAATATTTATATCATAATAAAATATGTATTTTAGTGATAAATATACATATATTTATACAAAAATAATTTTAATAAATATTTTATATTCTAAAAAATCTCATTTTCTTAAGATGTCGTATTTTAAATCTTTCGAGACCGAATGCTCCTTGCGGAGGTCTGAATCTCGCACTACTATGTCTGAGGATGTGCGATAAACCGCACCATCCCGAACGGGTTCCCCAAAGTGGGTTGTAGCGGCGCTTTGCAAAGATTGTAAATACTAAATTCTTTAGAAATCGGTTTTATGAAGTAAATGGTATTTATTTGTAATGGTGTATATTTTCCGTATTGTATGTTCTAAATTCTCCTAAGTCAACTAGTCTATTCCTAACTGGTCCAGACGACAAGTTGTGAGATACCTCAAATCGCCTCTTCACCGCCGATTGTGGCTAGGTAAGTACAAGTGAGGAAAGGAGGGATCCGCTCACGAATCACCATGAGTCGGGCCTTTTAAAGTTACCTTTCTCACTTGCCCAGCCTAGACACCACAAAGTCAGGTTTAGATAAACGACCGATGTCCACAACTTATCGTATTTTCATAATAAGCGGTACTTTTTTTTAAAAAGTGTATCAAAACTAAATCTTTTAGAAATGGTTTTATTAAATATATGGTATTTAAATGAAAATGTTTATTTTCTCTTATTCTAGGTTCTCGGGGGTTTTGCATATGAGTGTGTGAGGAGGTAGGTCGTTACCTCGTGATCTACTTTAAATGTATGGCAAATTTGATGGAGTTAAATGATGAATTGAAACAATGTGGTATTTAAGTGAAAATACGATAAATTGAAATAGCTGTCATTTCATGTGATGAAACTTGTTCAAATTGTTTGATTAGTGTTTAATAGTCAACAAGAGGAAGTTTAAGTATAATGGTATTAGTGAGAAGTGAAATTTTATAGAAAATCGAATCGGAAATCGGATTTGTTCCGAATCCGTCGGGTTTGTAATTCCGTATTTTGAAAATGGAAAAGAGAGATAGAAAAGGGACTTACGGGTTTTAGATTACACGAGAGAGTGAGGGGGAATTAGAGGAATCGTCGATATGTAGCGTCGTTGCCGGTAGTTCCTAAAATGATCGCTGGAAATTCCACCGGGAATTCGTCGGAGCTTCGCCTCGAGCTTGTTTTCAAAGTACACGATTCTTGGAAATTTTTGAGAGAGTGGGCTCAGGATTTTGGGGGTGAGAGGGTAGTGTGTAGGGTTGGTATTTATAGGGTTATGCTAGGGTTAGGGTAGATGAAGATTTTAAAATAAAAATGTGATAAAATGTGATAAAAATGTATTAAAAGTGGAGTAATTGGGGTTTTTAAAGAGCTCTGGAAGTGGTCTGATGCTGAAATTTTGCAGGTGCATAGGGAATATGAAAAGACACAACTTTCATGTTGGGGCCATCGCCGGAATCGGCCGACTCGGCCGTGACTCGGTCTGAGGACTAAGTCAGACCGAGTCAAGGTCGATTTGGCCGATTCCTGGCCGAGTCAGGCAGGCGAGATCCCCCTCGACGGTTCATCTAACTCCTGGAAATGTTACATCTTTGTGTGTAGTGGGGTTTTTGTGAGATATGCATGTGTAAACTCTTGGTATTCTAAAGGTTTTTAAAAAAATCAATATTAAAAATAATGTGAGGTATGTGATTTGAACTCTGGTGGCTTGGTTCAGCAGTGCAAGGTATTACCAATCAGCTACAAGCTCCTTCTTGTAATTATGGAGCTAATTAATTACTTAAAATAATAACAGTAAATGTAAATACCCCAAGTAAACATTAATTTTAAAGCAAATTTTTGTACACTAAAAATGGAGTTGTTACATTCTTTTAACTTGTAATTAAAAAGCAAAATAATTACTTATAACTTGTGCTCAGGCTAAAATACCCCTTTATGGATTTTTTGAATTTTCTTTTGTAAAAACTTGTATTGGAAATTTGGGGTTGTTACATTCTACCCTCCTAATAAAAATTTCGTCCTCGAAATTTGTAAAAGGAAAGTGTAACAGTTTCAAGAAAAGTCTGGTGACTGGAGTATAGATAGTGTATAAAAATAACAAAGTGATACAAGGGTGAAAAATGCTTACCGGTGTTACCTTGACCTACAGTCTCGGCTTCTATGGCTTCTAATGTAAATGTTTGTCGCCGTGGTACATTCCTTCTAGCTGGAGGCACATTCTGCCTTTGGGGCCTGTTTCTTTGCCCTCTAGGCATGTCCTTCATTACTTGTTGGAATTGACGAGTAGGCTGTGCAGGTGGTGGAGCAGGTAGTGCAGGACGAGTTGCAGGAGCCTGGATAGCTGGCCGCTGCGGGTAGTTGGTAGGTGTGTGAGCTGAGTTGTATCTATATGGACAGGTCTCAATTCTGTGATTGGATGCGCCACAAATTAGACACAGGCATTTTGCGCGTCTACAGTCCTTCCACAAGTGTCCCTTTCTATGGCAGTAGTGGCAAATTTCTTCAGTTCTCCTGGGTTCAAACGATGGCCTGGAAGGGGCTCCTCCTGCCATTTGATTGGTAGGGCGTTTCAAACCGGCAGATTGAGGTCCGCCCCTCGCCTTTATTACTGCCTCATAACTGCGGGCAGCTTCCAAAGAATTCTCATGAGTCAGAAATTTCCCTATGGCTAGTGCAGCCTGAATTTCCGTGTCCAAATCTTGTTGGAAGCGACGGGCTCTGATCTCGTCCGTCAGTATCAAGTGTGCCACGAATCGGCTTAGCATGGTGAATTCAGCATCGTACTCATCTACTGACTTGTCCCACATCGAACCTTGTTGTAGATGAATGAAATGCTGCTCCATGGCAAACCTAGCAGTCACAGGGAAGTACTTCGCGTCGAACTTCTCGCGAAAATTCTTCCATTCAATAGGCTGTACAATACAGCTTTCTTCCGCCTTCCACCAGTTGCGAGCATTGTCCGTGAGCTGCAGTTTCGCCACACGGACCCAAGCTATGTCTGGCACTTGTGCCGCCGCCAGATCATCCTCTATACTTTGTGCCCATTCCTCAGCTTCAAGTGGGCTTCCCTTTCCGAAGAACTTCTTGGGATGTAAAGCCCTGAATTGCTTTACCCCAGATGCGTCAGTCTCGGGACGGTTCAGGAGTTGTTGCTATCCCTCAAGAAGGCTGTGGATCGCCTCAAGTAGCACTGTTTGCTCGGTGGGTGGCGTAGGAACAGCAGGAACGATTGGTAGTGAAGGTGGAGGTGTGTTGTTGACATTGGTGCTGGTGTTGTTCGGGGAATGCATAACCTTGAAGAAAAATTTAGGTTAGGACAGATTCAAGTACATGAAATGATAAGATTCAAGGAATATGAAATTGTAAGATTCAAGGAACATGAATTGTAAAGAATGTTTTTGTTGCTGGTTCTTGTGTTATATTGCTTAGGTTGTTTACGCAGAACAGAAGTGCATGATAGGGTTTCATACAGCTCTGACCTGCATAGGCCACCAACAAAACCTGTCACGCCCCGCTTCCCATTCTACGGCGAAGGGGACGCGACTGGCCCGCTACGTATTTACTCAGAAGCAAATACGCTAAGCGTAATGTTCAGTTGATAAAACTGCATTTTTGTTATTACATTTTTCGTATTATTTCCATATTAAAAAAGGTCTTTATTATAATATATCATACATATGAGGGTTTATCTGTAAAAATAATATTTTCCATGTGATTGATATATTATAATTAGCATCTGGTAGGAAAATGTATGCAAATAATATCATTGACCAAATCTTTACTCTACTAAATATTATTTTAGTTGTTGTACAGAATTTGCAGGTCTAAAATTAAGGAAATCAAGTTGTTAAAGTAAACCTGTCTAATTAAGAAACCAAAACTTAGAAGTCAAGTCTGGCAGCAACTACGAGAAGATTTCCAATTTCCAAAGGTTCCAAGGATCGCCAAATGTCACACAGAGGACATCACAGAAAATTGATCAAAGGTCCAGATTAAATGGCCGCGGATCCGCGGCCATACCCCCCATTGGGCCGCGGATTCGCGGCAATATTGAAGGTTTAGACTCTGCGTTTTTTGTGGGTGAATCTTTGCTGTTAACTTCCATATTTGGAAGCAAATGTTCTGGCTTTGGGATTATAAATAAAGACCGAGAGCCTCTTGGAAAAATCATCAAGCCGACGAGATCACGAAGTCCAAGACGGCTCACGCATCCAGGCTGATCATCAACGGTTCGTCTATCTCCTTAGAAGAGATCGAGAAGCAACTAGTCTTTGTAATCATTTTCTAAGGAATCAAAGTGTAATGAATATTGTTGATTAATAAAGGTAGCTTTCTTTTTCTTATTTCTTCGTAGTTTAATTATGCATTTTCTCTCCATATCTTTTTCTCCCAACATGCGCGAGTAATTCTCCGCTTGTTAGGGTTCGTAGGATTAGGGTAGGCTAATGGATGATGAAAATCCCTAAACTCTTTTTACGTCCTATAAAGTTTATAAACTTTATCAAGACAATCATTAATATCCTAATCGGGCGCTCTAACAATTCATTGTTAGTCTCGACCGCGATTAGAGATTAGATTAATGATTGTTTTGGTAAAGGCTAGATATGAACGGAGTTCCGTATCGAGATAGGGGTTAAGAGTGGGATTCCTTTCCCTCCAGAAACCCTAATCTACATGCATCACTGTCGTTCTAGTTTTAAATCTATTAAAGGATAGAAAGAGTAATTTTTAATTAATCATCCATAACTACTAAATCCTAATGAACCCTACAAGCCCTCTTCTTATATAAACTTACATCCGTAGTTAATCTAGATCTATATTTTGCATCCGTGTTTAACGTAGATCTAGATCCTACAACCATTCTACAATATTCTTTATCCCTCCTCTCTTTTTCAACATATCTAAAGTAAAAATAAAAGATTCAACGTTTCCCTGAGGACGACCCGTACTCACCTCGGTCTAGTTACGCGCGACACCGTTTTGATTGCGGTTATTCTACAAACACACTCTTTCGAACCAATCACGTAACTAAGCAATATAAAAGAAAATACACAAGAGGTAAGGTATAATAAAAACAACAACTTTTATTTATTAATATTCTTTTGTACAATGCATGAAAAGGAAATACAATTGAAATAAAAATGATGCCTAAACAATGGTATGACAGGAAATGAAAAGTAATGAATGGAAAATGTACAATGAAACTAGAGCTCTGGTTCTTCAGCAAGCTGATCCAAGTCTTCTGCAGATGGCTCGATCTCTGTCGGGTCCAAACCACCTGACGACATTTAAAGAAGAAAGAAATAGAATGTCGTCAGCGAACAGATCGCTCGGTAAGTTCCGAAGATAAGGGAGAAGTAGAAAAGAAGAGATAGTAGCTTTTAATGTTGTATTATATTGTTGTAATGTTGTATTAACACTGTTGTTTGTAGCTTGGTACAGAAGAATGCCAGCGTATACGAGAGGAGTCTCAATATGCTAGAGATCAGGGAAAATGGAAGTACAAGGCTCCGTTATACAACCCAGAACAACGGCAATTGGATTCATGTTAAGTGTCTTAATCTTACCGTCTCATGCTACCTTTAACACCTTCCATACCAATCTACAACTTAAACCCCGTAGTGTTTTAATTGTATCGTTTGTACTGTAAATTGTATTGAATGTATAATTGGTTGACCGACCGAAACCATGATATCAGTAAACGGATATAACCGTAGAATCATGTAAATAGAATAACTAGAGAACCATGTAAATGGAATGTATATCCATGGTTCGGTTCAGTCAAGTTGTATAGATTGATAATTGGATTCATGGATTCATGTTGAATTGTAATATTGAAAATTGTAGATTGTACTTGAATCATATTCAAGTCAAATATAATCAGATTCAAACCCGAGTCAGACAATTAGAAATGTAAATCGAAGTCTTGATTAATTCTTACCTATAATTTTCTAGGGTCCTTAGGAAAATTTATAAAACTTGAGGAGGTTTTATGTAAAAATACTTTTATATACTTTTCAAAATACACCTCAAGTATTCGTTACTCGTCTTTAGAGTTGTAATGAAGGTGGATTTTATATTGTGATATTTCTAGTGAAAATATCCTAATTTCATAAATAAAGGTATTTATTTGTAAAGTTGATTTATTTGGAATTCATAGTATTTTAGTGTAAAATTTATTCTTGTGATTTTTAGAAAAAGGTGAAATATTTATATCATAATAAAATATGTATTTTAATGATATATATATATTTATAAAAAAATAATTTTAATAAATATTTTATATTTTAAAAAATCTCATTTTCTTAAGATGTCGTATTTTAAATCTTTCGAGACCGAATGCTCCTTGCGGAGGTCTGAATCTCGCACTACCAAGCTCGAGGATGTGCGATAAACCACACCATCCCGAACGGGTTCCGCAAAGTGGGTTGTAGCGGCGCTTTGTAAAGATTGTAAATATTAAATCCTTTAGAAAACGGTTTTATGAAGTAAATGGTATTTATTTGTAAAAGTGTATATTTTCCGTATTGTATGTTCTAGATTCTCCTAAGTCAACTAGTCTATTCCTAACTGGTCCAGACGACAAGTTGTGAGATGCCTCAATTCGCCTCTTCACCGCCAATTGTGGCCAGGTAAGTACAAGTGAGGAAAGGAGGGATCCGCTCACGAATCACCGTGAGTCGGGTCTTTTAAAGTTACCTTTCTCACTTGCCCAGTCTAGACACCACAAAGTCAGGTTTAGATAAACGACCGATATGCACAACTTATCGTATTTTCATAATAAGTGGTACTTTTTTTAAAAAGTGTATCAAAACTAAATCTTTTAGAAATGGTTTTATTAAATATATGGTATTTAAATGAAAATGTTTATTTTCTCTTATTCTAGGTTCTCGGGGGTTTTGCATATGAGTGTGTGAGGAGGTAGGTCGTTACCTCGTGATCTACTTTAAATGTATGGCAAATTTGATGGAGTTAAATGAAGGATTGAAACAATGTGTTATTTAAGTGAAAATATGATAAATTGAAATAGCTGTCATTTCATGTGATGAAACTTGTTCAAATTGTTTGATTAGTGTTTAATAGTCAACATGAGGAAGTTTAAGTATGATGGTATTAGTGAGAAGTGGAATTTTATAGAAAACCGAATCGGAAATCGGATTTGTTCCGATTCCGTCGGGTTTGTAATTCCGTATTTTGAGAATGGAAAAGAGAGATAGAAAAGGGACTTACGGGTTTTAGATTACATGAGAGAGTGAGGGGAAACTAGAGGAATCGTCGATGTGTAGCGTCGTTGCCGGTAGTTCCTAAAATGATCGCCGGAAATTCCGCTGGGAATTCGTCGGAGCTTCGCCTCGAGCTTGTTTTCAAAGTACACGATTCTTGGAAATTTTTGAGAGAGTGGGCTCAGGATTTTGGGGGTGAGAGGGTAGTGTGTAGGGTTGGTATTTATAGGGTTAGGCTAGGGTTAGGGTAGATGAAAGGTTTAAAATAAAAATGTGATAAAATGTAATAAAAATGTATTAAAAGTGGAGTAATTGGGATTTTTAAAGAGCTCTGGAAGTGGTATGAGGCTAAAATTTTGCCGGTGCATAGGGAATATGAAAAGACAACTTTCATGTTGGGGCCGTCGCCGGAATCGACTGACTCGGCCATGACTCGGTCTGAGGACTGAGTGAGACCGAGTCAAGGCCGATTTGGTCGATTCCCGGCCGAGTCAGGCGGCCGGGATCCCCCCCGACGGTTCATCTAACTCCTGGAAATGTTACATCTTTGGTTGTAGTGGGGGTTTTTGTGAGATATGCACGTGTAAACTCTTGGCATTCTAAAGGTTTTAAAAAAAATCAATATTAAAAATAATGTGGGGTATGGGATTTGAACTCTGGTGGCTTGGTTCAGCAGTGCAAGGTATTACCAATGAGCTACAAGCTCCTTCTTGTAATTATGGACCTAATTAATTACTTAAAGTAATAACAGTAAATGTAAATACCCCAAGTATACATTAATTTTAAAGCAAATTTTTGTACACTAAAAATAGAGTTGTTACATTCTTTTAAGTTGTAATTAAAAAGCAAAATAATTACTTATAACTTGTGCTCAGGCTAAAATACCCCTTTATGGATTTTTTGAAATTTTTTTTGTAAGAACTTGTATTGGAAATTTGGGGTTGTTACAATTTTTTTCACAGATCATAGATCTATAAGATAAATTGTCTTTCAGGAGATCATGAACATCACATTATAAAGGGGGGTAAGAATATTTCAATTATCTGAAGATCATAGATCCATAAAGGTAAAGCCTTTCAATCAATATAAGAGATTGAAACATCTCGTGTAAAACTGAGAACTTTGTTCTTAGATCCTCGAGACAAAGTTTCTTAAAGGGGAATTTAATTATCAGCGCATAGCGCTGCATAAAAATAGCCTTAGTGCTCCATATTAAGAAGAGGCGCTTTACGCTCTTGATCTGGTGCTCTGCGCCTAGCGCACCACGTGTCCCTCACGTGTGCGCCAATTAACAGCTAGCGCATTGCGCTTTTGAACTAGCGCTTTGCGTTCTTGGACCGGCGCTCAGCGCCTAGCGCACCACGTGTCCCTTACGTGTGTGCCACTTATCAGTTAGCGCAATGCGCTCATTAACTAGAGCTCTGCGCTCATTAACTGGCGCTAGCGCCAAGCACAACACGTGTCCCTCATGTGTGCGCTATTTGGCAGAAGCGCACTGCGCTCTTTGACTGGCGCAAAGCGCCAAGCGCACAATGTGCTGCGCTGATAAAACATAAATTGTTCTTTAATAAAGCCTCAGAGCTCTGATGAATGCTCAGCATTCAATAAAAGACAAAATATTGTCAGAATGCAAATCAATGCTCTGCATTATTAAAAGGGCCAAGCCCAAACAAATGCTCAACAGCCCAAAATAAATGTTAAACATTTTAACTCGATTGGACTTAGCCCAAGATTGGCCATAAGTCCTCAATTCAGATTAACTGAGCCCATATGCTCACAAATCTTTTGATCTTAGTCTCAAATTAGACTACAGATCTCTCAACCAAAACTGGTTCGAGGGTACATCTCTTTACTCCTCTGATATTTGTCGTTGTAATCTTTCAACGTCTTCAGAGAGGTGACGGGTCCCGACAACCATACATTTCATGGACTATGATGTCCCTAACCTCGGACTGTGGGGTCCTTTTAAACCCACGGACTATGATGTCCTTAACCTTGGACCGTAATATCCTTAAAATAACGTTGGACCGTAATGTCCTTAAACTAATGGACCGTAATGTCCCTAAACTAAAAAACAGAGGCGAAATGCTCTCTTGTTGGATCTAAACGATCCCGTTGAGTGGATCTTAGTCTAAAAATTAGACTAACGTATCCTCAACGAACGTTTAAGTTGATCTTAGTCTCAAATGAGACTAACGTATCCTTAAACCCAACCCCAAACCCAAATCTAAGAAAATACGGATTTGGACTAATCCACGCCCTACGGGCGACAACATAAATTAGTCTCCATATACAATCCACGGGCAACCAAAAACAAAACAAACACTCACGACACGAAGTGACCATCTGGAGAAGGAGAAAGTGGTTACCGTGATGCGGTAGCGTAATTAACTACTGGGGCTTACGCCTGCAGGGAAGAGCGTCCCCACAATAAAAAACCTCTCAAATGAGGGGGAATCTGACGAAGTCTGCTATATCGTCCATATCCGTTTAAACCTTCTTTACATGGTGTCAAAAATCAACTTGGCATTTTCGGAGAGGTGGACGGATAGCACCAATTAGCATCTGCCTAGAATTCAGGCAAGACGGACCTACGCGGTCGCGTCTCCGTGTTCGGAGGGGAACGGATTCTGGCACGCCCGGTGGGTCCTTTTTCTCTTACCACTCCACACTTCGTGTGTCATATTTTCGCGAATGAATCGCGGTTTGACATGGTTGCCCTTGGATTCGAGGTACTAAGATTTGGTGTCTTGCTCCGTGCAGAAAAAACAGAAGATCAAATGGCTTTCAACTGCACAAGCTGCAACAATGGCAATAACTCTCACTCCGTCCCCGCAGGAGGAGTGACCTACGGGCCTTAGGCGGCCTCCGTTTTTATCATGCCGGTGGACCAGGTGACTCAGGCCACCACTGGACTATTCTTCGGGACCATGCTCCCACCCATGAACTTCAATGCCCCAATGCCGTTCTAGGAAGCTCCAAAGAAGTCGGTCTTTGATCGACTTACCACTACTGCGACCCCTCTCAACGGGTCGTCCAGCTCCAATGCCTCAGTCTCTGACAGACTGGGCCAAAGCTCATTTGGGCCCATAAAGAAGCCCGCGATACCGGAAAGAGTTATCCCTAAGCGGATAACCATTCCTGCTCATGAAGTCGTCAAGGTGGTTTCTCCTGCCAAAGGGTCGGTCTTCACAAGACTGACTGTTCCGGCTCCCGCTCCAGGCGAAGTCCTCAAAGCTGCTTCCTCTGCCCAGAGGTCTATCTTTGACAGATTGGGCATTGCTGCTCAACGAACATCGGTCTTCAGGAGGCTGACGCCGGCGACAACCCTTCGCTAAAACAGGGGGCATGATGAAGTCACCCCTACAGCTGAGACAATCCCATCCACACGACATGCTCGCCGTCGCCACTGGCTCCGAGTGAGGAAGGCTGGGGGCAGCTCCCCTTCTGGACTGACTTCGCCAGCTCCTATGATGGAAATCGATGCTGCTGTTCTGACTGGGAACAGTTTTGAACCGCTTAGGAGGGTTTGCAAGAACTCTCCAACTGCCACGCTGAAAAGATCTCCTCCACCTGTGGAGAATGCTACAGAAAAGAAGCCGGAGCAGCCCCCTCAGCGGCTGTCCTCCAAAATTTACAAAGTCTGGCGACAGGTCCAGGAATTGGTGATTGACCAGGACCACTCTCGCCGACAAAATAAGATTAAAGCTCAGCAAGAAAATAGCCATCCCGTGGTACCAGAAGATGTCATCCGTCTGGGTTCCTGCTGCAATAGCTCCCTCAACGTCAACTGCTCATAAGAGAAGGAGGCCGGAGAAAGCCCCTGTGACCGCGGAGAACCGCAGGGTCACTGAACCTAAACGCCCCAAGTCTGGGGGCATGGTAACACATACCGTTTATATGGCTTCTGGAAAAGAGGAAAGCCGTGCTTCTACGGGTCATCGATCGCTTACCCGATCGATAACAAAGGCTCAGGAGCAACAACAGCAAAAACTTCAGGAGATGCTGACTGCAATGGCCGCACTCACTGGGTCAAAAGAAAATCCAGAGACCTCAGAGAAGTGTCAAGAATAAGAAACTGATGCTGAATTCCTCCGAAGAATGCTCGAGAGGAAAGAAAAAAAGGCCGCGGACCAAGCGGCCAATATAAAACGAATGGTTCTCCTCTTCCAAGACATGGTCGAGATGATGATACAACCGGATCCTCTGGCTGAAGACCCCCCGATTATCATTGAAGACGACATAGGGGAGACATCGAACCCTCCTCTGGCTCTTTCAGCAGCCAAGGAGGAGACCATCTCCAAGGCCTCTCTGGATGATTACATCGCTCAGCAAATACGAGCTCATCAGGCGAGCGAAACGACCGGGTAGATCGTTAAGACTGTACGACCCTACCCGGGCTGGTGTGACTAAATAAGGTACCCACCGGGATATACGATCCCTAAATTCCATGTATATAAAGGGACGGGCAATCCCCACCAGCATGTCGCCCAGTTCAGGGCTCTATGTGGTAACACTGGAGGTGACGATAAACTGCTACTTCGCCAGTTCGTCGGCAGTTTGTCGGAAACAGCGTTTGAATGGTACTCTGAACTCCCGAACGACTCCGTTAAGACGTTTGCAGAGATGGAGCTGCTATTCACCCAAAGTTTTGCGAGTGCTAGCGAACGCACCCTAATCACGGCGCTGATCAATGCCAGGGTGAAGCCGGGAGAAACTTGGGTCCAGTATGCAATACAGTGGCGAAATTTATGGTCGAAATGCGAGCAACGCATCGAAGAAGCGCCTGCGGTATGCATGTTTGTGGGTACTCTCGACCCTCAAGCGACCATCTCACAATTTATGATGTTTTTCAAGCCCACCACCTTTCAAGCCCTGATTGACAAACTGGCTCAAATGGACCAGATGGGTCATAGACCGTCTCCTTCAATACCGGAGCCATGGAATGAATAGGGCAAAGGGAAAGCGACCTTCGTCGTAAATGCTCAACAGCAGCATAGTGGCCCAAAACTAACTGATCTCCTGGACGAGAGACGTCAATTCTATAATGAGAAAATAAAGCGCCCTTATTCGTTCCCCGGGACAAAGCGAGGAGATTGTTCAAGCTGGAAATGCGCAACAGGCTTATTAATTTGCCAAATCCAAAATGCCCATTGCAACCCGGTAAGGCTAATAATCCCAATTATTGCCCCTATCACCAAGCGATCGGCCATCCGATTGAAGATTGCTTCGTCTTTAAAGGCTGGATTGAAGATCAATACAAACAGGGCAAATTCGCCCTGTCCGAGAAATGGAAAGTAATCCCGCCTCAACCGCATACTCTTAAAAGGGGGGACACACCGGGGGCATCACGCTCTTTTGTCGAAGAAGTTCCATGGGAAGTCGCTCTTTCAGCCAGAACGAAAAGAATGCTGAAGGATCTCCAGACATGCCCGGCAATCAGATGGAAAAATCCATTGGAACCCGAGATCATCGAGGGAATGCTGAAACTGCGCCCAACTCCAAAAATTGGTGGTGATAGTCAAAGCGCCCACACCCAGCCAACAAAGTATTCGAAGAGAAAGAAGAAGACCAAAAAGCCCATGAAGCCTGGTGATAAGTGCTCAGACCTGCAAAAACATATCGACGCGCTGGAAGAATATAACCATAAGGCGCAAACCCCGGTCACACTTCAAGAGTTTCTCAGCCACGTCCTTGAGGACGGAAATAACGATAATGGAGAAGACTCGTCAGATGAACCTGAGGATTATGTGGCAAGTTTCCATGTGATCTCTCACTCGTCGATAAATGATGAAGAAGCTCCTTATGCAGAGGAACTGGGGGCAGATCCTGAGCCGGAACTTCTAGGACCGTCAGACGAGATGATTGATGCATTCCTGAATGAAGCTCTTCTTAAAAGCAAAGCTGATCGAGAGCGTGAGATGGCCGTATTTGAAAAGGCCAAACGCCGGCGACTGGATGAAAGGGTTGAAGCACCTCAACCAGACCGAGACATGCCCACGACAGACAAGAGCAGGCTTAAAATGAAGAAAAGGTTCGCCAAAGCCATATCGATGGGAATGAAGCTGCCACCCTCCGAAGGAAACATTCCTGATGAAGCGGATATGCATCCTAGCTACTGCTTATATCATCAAAAGATTGCTCACCCCACCGTAGAGTGCAACGCTTTTAAAATCTGGTGGCAGGGATATGTTGCTCACCGACAACATTTCAAGCGGATGAAACACAAAACTCGTCGGGAGCAAAGAAATACGACCGAGGAGCGCAAAAGAAGTACCGGCGACTGTCACATGGTTGATAGCAAGGGATCACAAGTTCTCACCTTCGGGAGAGACTCTGAAGAAGAAATGACTCTTGGCCCTCTCTTTAAAGAATCCACTTCGGGAAAAGAGGAAAAACCGAAGAGCTGTGAGAACATTCAGCTGCGCAATCGCATATTACCTGAAAAGAATCTCGGACCCATGAACAAGGGGTCGAACAAAAAGGATAAGGGAAAAGAAAAGGTCCCTGAGGATATCATCCTCAATGACCAAGCCGTCGAAGAGCTGACAGCCAAGGACCCGCCCAAGAAAAGTAAGGTGGATTACAACGTTCTGGCACACCTGAGGAAGATACCCTCACAGCTCAGCATTCTCGATGCCCTTCTGTTATCTAAAGAGGCGAGGGATTCATTGATCAAGGAACTACAAGAGCCCGAGCAATTCCAAGCTTTCCTCGCCTAAGAAAAGATGAAGGACGATCTGGAAGAAGTGCACACAGCCGATATCACCTTCGGCGATGAAGATCTCCTCCTCAGGACATGCGAGCACAACCGTCTCCTTTATGTCTCCGGATACTGTTATGATATCAAGACATGCAAAATCCTGGTTGACAATGGGTCCTTTGTCAATCTCCTCAATGTAAGAGTGTTGAAGGAAATCTGCATGAGCGTTCAGCACCTCGCTCATGATAAAATCACCATCTCCGGGTTTGACTCCCAGTCATCACGGATGCTCGGGTCTATAATATTAACACTACACTTTGGGCTGCTTGTAACGGACATCAAATTTCATGTCATTGACGCTAAGACTTGCTACAACGCTTTGCTTGGCAGGCCTTGGTTACATGAGTACAACATCATCCCTTCTACACAACACCAATGTATGAAGTATTTCAAGGATGGTCTCGAGTATACTGTGATAGAGGAACTAAACCCATTCTCCGTGAACGAAGTCCGCAAATATGAGGATGCAAAATACTTCCTGCTAGATTTCGAAGGCACAGAAAGATGTCGCAAATCGGAGGACAAGAACAAAGCTATCACCATTATTCTAGTCTTCGGGAGTGATACCGAGGAGGAAGAAGAAATAGTTTATTCAGGGCCGTCCCAATGCAACAAGTCAGGACCGTCCACCCCTATTCTGATCTTCGGCAGGGATTCGGAAGATGAGATCAATGTCGTATTCTCTGTTCGGCCATCGATACAAGCCTTCGCTGATGAAGATCCAAGTTTGCAAGTTGCCATGGTTCCGCGGGAGCATTACAAAGAGCTCGATGTACTTGAAACTTATAGTGTGCAAGAACTGCAGATATTCTACGTCCCTCCCAGACGAAGAGATGAAAAGGCAATCCTCTTCTACCGATAAGGGGAAGTCAAAGTGGAGAAAGAAATTTGGCATGGTGCGGATTCTACACTTGACAGGCTCCAGCCCATCCGTTTGCCCAGATATTACACAGACAGATTAAAAAGACTGTTGAGATGCCAAGGCGTACCCTTCAAACAGACTGCTCGACAAGCCCAGTTCTATAACAAGATCTGGAGCGTCCCCGGAACTCAACGAAAGTTGCCCAACGGGAGAATGGAAACGATAAGGCTTGGATATGTTCAATCCAAGAAACGTGAGCTATTCCGCGACTGCTACGTTATACATGACTTCGATGAAGAAGGAGATGCTCTGTGGGAAGATGCTAACCCTGACCCAAAACGAGCTCCTGTCATGAAAATGCCAAGCCCGTCGTTCGAAGAACAAATGGACAAGCTTATAAGGGAAGCGGGTCAAAAGGTTCGAGACGACCATAATCGCGAAATGGCCATCTATGAGAAAGCCAGAACACAACGCCTCCTTCAGCAGGCTGCGAAAAATGAAAATGCTCTTCCTCGTTAACCCGTCATACAAAAGACCCGGCGCAGAGGCAGAAATAAACCCAAGAACGGAAAAGGCGTTCGACAGCGACAAAGCGGGACCAAGAAACCACGCGATCGAGAATCGAGCAACCAAGATTCGTCTTTCATAAAGAAGATGGGTCGAGCGTATTCTTTTGTCCAAGACAAGATAAGGAAGATACTTGATCTTGAAATAAAACATCAGACGATTACCCTCCCGGAATCCAAGCACCCCGAGCAAGCAGGTGAGGATCATCATCCGGACTATTGTTCCTATCACCAAGCGATAGGGCATCCTCTCAAAGACTTTTTACATTCAAAGACTGGGTCGAAGACCAGTATCAGCAAGGCAGGTTCGCACTATCCAGCAGTTGGAAGGTAACCCCACCACAGAAGTATGAACCGAAAGCCACGAATGCGGCGAAAGTAGATCCAGATCAACATCGGTCTTGGAAGCGATCTCGTACCTGTCACGTGATAACGCTGTCAGAAGAAGAACCCGAGAACATGGATGACCTTATCTGGTGCTTCGAAAATGATGACGACGAATTGATCTCAGAGTTTCCACCGGCGCCAAAAGAGCTAGAAGATAGGATACACACTACTGCAGACAACCCCAGAAAGATCAACTTGGGGACGGCATACGACCCGCGGCCGACATTCGTCAGTGAGCTGTTGTCTGAAGAAAGGGTGGCTACGCTAAAAGACGTGCTCATCCAGTATAAAGACTGCTTCGCATGGAGCTATTCTGAGATGCCGGGACTAGATCCAAAGATTGCGGCGCACAAATTGGCGATATCTCCGAATGTCAAGCCGATCAAACAAGCATCGAGAAGAATGCGGCTCAAGCTTGAGATGAGCATCAATGCCGAGGTCAAGAAGCTAATCGAATCCGGTTTCATCAAAGAGGTTCAATACCTTGACTGGATTTCCAACATCATCCCAGTGATGAAGAAAAATAGGATGGTGCGCATATGCGTGGACTTTCGGGATCTCAACAAAGCTTGCCCGAAGGACGACTTTGCAGTACCAGTCACTGAGCTGATGATAGATAATACGTCCACTCACGAAGTTTTCTCCTTCATGGACGGCTCATCAGGATACAATCAGATAACGATGCATCCCGAGGATCAGAAGCATACCGCTTTCTGGACCCCTTTGGGCATATTCTGCTACAAAGTGATGCCTTTCGGTCTAAAGAACGCCGGTGCCACCTATCAGAGGGCTATGTCGAAGATCTTCGATGACCTCATACATGAAATCGTCGAATACTATATTGACGACCTTATAGTTAAAAGCAAATCATACGAAGAACATTTAGAGTATCTGAAGATCGTGTTTCAGCGCCTTCGGAAATACAACTTAAAGATGAACCCTCTCAAATGCGCGTTCGGAGTTTCCTCGGGCAAATTCGTAGGATTCATCGTACGGCACTGGGGCATCGAGATAGACCCGTCAAAGATCAAGGCGATTATGGAAATGCCTCCGCCAAGGACTTTCAAGCAACTGCGGTCTCTCCAAGAAAAGCTCGCGTATATCCGGCGATTTATAGCCAATCTCTCCGGCAAGTGCCGTCCTTACAGTCACCTGATGAAGAAAGGAACCCCGTTCGTCTGGGATCGTAAATGCCAAAGCGCACTGGACGAAATTAAGCAATACCTGCAGAATCCGCCGGTGCTGACTGCTCCGGTCAAGGGAAAGCCTCTCATTCTGTATACAACCGCTCTTGAGGGTTCTCTAGACGCATTATGGGCATAAGAAAACGACCAAGGGAAGGAAAGAGCTCTCTATTATCTGAGTTGAGTTCTCCTGGGGGCAGAAAACAATTACTCCCCCATAGAAAAACACTGTCTAGCGTTGATCTTCGCGATAACGAAGCTCAGACACTACGCGTTGGCACACGAGGTCCATCTCATATCGAAGGTGGATCCTCTCAAATATTTGATGTCAAAAGCCATATTAGCGGGACGGATCACCAAATGGGCCCCGCTCTTAATGGAATTCTCGATAACTTATCGTCCTCTTAAGGCAGTGAAAGGCCAGGCCATCGCAGACTTCCTCGCTGAGCATTCGATACCCGCCGATTCTCCTTTAAACTACGAATTGCCCGACGAGCACGCGTTTGACACGATCGATGGGAAGAGAAGAGAGAATGATACCCAGTGGGAACTTTACTTTGATGGACCATCTTCCATGAAGAAGCGCAAACAAAGTACCCCCATAATCAAATCAGGGGTAGGCCTCATCTTCGTGACTCTACAAGGAGGGATAATGCGCTTTGCCTTCTCCTTAACAGAGCCGAGGACGAACAATGAAGCCGAATATGAAGCTTTGATGGCAGGTCTTGAGATCGCTGTAGACATGGGAATCGAAAACCTCCTCATATACGAAGACTCCCAGCTGATCGTTAGTCAAGTAAACGGCGACTATCAAACGTGCAAGCCAGAGCTGGTAAAGTATGGCGAGAGAGTGTAGCAATTACTGACTCAAATTCCCTCCTACATGCTGGAAAGTATACCGCATGTGGAAAATAGCAAGGCGGACGCATTGGCCAAACTCGCTAAAGAACTGGCCGATGAGAACCTCGATGACGTGAGGATCGTTGTGCAAAGCCGTCGGGTTCTTGCACCGGCAGAAATATCTTCGGAGTCGTCCGAAGAAAAGGAAGCTACCGAGCAAATGGCCCTACAAATTGTAAGTCCACGTTGCTCACCCCGGTTCTTACGGGGAGGCGGAAACGGCGAAAAACAATAATTTGGTGCAAGGCAACATGGACTCAAAAGCAAGGATCTTGGCTAAACTAGAAACTAGCAAACAAGTAGAGGCTTTAACTACTATGCTGTAGAAAATATACCTCACGGAACCGGTCCTTCGGGTCTTCTCTCCGCTGTCCGGCTCGTCCATCCACGCTCCGAGGGTCGATCTAGATCTTGGTCACCTCTGCGGCCTTCTTGAGTCGAAGACAATCCACCCGAGAGTTGTACACTAAGCTTCACCTCAAGCCGAGGCAACCAGCGCAACGAGATCGCTAATCTAGATGCTCTAGGTTGTGTAGAAGAGAAAGATGGAAGTGTTTGTCTATGTGGATTCTTTTTCTCTCAACACATGAGATCAAAAGAATTTTCAAGAGGAGGAAGATGAAGGAGAGAACTTAGCAACCTGGAGCTTTTCATTTCTTCTCATTTTTAAGAGAGAGAATGAGAAGAGAATAATGAAAAGATTAACCCAAATGAAATGAACCATGGTTGCAATAATACACCCAAAACCATCATTACTAATCCTATCATGATAAAGTTGATGCTACATTGAATTGACCATTATCATAATCAAAAATTAAAAAGAAAATCAAAGAAGGGTGTAGACCTCTCTTGAAGGTCAATGGTCAACACGGTCAACGGGTCAACAAAGTCAAGAGAGGTCAATGTGGTTAAATGGTCAATGCAATTAGCCATTACTAAACTATCACTAAAAGGATTAATAAACAATATCTCCGGCTCATAATGGTTTTGACCAAACGAATTGTCAAAACCCTAATGAGTCTGCCACATTACGGTTTTGGCCGAACCAATCGCCAAAACCCTAATGGGGCACCTTCTCCTTTATCGCTCCTCAAAACTGTGCATACACACCCGCATCCGCATTCCGTAGAATGCGAATGCACAGAAGACAAAACAAATCCATCCGTGCAATACTAGGATCTGGCTTAAACCAAAGCCCACTAGTATTTCCTGCCCGAATAGCATACGCACACAAGTGCACGTAAGTGATCGCAGCCCTGCCGTAAAACCATACGGCCTCTATACATTTCGCTCAGTGCAGGGAAACTCTCTGTGTGGGGCTCTAAAGACTCGACACTACACTGGCAGTGGGTTTAACCACAGACCGCAAGCGGCACTAGCTGTACGTAACGGTCCCCAGGTAGATATCGATAAGAAGACCGATGAGGTAAACCCATCCGAATTCCTACTGAGTCTGTATGTGACAATCTCCGTACAGTCAGGTCTGTTCGTCTGATACATCGCATGGCGGGCCTAGGGGGGTGGTGAACGTCAGTTTCCTAATAGCGGTACAAGTCGTGTCGGAGTGTAGCCCAGAACACCCTGAGATAACACTAGAAACCTACCAGTATATCTCGCTTTCCCTGGCCAGGGACTACTTGTGTAATGGCTCTCCTATACACAGCGCGATGTCAACCCCCAATACCGGGAGAGACGGATCCTGTCTAACCGTCACTGCCTCCAAGTGCTTCGGGACTGCACCCAACTACTACCTGTTTGCACGACTCCTTTGAGCCGTGGTAGGGTAGTAATCTAAGTACAGTGGGAACACACTCGATGCGAAGTGACAGTTTCAAGTCAGCGGACTAAGCTGTACTCATGTCACCTGGGAACCGATAACCGACGATAGGTATAATACCAACCAACAGTTCCCGATGAGTCCTGTCCAGTGTACTCGTAACCTAACGAGCACCCGCATACTATCTCAAGTACGACGTACTGACGGCTGTGGTACAGACCATCTCCCCCGCTGGGATGAGAAGCGCATACGCTAGTCTACTCCGGAGTATCGATGCCCTGTCTCGATAGTCCTACGATGTATAAGGATGTGCTTATGGATTACCCAGCCCCCACGAGTGTGAGCGCCATCATAACGCTGGTAATCAAGCAAAGATCCTAAGGGCTCTACTAATATGTATATAAGCGATATGCTAAAAAAGACATATGCACATATTGAAGTAGAGACAAACCAAGTAGTATACTACCATTTTGAGCAAGATTGTCTATACAACTGTGAATATCCCAAGCTTCCATTAAGTAATATACAAGCTAGTATGATACAGTAATGGCCTCTAGAGCATATACACTAACAATCTCCCACCTGCACTAAGGCCATGTACTGGCGTATCGAAGACCTATCATCTCGATCAGCCGCTCGAACTGAATCTGGGGTAGGGCCTTCGTGAGTGGATCTGCAGTATTGTTCTCCGTATTTACTTTCTTCACCTCGATCTCCCGGCGATCTAGGATCTCCCTGATCAGGTCGTACCGCCTCAAAATGTGCCTGGACTTCTGATGGGACCTGGGTTCCTTCGTTAAAGCTATAGCGCCGTTGTTGTCGCAATACAGCGGTATTGGATCAACAATGGTAGGAACCACCTGAAGCTCCGTGAGGAACTTCTTCATCCAGACAGCTTCCTTTGCGGCATCGCAAGAAGCTATGTACTCCGCTTCCATAGTTGAGTCAGCAACAGTCTCCTGCTTGGAACTCTTCCAGCAAACCACCCCTCCATTGAGGGTAAAGACATAACCCGACATGGACTTGGAGTCATCCTTGTCACTCTAGAAGCTGGAGTCAGCAAAGGCCTCGTGCTGGAGGTCTTTTCCGCCATACACCAAGAACATCTTCTTAGTTCTTCTCAGGTACTTGAGAATGTTCTTTACCGCTATCCAGTGTTTCTCCCCTGGGTTTGACTGATACCGGCTTACAACGCTCAATGCGTATGCTACATCTGGTCTTCTACATAACATCGCATACATTATAGAGCCTACCGCAAAAGCGTAGGGTATAATAGACATGCGATCCGTCTCCAAATCAGTCTTGGGAGACATCTCTTTGGAGAGGGTGATCCCGTGACAAGCCGGTAAATTACCGCGCTTGGAATCTTCCATACTGAACCTTTTCAGTATGGTGTCGATGTACCTTGACTGTGAAAGTCCCGATATCCTCTTAGATCTATCACGATAGATCTGGATCCCCAGAATGTAGTTGGCATCGCCCAGGTCCTTCATGGAGAACCTCTGTGACAAGAATCCTTTGACTGACTGTAGCATAGGAATATCATTTCCTATTAGGAGAATGTCATCCACGTACAAGACGAGGAATACTACAGTTCTCCCTATAATCTTACTGTAAATGCATGGTTCATCTGGGTTTTTGATAAAGTCGAATTCCTTGACAGTATCATCAAAGCAGATGTTCCAACTCCGCGATGCCTGCTTAAGTCCATAGATGGACTTTAGCAACTTGCACACTCTACCGCTGCTCTCACTCTGAATGAATCCTTCCAGCTGATCCATAGATACGCACTCTTCCAAATTTCCATTTAGGAAAGCCGTCTTTACGTCCATCTGCCAGATTTCATAATCGTGGAAGGCAGCAATGGCAAGAAGGATCCGAATGGATTTCAGCATAGCCACTGGAGAAAAGGTCTCGTCATAGTCCAAACCAGGTCTTTGACGAAAACCCTTTGCTACAAGTCTAGCTTTATAGGTCTCAACCTGCCCATCTACACAAATCTTCTTTCTGAAGATCCATGTGTAGCCTACAGGTTTTACCCCTTCTGGAGCAAAATCCAAAGTCCAAACTTTGTTGGTGTACATGGACTCCATCTCGGTCCGCATTGCATCCAACCATTTTACCGAGTCACCGCTCTGAATGGCTTGCTGGAAGCTAGTAGGCTCACCATAATCCATGGTGCAATCCTCTCTATCACCGTCTATGAGAAAACCGTAGTATCTCTCGGGCGGATGAGACTGCCTACTACTCCTGCGGAGTGGCGCTGGGATGTCTGGTTCTCTTGAAACTTCTGGTTCTTCCAAGCTTTCAGTAATAGCTTGTGGTTCTGGAATTTCTTCCAGTTCTACTACGCTCCCACTTGCTTCTTTTTCTAAAAACTGATGTTCCAGAAAGTGGGCATGACGAGAAACAAAAACCTTTTGTTCCTCTGCGTAATAGAAAAAATACCCCCTGGAGTTCTTTGGGTATCCCACAAACTTACACAGTACTGCGCGTGCCTTGAGCTTGTCCGCATGCTACTTTTTTACAAAAGCTGGACATCCCCATATCTTCAGATACTTGAGACAGGATTTTCTTCCCACACCACATCTGATATGGTGTGGTAGGCACAGTCTTGGAGGGAACCTTGTTCAAAAGATATGCAGCTGATTCTAGTGCATAACCCAAGAAGGATCGCGGTAACTCAGCCTTACTCATCATGGAACGAACCATATCCAATAGGGTTAGATTCCGCCTTTCCGATACACCGTTGTGTTGTAGTGTGTATGGAGGAGTAAGCCGAGAGAGAATTCCATTCTCTTTTAAGTAGCCCAGAAACTCGGCACTCAAGTATTCACCACCTCGATCAGATCTCAGTGTCTTGATACTTTTGCCTGTTTGTTTTTCAACTTCATTCTTATATTCCTGAAATTTCTTAAAGGCCTCGGATTTGTGCTTCATCAAGAAAACATGCCATACCTAGAGAAATCATCTGTGAAAGTAATAAAGTATGAATAACCACTTCGCGCATGAGTAGACATTGGACCACACACGTCACTGTGTATGAGTCCCAAGAGCTCGCTCGCTCTTTCTCCGTGTCCAGTGAACGGAGTCTTTGTCATCTTTCCCATGAGACAAGATTCACAAGTGGCATAAGACTGGTACTCGAACGGATCCAAGTATCCTTCTTTATGTAACTTTGTCAACCGTGTTTCATTAATGTGACCCAGTCTACAATGCCATAAGAAAGCCCGATTTAATTCCGGAGACTTTCTTTTAAGTGTGTTCTGGACACTGAAGACCTGAGCTTGATTCAAAACGTATATACCGTTTTTCAATGTACCTGACACAATCAGTACTTGATTTAGGTGGATGTTTACTATATCGCTTACAAAAGTAAAATCATATCCTTCCTTAGAAAGTAAGGATACAGATATGATGTTACAAGTCGCACCTGGTATATAAAAACAGTCACGCAGAATCAATATCTGCCCAGTTGTCAGTCCTAGATGATATTCCCCTACGGATTAAGCATACATGCTCATTCCGTTAGCAACCCTGAGAGTCATATCACCTTTCTTGATAACCCTACGGTTTCTTAGAGCCTGTAACGAATTACAGATATGAGATCCTGATCCGATATCCAATACCCAGGTAGTAGGGTTAACTGACATACAGTTCTCTATTACAAACACACCCGAAGCCGAAGCCACAACATGCTTCGAATTCTGGCTACTGGCTTTGCAAGCCCTGCAATCCTTCTGCCCATGTTCATTCCCGTAACAATAGGAACATCCCTCTTTTACTACATCCATTCCCGAAACTTCTGCCCTTCCCTCTCTTTCCACTTCCCTGGTTTCCTTCAGGGTAGTAGGTAGAGACTGTTGAACTAAGTCAGCATCTGACCCATTCTTCAACGTGGTCTTCAGGTCCGAGAGCTCAAAAGAGCTGGTCTCTGTAAGGACGTTGCCCCTTACAGATGACCCGATAGCCAACCTCGCTGGAAGCAATTCGTTCGAGGTCTCATATCTTGCGATACGAGACTGCTCTCCATATAAATCTTTGTTATGGAGGAAGATAGAAACTGAGTCCATCTTCTCGTGCTGCCTCTGGTATGTACCATCAACTGAGGCTAACACGAGGCACTTGGCTTTCGCATATTCTTCTTCCGATGTCCTACGGATATCAATATCCATGACAGAGGAAACTGGACCTGAGACGACAGGGGTTGGATCAGTCAAGAGGTGTCCCAGATTGTCATGGGCAATGGACATCTGGACAGACCTAGGTGCGGTCACTGGATCCCTGCAATTAAGAGAGAGAGAAGAAAACACTTAGCATGATGCTCTTGCAAGTTTAGATTGGTTTTTAATTTATCTAAACAGGATGGCTCCCACTGTCTCTCGAATCCCTCCTCAAACTATAAAAGAAGAATTAGTCGGGATCAATCTCACCGTACAATACTTGCTTAACCGTTCAGCCAGGCCAGTGTCGGTACTTCGAGGGAGGTTTTCCAACGCTTTCGCGAAGTTCCTTAATTAAGTAACCTCTTTTCCCTGTGGGCGTAGCCCCGCTAACACCGTTCTAGACACCTACTTGGTTTATAGCATTGATCGTTAAGTGAGAAAGTTCCTGAGGAGTAGCATATACTCACAGTAGGATTGGGATCCAAATATCATCGCGTGACAAAACTGAAGGAATCCTACCAGAATCATCACACTCCAAATAGTATGCAGCGCTAGCAAGTTTCAGTACTTTTGAAACTCCCGATGTGGATTTTTGCCCCATGCTCTTATGACCTTGACAAAGGCCAACATATCATAAGTCACATGTCAAGTTCTACCCGTCATTATCCAGGTTAATTTGAACCCACACGTACATACCCTTGACGAAGGCAAAAACAGTAGTACGACTGTCCCAAACCAACGCATCTATCTATGCTACAGATAAATATTCAGCAGCTACCAATCACTATGCCTTGGCGAAGGTCAAAATACACAGCTTGAATACTACTGAATATTTAACCGAAACGACGGAGGGCTACGAATGGTTTTGGCGAAACCGTGAACGTAGTGAACTTGATATAATCGATGGAACGAGATAGCTTTTAAAAGGAGTGGTTCAAGCTCCGCGTTTAAAATGCTGGTTTTTGAAAAGAACTGAGTGGTTTTCAAAGAGTTCCAACGACTTTTACTTGGTTTATTTTCTTGCATTAATTCCAATGCGTCCCATCATTTAATCCTACCATTGCAGAAAACAACCAAAATATGGTGTACGCTTATGCCATCCGCATTCGCCATGGGGCCCCGTCATCACCCGTTAGGTTACTTAACTAACGACAGAGCGGGGGGTGGACTAGCGCGGATGCAAAACATAAGCAACACCTAAATAAATATCATATATAGATATATAGCAATGATTGCCATTACAGATCACAGATGAACACTTTGGATATACTAGGAATCCGCGATTCGTTCGAGCCTGCAACGAAAAGCGGATTACACGGTCCCGATGAATAGCCAAACCCCACCCAAGACCCCTACGGGTGCGGCAAACTACCCGTCAAGTATCCGAAGCGAAGCAACCTCCCTCAACATCGTGAGTAGGCCACTCGGCACTTCGAGATACCCGGTAGTTTGTGCACCCCACCTTGGGTCTATCCTAGGAGCAAAAACAGTAAAAAGAAATTATACAATGACGGCTACAACCCCGACCCAGTTGTGCGGCCAAACAAATAATATTACATCAATTTACAAATTTTACAATGAATGAAAGAAAAAAGAAACTCTCATCTCACACCCATTCCCGGCTATTCATCCGCGATAATCCAACGAGTTCATATACACAAACCAATAACATTACAGATCACAGATATGTATAACCCCCACTAATCGACGTATAGCGATTAGCGAACGTTCAATACTCACATCACAGATTATATTCATTAGCCAAAAAGTACGGAATATCGATCAAAATACGGATTTGTAACCACCCCAAAAGTCATTTTGTTCTCTGGAAAATCTGGGTAGAAACAACATGTATTAAAAATCCTAAAACTACCAAATAAGAACACTGCAGCAAAACGGAGTCGCGGCCGAGTCAACTCGGCCGCGTTTCAGCGGCCAAACCCATGGTTTGGCCGTGTTTCCGCGGTGAGTTGGCCGAGTCAGAGGCTCAGTTTTGCTGTGTGTTCTATAAAAACCCTGAGACGAATTTTCATGTATGTTAAATTATTTTTTGAACAGTATAAAAATTCGACAGAAACATGGTTTTTCCCGGACTAGTTTTGCGACCTTTTCCGATCGATCTTCTTAACACTTTGCTAACTTGCTAGTTTATGTTTAGCTAGGCTCTGATACCACTGTAAGTCCACGTTGCTCACCCCGGTTCTTACGGGGAGGCGGAAACGGTGAAAAACAATAATTTGGCGCAAGGCAACATGGACTCAAAAGCAAGGATCTTGGCTAAACTAGAAACTAGCAAACAAGTAGAGGCTTTAACTACTATGCTGTAGAAAATATACCTCACGGAACCGGTCCTTCGGGTCTTCTCTCCGCTGTCCGGCTCGTCCATCCACGCTCCAGGGTCGATCGGGATCTTGGTCACCTCCGCGTCCTTCTTGAGTCGAAGACGATCCACCAGAGAGTTGTACACTAAGCTTCACCTCAAGCCGAGGCAACTAGGGCAACGAGATCGCTAATCTAGATGCTCTAGGTTGTGTAGAAGAGAAAGATGGAAGTGTTTGTCTATGCGGATTCTTTTTCTCTCAACACATGAGATCAAAAGAATTTTCAAGAGGAGGAAGATGAAGGAGAGAACTTAGCAATCATGTAGCTTTTCTTTTCTTCTCATTTTTAAGAGAGAGAATGAGAAGAGAATAATGAAAAGATTAACCCAAATGAAATGAACCATGGTTGCAATAATACACCCAAAACCATCATTACTAATCCTATCATG
Organism: Agapanthus africanus; assembly: GCA_030015575.1. Lineage (NCBI taxonomy): Eukaryota > Viridiplantae > Streptophyta > Magnoliopsida > Asparagales > Amaryllidaceae > Agapanthus > Agapanthus africanus. The sequence goes on along the minus strand of JASDDO010000019.1, from coordinate 869,093,959 downwards.
ATAAAGTTGATGCTACATTGAATTGACCATTATCATAATAAAAAATTAAAAAGAAAATCAAAGAAGGGTGTAGACCTCTCTTGAAGGTCAATGGTCAACACGGTCAACGGGTCAACAAAGTCAAGAGAGGTCAATGTGGTCAAATGGTCAATGCAATTAGCTATCACTAAACTATCACTAAAAGGATTAGTAAACAATGTCTCCGGCTCATAATGGTTTCGACCAAAAGAATTGTCAAAACCCTAATGAGTCTGCCACATTACGGTTTTGGCCGAACCAACTGCCAAAACCCTAATGGGGCACCTTCTCCTTTATCGCTCCTCAAAACTGTGCATACACACCCGCATCCGCATTCCGTAGAATGCGAATGCACAGAAGACAAAACAAATCCATCCGTGCAATACTAGGATCTGGCTTAAACCAAAGCCCACTAGTATTGCCTGCCCTAACAGAATACGCACACAAGTGCACGTAAGTGATCGCAGCCATGCCGTAAAACCATATGGCCTCTACACGTTTCGCTCAGTGCAGGGAAAGTCTCTGTGTGGGACTCTAAAGACTCGACACTACGCTGGCAGTGGGTTTAACCACAGACCACAAGCGGCACTAGCTGTACGTAACGGTCCCCAGGTAGATGTCGATAAGAAGGCCGATGAGGTAAACCCATCCGAACTCCTACTGAGCCTGTATGTGACAATCTCCGTACAGTCCGGTCTGTTCGTCTGATACATCGCATGGCGGGCCTAGGGGGTGGTGAATGTCAGTCCCCTAATAGCGGTACAAGTCGTGTCGGAGTGTAGCCCAGAACACCCTGAGATAACACTGGAAACCTACCAGTATATCTCGCTTGCCCTGGCCAGGGACTACTTGTGTAATGGCTCTCCTAGACACAGCGCGATGTCAACCCCCAATACCGGGAGAGACGAATCCTGTCTAACCGTCACTGCCTCCAAGTGCTTCGGGACTGCACCCAACTACTACCTGTTTGCACGACTCTTTTGAGCTGTGGTAGGATAGTAATCTAAGTACAGTGGGAACACACTCGAGGCGAAGTGACAGTGTCAAGTTAGCGGACTAAGTTGTACTCATGTCACCTGGGAACTGATAACTGACAATAGGTATAATACCAACCAACAGTTCCCGACGAGTCCTGTCTAGTGTACTTGTAACCTAACGAGCACCCGCATACTATCTCAAGTATGACGTACTGACGGCTGTGGGACAGACCGTCTCCCCCGCTGGGATGAGAAGCGCATACGCTAGTCTACTCTGGAGTATCGATGCCCTGTCTCGATAGTCCTACGACTAGGGACCTGTATAAGGATGTGATTATGGATTACCCAGCCCCCACGAGTGTGAGCGCCATCACAACGCTGGTAATCAAGAAAAGATCCTAAGGGCTATACTAATATGTATATAAGCGATATGCTAAAAAAGACATATGCACATATTGAAGTAGAGACAAACCAAGTAGCATACTACCATTTTGAGCAAGATTGTCTATACAACCGTGAATATCCCAAGCTTCCATTAAGTAATATACAAGCTAGTATGATACAGTAATGGCCTCTAGGGCATATACACTAACACAAATAAAGGACCAGGAAAAGGTTAGGGATTGGAGAGAAGTCTTTATAGACTACTTCAAATCCCATTGAACACCTGAAGACACGTCCGCAAGACATCAGCTCATGAAACGAGCTATATCCTTCGCCTTTGTCAATGATACTCTATATAAGAGATCATTTGATTCTCTGTGGCTAAGATGCCTGGGACCTGAAGAGGCAAGGAGAGTCTTCCAAGAAACTCACGACGGACTCTGCGGTTCTCACCAAGCCGGGCCGAAGATGAAACTAAAGATCAAAAGGATGGGCTATTATTGGCCCACGATGATCCAAGACTGCCTCGAATACGCGAAGCAGTACCACTCGTGCCAGATTCACGGGGAATTTATCCACCAGCATCCAAATCCGCTACATCCAACGGTGGCTAGCTGGCCGTTCGAAATGTGGGGAACCGACATAATCGGGCCCATCGAACCAGCGTCGTCCAGAGGACATCGGTTTATTCTCACGACAACTGATTACTTCTCCAAGTGGGCAGAAGCAGTACCATTAAGAGAAGTGAAGACGGAGAATATCCTCCATTTCTTCACGACACATGTCATCTATCGGTTCGGCACTCCGCGACGGATTATCTCCGATAACGGGCCGGCTTACAGAAGCCACAAGATCAGCCGCTTCGCACAACAACATAATATAAACTGGAGATACTCTTCGGTCTAGAATCCTCGAGCTAACGATCTAGCTGAGGCTTTTAATAAGACCTTAACAAAGATCATGAAAAAGACGGTGTCTCGAAATAAGAGGGACTGGCACGAGAGACTGCATGAATCTCTCTGGGCGTATCGAACTACGTTCAAAACAGCCACGAATACAACGCCGTATGCATTGGTATTCGGCACAGAAGCGGTACTCCCCCTCGAGATAGAGTTACCCTCTATACGAGTGGCGGTCCACCACGAGCTAACAGACGAAGAAAATGCTCACCTTCGGCATGAGGAGCTTGATGCCCTCGACGAAACCCGGCTCATGGCGCAACAAAACCTGGAGGCTTACAAAGCAAAGATGACGCGCTCATACGAGAGATTGACTAGGCCGAGAACATTCCGCCAAGGCGAACTCGTGCTAGTGGTCAAGAGACCTATGATCCCTAATCGTGCTAAGCGGGGAAAATTCGAGCCGAACTATGAAGGCCCGTATATCATAGACAAAGTTTACCAGGGTGGAGCCTATCTACTCATGGACATGCATGGCGAAAGACCTTTTAGGCCAATAAATGGTCGCTTCCTGAAAAAATACTACGCCTAATGAGTCACGGCCTAGGTCAACGATAGATGCCGACGCCTATATCCGCTTGCTATCTTCCTAAGCCCAAACTCTATAAGTAGTACCCGGCTAACGGACCGAAACGTCCTTAAACTAACGACGGACCACTAGGTCCTAAAACTGGCGACAGACCGAAACGTCCTTAAACTAACGATGGATAACTATGTCCTAAAACTGGCTGTTGACTAAGACGTCGATAAACTACTACGAACCGCAGCATCCCAAGGCTGACACAAAAAAAAACAAAAAACGGTATGTCCATAAGCAAAATGGGCACGGATGAAAACCCGAAAGGGCTCCGTGAGTAAAAAAAGCAGGGCCACCGGCGAGTTTTGTGAAAACCCGAAAGGGCGTAATCTCGTTAAAAGACACTTGCAAGGCCCTCTCGACCTTGTGAGGAGAAACCACCTGCGTGAGATCCTTACGACTCACAAGGGATCAACACACTTAGGGATCCCCATGATTCCTAAGGAGAAATTACACTTACGAGATCCTCACGACTCGTAAGGAGAATTCCCCTTTGAGACCCTCATGGCTCATAGGATTCAAAAGCCTTAAGCTACAGGGATCTGAACCTGTTCTTAAGCCATCACAACCTCCAGTGTTGCCCTATAAGTGATTCAGTATTGACCCTTTTATACAATCCACGGGTGCGAATAAACATTTCCCTAACAAAGTCCCACCAGAGACTGGGGATATGCTCATATGGCAAAAGACATTTGTAAGTTCTCTCGACTTATAAGGAGAAAACACTCTTGTAAGATCCTTACGACTTATAAGTGACCATACACTTAGGAATCCTCATGATCCCTAAGGAGAAAACGCACTTACGAGATCCTCACGACTCGTAGGGAGAAATACCTTTATGAGACCCTTACGGCTCGTAAAGTCAAAAGCCTTAATCGACAGGATCCTAACCCTGTTCGCTAAGGCACCTTTGTTTAACATCGACAGAAGCAAATGATGATTCACTCTTGGCAATATTCCAGTTGTAGCGATGCTGATGCCTAAATCGGTATCAAATCCCAAACTCGCAGCGAAAAGTCAGCGAGCCACAAATACATATGAAATAGCTGAAATGATGAGGCAACTTGCAATAAAATCAGCAAGTAAAATATATGCATGCAAAACAGCCGAAATGGTTGGGCAACTCGCAATAAAAAGCAGTGAGTAAATAAAACAAATAGCCGAAATGATTGGGCACTGCGAAAAATAGCCGAAATGGTTGGGTAATCGCGACTTTCGCGATATTAAAGCTGAAATGATAGAGCATCGCGGAAAGAAAAATATATAAAATGAAACTTTTTGCCCTACAGGTGAGATCACATCAATCCCTGTATACAATCCAGAGGCACAAATTAGAAGGAACCATACCTTCCCACCAGGCTCCATCAGAAAAAGAAGCCACTTTTCGACGGTTCACAGATAGCTTGGAGATCATCTCAACATTCGTCTTATTACAACAGACGCAACATCAACAAATTGGAGCTGTGGCGAAGTTCCCAGTTCCATGACTTGACGATGCACAGACAACCGAGAGTTAACCAATCCTGGTTTCGTGGAACACGGCCAATGTCAATCCTGACCCCGTGGGAAGCATCCAGAGCAAATCCTGGTCTAGTAGAACTGTTGGATATAGTACCCTCAAAGTCAATTATTGGATCGTAGACACGTGATTGCAATGATTGAGGGAGGACCTATACCGGTAGGACAGTCTTACTCAAGATGATAGCATGCTATCTGGTTTATCTTTATCATCGTGTACTATTTTAGGTGACATGATATGTATCACTATTACATGTTGATAGAGCCTATAGGGTTCTTGCTTGACTACCAACAGTATGATGGCGATCATATACGTGAGAGCTGGGTAGTCTATAAGCATATCCTTAAATGTGGTCCCTAGTCGCGGGAGTTTCGAGATAGAGCATCGATACTCCGGAGTAGACTAGTGTATACAGTCGAGGCCCCGACGAGGGGCGGTGGACGATCTCACAAGACATTGGTGTCAGTTGGTTCACCTAAGATGTATACAGGTGCTCATTGGGTTATGAGTACACCGGACAAGACTCGCCGGGAATATGATAGCTGTTTTTTTTTGAAACCTGTCGTCAGATAGCAATTCCCAGGTAACATGTGTACAGGTTAGTCTTTCGACCTGAGATCGTCATTTGTCTCGTGTGAGTTCCTACTGTACTTTGATTATTACCCTACCACGGCTCAAAGGAGTCGTGCAAACAGGTTCTAGTTGGGTACAGTTCCGAGCCACATGGAGGCAGTAAGCAGATCGGCAGGGGATTCGTCTCTCCCTACGTTGGGAGTGAGATCGTGCTGTATCTAGGAGAGCCATTACACAAAATCCATGGCCATGGTAAGCGAGATTTACTGGTAAGTATTCCAGTAGTATCTCAGGTGTTTTGGGCTACACTCCGACACGACTTATACCGCTTTTGGGGGTCTGACGTTTACCGGCTCCCTAGGCCCGATATGCGTACTCATAGACGCACGGACCGGACTGCACGGATATTGTCACACATAGGCTCAGTAGGATTCCAGGATGAGTCCGCTCATCGGACTCCCTTTCACTCAGTACATGGGCAGCCGTTATGTACAGCTAGTACCACTGACGGCTTGTGGTTAAACCCACTACCAGAGTATTGACGAGTCTTTAGAGTCCCCCACAGAAAGTTTCCCAGTTCGGGCGAAACGTTGTAGAGGCCATATGGTTTTATGGCAGGGTTCGAACATACACGTGCACTTGTGCACGTGTCATGGTTCGGACAGATAATACTAGCGGGCTTTGGTTTAAGCCGGATCCTACTATTATACTGTATAGATTTTGTCTCATTGCATTTGTATTCGGTCGGAATACAAATGCGGGTATGTTTATACAGTTACGGAGTTATCCTGTAATTTTGTTACGGGATCGCTTTTTGAAGTTGCCAGTTTGTATCTTCTTTTGGCCAAATCTCCGTTCCATCTTTCTTTGGCTGAAATTAGAAGTGAGGGGGCTTTTTGCAAATGTGGCAATTAGTAAAGGAGGGGCTTTTGTGTGGTGCCGGGGCTCCAGGGATTTTCCAGCAACTTCTTGTGGTTTCTAGATTGAATGACTCACTTGTTGCATTGATTGCATTTTTGGAATTGTTAGGATATTTGGTGTGTGATCTTTTGCTTAGGGTTCTTCTCTTTATGCTTGCACTCACCTCCCTTCACTCACTCCTCTTCTTTTGGTGGCCGAGCACTCATTTTTGGGCAGCCCCATATTTTGTGAGAGATTGATTCATTTGGTGGGAAAAAGAAAGAGATTCCTTCTTGCTAAAATCCTTAGCATTTTCAAAGCTCATTTCCTTTACACAAACCCTATTGGCAACTTCGATTAACGCTCACCCAATCACTTGGGTGACTCGAGACATAGTATTCTTCACTTTCTCTACTTCAATCTTGAACACGTCGGCTAGCAAACTTCGTGTCCGAGTTATCTCGATTCAGAGGTGGGTGTTCGTATAAAGATTCGTTGACGTGGCGCAGTTTTCGGCGAGGAGGAGATCGTAGATCGAGCGAGATCGGAGAACGAGCTTCGTCGGTGCATCTACAACATGCTAGGGGCAGAAGTTAAAGACCGAAGGACACGGATCAATCAGTATAATATATAAACACTCTTTACAGTATACTAGTTTACGGTTAATGGAACGATCCGGGATTTGGATGCGGTTAGCGCCAGTTCGTAAAAAGTTTTTGTTCCGCATTTGGCCTCGGAAAGACGGCTGGGGCGCTGCCGCAGCCCAACATGGTATCAGAGCTAAACTATTAACCGTTAACTAGTTGTTTTAGACAGTGTTAAAGAATCGAAACCGGAACAAACCCAAACGACGCCACAGTATCATCAGTTTCTGTTGTTTTTAAAAAGGTCTCAGAAATTTTTTTAAATAAGTGCAGAAGACCGCTGGGGAGACAACAGGAACACAACCCAAACACGGACCCAGGGCATCGGAGTTTGGCCGGCCACCTACCTAGTTTTTCCGGCCAGGCCGGTCCAGATTTGGCCAATGATGTTGGTGTTTGGGGTATGCTCCAGTCTCTGGGAAGTTGATCCTGTGGAGTTGTTTATTTAGCCCATTTTGGACAAAGTTTTATCAGTTTATTTGGGCTATTCGGGGGTTATTTCGGAGTCAATATTTTCTAACATTGTTTAAAATTTTGCAGTGCTTTACATTACTATCTGTGACCATGAATGTCATTCGATCGGTAAAATTTGTCTAATTGCTATAGTCCTTTTAGACGGGTTTTGCGAACGTGACATTCACGTTGATGTTCTGTGTTGTGCTGTGATGTTGCGGATTTGTCGTGGTGGATAGCTCCTGTGCAATGGTAGTGCAGTTTTGATATTTGTACATTTGATATCGCGGGGCGAGCATCCAACATGTGGACTGCCGTCACTGCCTGTTTGTATATTCTTTTGGGGTACGCCGGGTTGAGGTCGATATACCTGTTGCATATATTTTCTTTTCAGTACTAGGTTTACCCCGCGGTGGAGTGCACGGATAGCCGGGTTCTGGAGGGCAACGGGTCCGCATCTAATAGCTTTGAGAGGGAGGAGACCTCACTCTAGGATTGGCGGGCTATTCAACGCACTCGTAGGGGGTATAACTTTTCATTGCACGGACTATCCACACGACCAGGGGAACATCGGGTTTCATTTGTGGCTCTATGAAACTCGGGGCTCCCAGTATATCTGTATTGTTCTGTGATGCTTATTACTTTTCTGTAATGTTTTATTTATCACGCCTGGAGCGATTATTGTATATTGATATATATACTAGTAGATGTTGTATATGTTTTACACCCGCGCTAGTCCAGTCCCCGCTCTGTCGTTAGTTAAGTAACCTAACGGGTGATGACGGGACCAAGTGGCGAATGCGGATGGCATATACATACATTTTATTTTCGTTCTTTATTGGTGTGATTAATTGATGGGACTGCGTTGATTCGGATCAATGCAAAGAAAACAGACCTATAAAGATGTTGTTGGAACAATTTTTCAAAAAGCTGTTATTGCAAGGACGTTCTCTTTTGTTTTGGACAGTGGTATTCAGTTTAGAATATTCAGCACCTCATTCGACGAGGCAAGGGCCGAGATCCCTTCACCGGGAGTGACCTCTTTAGCAAAGGTTTTTGTCACTATATTTTTATAAAAGGTTATCCAGTTCCTTCAACGATATTAAGTTCATTACGGTAAAAGGTTTTTCGCCAAAAACCATTCGTAGACCTCCGTCATTTCAGATTAGTATTGCTTAGTATTCGCGCTACGTTTTTCGTTGCTATTCCCCGAGGCGTAGTGTGCGGTAGCTCTGTAATGCTTTTTGTCGAATGGATATGTGGATTGGTTAGGACGGTCGTACGACTTTGTTGATTATTCGTCAAGGGTCGTGCGGGTGGGTTTAATGCAATCAAGATAATGACGGGTTGAACTTGACTAGGACCTTTTGATTTGTTGATTATTCGTCAAGGTCACTTGGGTCCTAGGGGTAAAAATCACATCGGGAGTTTCTAAAGAAACTGAAACTTGCCAGGCATACGCATACCTTCTGGAGTATGATAACGTGAGTGGATTCCATTACGTTATCGTGCGATGATAGGTGGATCCCAATTCCCACTGATGAGTTGGTTTACTCCTCAGGTGATCCCGACTAATTCTTCTTTCAGGTTTGGAGGAGAATTTGAGGATACAGTGGGAGGTTTCCTAATTAGATAAAGTGATAACCATTCTGATCTAGGTTAGAGTGCACGCAGAGTGTTTCTTTTCTCTCTCTCTTTGGCAGCGACCATGGCCCGACCCTAGACTATGACTCAATAACCAAGTTAACCGAACTTTCTTAAAACACTGGCTTTTGGATTGTCTGAGTTGCATACATCATTGCCATTCCTTCTTTTACCCTTTGCATTTCTCCAGAACACCTCGTATTAGTACGAACGTCCACTTCCATTGGATAAATCCATCGTATGGTTATATACGAACTCGAAGGAACTTGTTCGAGATTCGAGGATGGATTCTGGTTTTGGAGAGATTGAATAGGACTATTCAGTTGTCTTTTCCTTTTACCTTCTCTCAGGTTATGAGAGCTCTTAGGATTAGGAGAGAGTACACCTATTACGCTTATTGGATAGTCTTCTTCCAAATCATAGGCAGGTGCTGAAAGGTAGGGAATGAAAAAAACCAATTAGCCTAACGGTGGTGTACAGAAGGTAATAAATAACGATAAATAAAGAGATTAGAAAGAGAGCAAAGTAAATTGCGACTGCTATTCATGACCAAACCAAGTATTTCATCGCCACTCCTATTTCACCTTTGTATTTCTCCAGAACACCCCGTATCACTACGAAGATCCACAGTTATTTGGATAATCCATCGTATGGTTATATACGAACTCGATGGAACTTGTTCCATTTCGGGGATGGATTCTGGTTCAGGAGAAATAGAATAAAGGTTTATTCAGTTGTCTTTTGTCATCACCTTCTCTCAGGTTGCGAGTACTCCTAGAATTAGGAGAGTACATCTATTATTCTTAATGGATAGTCTTCTTCCAAACCATAGGCTGGTGCCGAACGGTATGGAAGGAACAAAACCATTAAGCCTAACGATGGTGTACAGAAGGTAATGACTAAAGACAAATAAAGGGATTTGGAGAGATGGCAAACGAAATATTAGGTTACGGTCATGAATCTGGATAATGGAAGAGGCATTACTAGGAATACCCGGATACCCCTTCGAAACATATTCATGTTTCAGTTTCACTATGTATTGTTGATAGAAAACTGATTTCCCAATCAGTCCTTGCTCCAGGGTATGTATTTACCAGGTATGATTCTCACATCTGTATGCTTTTATAGATGATGAGTGGGAGTAAATTATTGGGAATTAGGTGATCATCCTCATTATATCGGAATTCGTTGTAATTGGTGATATTTGAGGAAATCTCCTGGGTACAGTTTTCAACCTACGACGCACAGGGTTTGAGTTATTTAACTCAGGGGACTTATACAAAGTATTGTATGTTGTCCAGTGTCCATTAAGAAAAAGGGGTTGGTCCTCGTACTATATTATGTTTACTTATGACTTCTTTAGTTTTAGACATGTGTTTCGTAGAAATACAAGGTCCAAGTTTGAGAAGTTATAGGTATAAGAATAAAGTAGAGAATCAGGTGTAGCAAGTATCGAGATTCTTCAAGGTGATCGAAGATGCAGATACTTGTGTATGGTATTCAGTTGATAGTAATGTTTTAGAGAACTTGCTTCTCTTTCAGGTTACTCATAATTGGATTCACTCCTAAGTTGAGTAATGCTGATCGGCCTCTCTCCATTTAGTTGACATGCACTGGAGACAGCTGCATGATTTGAATCTGGTTCCAATTAAATCAGTGCCTCTGTTTCTATAAAGGTATATAGAATGGATCATATCTTAACGATGTTAAGGTATATGGAGTTGTCCGGCTTATACTTAAAACCAGACTTTGGATAACTCAAGGCACGTTTCTGTAATGGCTGTTTGTGGGTTGACCTTGGCTTTGACGAGGGTTGACTTTCTACCATCTGGAAGATCAATGGTGATATTGTTCTTGACTCGCCACAGTTTTAGTAAAATGGATTTTTTCAGAAAACAGTAGTGGGAGTATGGTAGAACTGGAAGAGATTCCAGAACTGCAAACGATTACAGAAAATTTAATAGGACCTAAAGATTCAATCAGGTTTGACATTCCATTAGCCACTCCGCAGATATGGTGGGTAACCTCAGACACCCAAGAGGTACTCCGGTAGCCTCAAGAACGGTGACAGAGAGGTTCTTGTTTACCTAGACTTGCCATTACTGCTGTTCCAGACTATGAAACCCGGCAGGAGGATAAGTATAGCATCATTCTAAACTATTTTTAGAAGTGCACGTGTATATTATTCTACCAGAGGGTTGTCGTAGTCAGTGGGAGCAGCGGAAGTGTAATGGACAAGTAGCTTATGTCTATTTATAGACTAAAGCAGATATAGTGGAGATAGATCATTTATTTTTGATGTGACAGTCATGGGCTTTGATTTCATCAGAATAGGGGATGGATCTGTGAAGAAAGTAGTAGGGTGTGATGTCCTAGTATTTGAATGACATACACAGAGTAAGAAGTAAAATTCCTATACTAAGATCAGTTATACTGTGGTTGTCACACAGTGTTTTCTCCATACAGGATATGGATATTATATCAGACATTATGGTTACTAGATCTTTGGCTTTAGATCTAGATTTGGGTAGTTTCCTAATCTGGATACTTAGACAGCATTCTAAAGGTAATTAGAATGGACGACTCCTGGCATGGTGGTGTACCAGCAGGTGATGGAGTCACCCTCTCTAAAGGTGTCTTACAGACTAAAGGGGAAAGGGATGTGCATGATTGGCAGATCACTTGCTTAGGCAATTGAGTTGATCATGAGATGTCAAGTACCACACCAGGTGTTGTTTTTGCACTAGATGCAATAAGTTGATATTAATCCAATCCCGGAGGAACGTTCGGAGGCAGTTTTAGAACATAAGTGGATGTTCTATGGATTTGATAATGGTAGCCTCCTTCGGGAGACGGTTATCATTTCGGGCTTCCAAGGTGATCTGGATGATAGAGTGACTGTCAGAGTTGTAGTTTTCCCTCTGATGAGGGGCAGTAGTTTGGACAGGTTGTCCAAGCGAAAACTGAGGGAGGCATGGTGCATGATACTGATTAAGTTCAGTTGATGATACAGTCTAAGAAGTTTAGATTTGGAGTTCATTCATAAACTAGGTCCCATCAGATATCCAAACATATTCTAAGACAGGTATTGCTCATTTCGGGAGATGGCTTTTTCTGTGAACATGAGAAGTAGAGAGACATAGAAAGAAATATCAGAGCGGATCCACTCACTGAGGCTATTTCTCGAACACAATAGTTTTACAAACGGGCTTTGTGACACTGATTAGTAGAGGAGTTGGGTGTTCGGTATCACACGGGCTGTGATTATGCGACATCGCAATAATTAGCCTTAAGTGCAAGTGGGAGATTGTTGGATATAGTGCCCTCAAAGTCAATTATTGGATCGCAGACACGTGATTGCAATGATTGAGGGAGGACCTATACCAGTAGGACAGTCTTACTCGAGATGATAGTATGCTATCTGGTTTATCTTTATCATCGTGTACTGTTTTAGGTGACATGATATGCATCACTATTACACGTTGATAGAGCCTATAGGATTCTTGCTTGACTACCAACAGTATGATGGCGATCATATACGTGAGAGTTAGGTAGTCTATAAGCACATCCTTAAATGTGGTCCCTAGTCGCGGGAGTTTCGAAATAGGGCATCGATACTCCGGAGTAGACTAGTGTATACAGTCGAGGCCCCGATGAGGGGCGGTGTCCGGTCTCACAAGCCATTGGTGTCAGTTGGTTCACCTAACATGTATACAGGTGCTCATTGGGTTATGAGTACACCGGACAGGACTCGCCTGGAATATGCTAGCTGGTTTTTTTTGAAACCTGTCGTCAGATAGCAATTCCAAGGTGACATGTGTACAGGTTAGTCTGTCGACCTGGGATCGTCATTTGTCTCGTGTGAGTTCCCACTGTGCTTTGATTATTACCCTACCACGGCTCAAAGGAGTCATGCAAACAGGTTCTAGTTGGGTACAATCCCGAGCTACATGGTGGCAGTGAGCGGATCGGCAGGGGATTCGTCTGTCCCTACGTTGGGAGTGAGATCGTGCTGTGTCTAGGAGAGCCATTACACAAAACCTATGGCCATGGTAAGCGAGATTTACTGGTAGGTATTCTAGTAGTATCTCAGGTGTTTTGGGCTACACTCCGACACGATTTATACCGCTTTTGGGGGTCTGACGTTTACCAGCTCCCTAGGCCCGATATGCGTACTCATAGACGCATGGAACGGACTGCATGGATATTGTCACACATAGGCTCAGTAGTGTTCTAGGATGAGTTCGCTCATCGGACTCCCTTTCACTCAGTACATGGGCATCCGTTACGTACAGCTAGTACCACTGACGGCTTGTGGTTAAACCCACTGCCAGAGTATTGACGAGTCTTTAGAGTCCCCCACAGAAAGTTTCCCAGTTCGGGAGAAACGTTGTAGAGGCCGTATGGTTTTATGGCAGGGTTCGAACATACGTGTGCACTTGTGCACGTGTCATGGTTCGGACGGATAATACTAGCGGGCTTTGGTTTAAGCCAGATCTTAGTATTATACTGTGTCGATTTTGTCTCATTGCATTTGTATTCAGTCGGAATACAAATGCGGGTGTGTATATACAGTTGCGGAGTTATCCTGTAATTTTGTTACGGGATCGCTTTTTGAAGTTGCCAGTTTGTATCTTCTTTTGGCCAAATTTCCGTTCCATCTTTCTTTGGCTGAAATTAGAAGTGAGGGGGCTTTTTGCAAATGTGGCAATTAGTAAAGGAAGGGATTTTGTGTGGTGCCGGGGCTCCAGGGATTTTCCAGCAACTTCTCGTGGTTTCTAGATTGAATGACTCACTTGTTGCATTGATTGCATTTTTGGAAATGCTAGGATATTTGGTGTGTGATCTTTTGCTTGGGGTTCTTCTCTTTATGCTTGCACTCACCTCCCTTCACTCACTCCTCTTCTTTTGGTGGCCGAGCACTCATTTTTGGGCAGCCCCATATTTTGTGAGAGATTGATTCATTTGGTGGGAAAAAGAAAGAGATTCCTTCTTGCAAAAATCCTTAGCATTTTCAAAGCTCATTTCCTTTACACAAACCCTATTGGCAACTTCGATTAACGCTCACCCAATCGCTTGGGTGACACGAGACATAGCATTCTACACTTTCTCTACTTCAATCTTGGATACGTCGGCTAGCAAACTTCATGTCCGAGTTACCTCGGTTCAGAGGTGGGAGCCCGTATAAAGATTCGTTGATGTGGCGCAGTTTTCGGCGAGGAGGAGATCGTAGATGGAGCGAGATCGGAAAGCGAGCTTCCTCGGTGCATCCGCAACATGCTAGGGGCAAAGGTTAAAGACCGAAGGACACGGATCGATCGGTATAATCTCTAAACCTTCTTTACAGTATACTAGTTTACGGTTAATGGAATGATCCGGGATTTGGATGCGGTTAGCGCCAGTTCGTAAAAATTTTTGTTCCGCATTTGGCCTCGGAAAGACGGCCGGGACGCTGCCGCAGCCCAACAGGAACACGACTTATGTCAATCCTGACCCCGTGGGAAACGTCCAAAGCGGATCCTGGTCCTTGCGGAACACGGCTTATGTCACTCCTGACCCTGTGGGAAGCGTCTAAAGCGGATCCTGGTCCTTGTGGAACACGGTTTATGTCAATCCTGACCCCGTGGGAAACATCCAGAGCAAATCCTGGTTTCGTGGAACACGGCTTATGTCAATCCCGACCCCATGGGAAACGTCCAGAGCGGATCCTGGTCCTTGCGGAACACGACTTATGTCAATCCTGACCCCGTGGGAAGCGTCCAGAGCGGAACCTGGTCCTTGTGGAACACGGCTTATGTCAATTCTGACCCCGTGGGAAACATCCAGAGCAAATCCTGGTTTCATAGAACACGGCTTATGTCAATCTTGACCCCGTGGGAAGCGTCCAGAGCCGAACCTGGTCCTCGTGGAACACGGCTAATGTCAATCCTGACCCCGTGGGAAGCATCCAGAGCAAATCCTGGTCTACTGGAACACGGCTTATGTCAATCCTTACCCCGTGGGAAGCTTCCAGAGCGGAACCTGGTCCTTGCGGAACACGGCTAATGTCAATCCTGACCCCGTGGGAAGCGTCCAGAGCGGATCCTGGTCCTTGCGGAACACGGCTAATGTCAATCCTGACCCCGTGGGAAGCGTCCAGAGCAAATCCTGGTCCCGTGGAACACGGATAAAGTCAATCTTGACCCCGTGGGAAACGCCCAGAGCAACTCCTGACTCCGTGAAATGCATATAATGTCAATCTCATCAAACATTTACGGGTCCTCTCGACTCGTAAGGAAGAAAACTCTCTTGTGAGATCCTTACGATTCCCAAGAGAAAAATACACTTAGGAATCCTCATGATTCCTAAGGAGAAAATACACCTACGAGATCCTTTCGACTCGTAGGGAGAAAGGTCTTTATGAGACCCTCACGGCTCATAAAGTTGAAAAGCCTTAGGCAGCAGATCTGAACCTGTTTCCTAAGCCATCACTACCTTTCAAAGAATCCAAGACGGAATGCTCTCTATCATCTACAGGCGGCACTTGCTAAAAACACATGGCAACAACACGGCAAAGAGAAGAGAGCAACAGTAAGGAGAACATTTGATTCGCATTCAGTTAGGCATTCAAAGCGCACCCATTCATGCATGAGCAAAAAGGTTTAATGCATAAGACAAACATATGGAAATGGAAAAGCTTGCTATTCATACTTTAGAAAATTCCTACATTGATGAAAACAGTGAACAAAAACGTTATTAAAATGATTACAATGGCAAGACATCAAATCCAGGACATGGATTGAGATATTCAAAAGTGAGGCCATCCAAAATTTTGCGGGCCTCTCGGACCATCTTCGTATGCATCCTTTCACGATCACAAGAGTCAGGATCCCCACTGATGTCCTCCACCCTTCGATAGGCAGCGAGTATCGCCGCCTGCTGAAAAGCTTGATGCAGGATATCAACAGGTTGTCTCGCCTTTTCTTTGAGATTAAGCTCATCAGATATACCGAGTGCACCTTATCTTCAGCGTCGTCCAATGCCTTAAGCAGCATGCCAGCATAAAATAGCGGAAGTGCTCCCCAGATCGCTCCTACAATAAGATTCAAGAGAGAGGAACGACGAGGAAGCAGTCGACCATTGTATGCATCAAAGCGACCCATAATTTCAGCACACTGCGCGTTTGTGAATTCTTGGTTTTGGGAACGGTCGAGTGCGCGTATGTCCCCATAAGAAATAATCTCGTCGAGATCATACATATGAGCGTCCATAACGTCTGAAAAGGAAAATCAGTGGGAGTTAGTGGACAGACTGATTAAGAAAAAGCTTACTGAAATAGACACAGGATTTAAACAACTCTTGATATCCCCAAGGAGGAAATAAGTGCTAATTAAAACACCCAACGAATTTAATTCTGCGCCGTTAAGAAAGAAATCCTAAAAAGGATTTCGCACTTAATGGAAGGATTCCTCGGGCCAAGGAGTTGAACTCCTCGAGAGCAATGCTCTGCAGATAGGAGTGACACTTATCAAAGTCAATTATGAGGGGAATTAAAAAAAATTCCCCGAGAATTCTGAGAGCCATGCTCTGCAAGGAAGATGGAGTAACCCATCAGAAACCCTAAAGACAAAGCTTTTAATGCCATGATCTTTAATGATCCATGAACAAACTCTTAAGAATCCTTCACGACAGATCAACAAATCTACATGATTTGAAGGATCAAAGCTCTATTAATAGGTTAAGAAACCCTGAAAAGGATTTCTTAAGATCTAAGATCTAACAAGAGAAAAGCTCTGTTAAGAAACCCTAAAAAAGGTTTTCTTTAGATCTAAGATCTATGAAGAGCAAAGCTCTATTAATAAAGTTCAAATCTTACCAAAAATTTGGCAGAGTTTTGACTCTTGAAAGTCTTTAAAATAAAGAGCTATGCTCTGAAAGAGAATAAAAAAATTCTCAGAGGACAAAAATGAAGATGAACATAAATCAGCCTAAGGACCAAAGGTTCTATTTATAGGCTCTAAGAGCCGTTTCAACTTCCAAAGTTGATTTAATGGTGCAGATGTTGCCACCGCTGCACTCACGTGTGGGCCACTTAAGCGCAACGGTGGGGGGGCATTTGTTTCCCCAATCAGAGCAAGGCTCTGTTCAAATTCCGAGATTTGAAATGAACCGACGCTTCGTGAAAAGCGCTAGCATTAAATGCGTCAGCACTAAGAGTCAAAGACTTTGAAACGGCGCTCATGTGCAAGGCACGAGAGCGCTAAGCGCCAGAAGTGCTAAGCGCCAGAAGCGCTTCACTCTCGCAAATATTACTTGCGCCTGTTTATAGCATTTTAAGTTCTATAGCGCATATGCGCCTGACACAGGAAGAACAAAAGAACTAAATTGAGAGGAACACTAGACATATAATAACAAAAAGGACGAAAACACTTAATTAAACATTTTATTGCAATGGAAATAGATCGCCAAACATGGGATCAAAAGTACAGGGATTTACAAACTTATAGATAAAATTATCTAGTTCCCTCTCTGTCTTTTCCACCATGTCAAAGCGATCTTCGCGAGGAGTAGCTACCCATTGGTTAGCACTGCATTCACCAGCGAAAGCAGAGATGACGACCCGATGAGCCCGTATTTGGCTCAGCAACTGAACAGAGCAATCCTTCAGGGCTTTGGTGATCAAGTGCGCCTTGAAGATGTAAGTGCACGGCGGTGCCCCGGCCGTCAATTCCGACGTCAAAATGCGGAAGCGAAAAACTTTAATTTTGCAAACTAGCAAACCGGCACCACCGCGCACTAAACACCCGGATCGGGCCATTAAACTAGTCCTAGCTAACTACAAGACGGGTTAGAGATATACCGAGTGATCCGTGTCCTCTGGTCTTCTCGTCGTCGTCCCGATCTCCCGCGGAAACTCCGGTCTCCACCTCCTCGCCGGAAGGGCACCACGTCGCCTGCTTCTTTTACGGGCTCCCGCCTCTATACCGAGGCAACTCGGGCGCGAAGTTGGCTAGCCGACGCGTCCAAGATTTGCTGTAGGCTAGTGTAGAATGGTTGTCTCATTGGGGTTTAGTTGCCATGGAGGATGGAGGAAAAGGTTAAGGAAAATTGGTGCTTTCAATTTTCTAGCAAGGAAAAATGATATGAAGAAATATGTGCCACCACAAAATGAAAATCTCTCTCTCCCTCTCAAAAATTGGCCGGCCTCTTTTCTCATGGAATGAATGGAAAGAATGGTGGAGGAATGAATAAGAAAGGGAGGTGAGTGTAGGAGATCAAGGGGGGGTGACCACATCATAAAGCAAATGATAACCATCTCAAATCACACTCTAATCAAATCCTTTCCCATTTAATGCAAAATGTTGATTTAAAAGGAATCTCATCATGAAGCTACACAATTACAAAGGACCCCCTCCATAAATACTAATTTGCACAATTGCAAATTAGTCCCTCCAACGGAAAAGTCCGGCCGCGAAGGAACAAAGGAAAACCGGCCGGAACGGAAAGCAAACTGGCAACTTCAGAAAACTGATCCCGTAATAAATTACAGGAAAACCCTGATACTGTGCATACACACCCGCATCTGTATTCCGACCGGATACAAATGCAAAGAGACAAAACTACACTATCTAATACTAGGATCCGGCTTAAACCAAAGCCGGCTAGTAAAAAACCCGTCCGATCACGATCCGTGCAATACCACATGTATCTGATCGAACCTTGCCATATCTCCATACGGCCTCTACAGCGTTTCGCCCGAAACTTGAGTAACTGTGTGTGGTGGACTCTAAAGACTCGTCAATACTATGGCTGTGGATTTAACCACTAGCACGTCAGAGGTATAAGCCAATACGTGACGGGCTACCAGGTATTGACCAAAAGGGACGTCGATGAGCGAACTCATCCTGACACCCTACTGAGCCTGTCAGTGACAATATCCGTACAGTCCGGTCCGTTCGTCTATGAGCATCGCATGGCGGGCCTAGGGGGTTGGTAAAAGTCAGACCCCCAAAAGCGGTACAAGTCGTGTCGGAGTGCAGCGCAGAACACCCTGAGATACTACTGGAATACCTACCAGCAAATCTCCTGCCTTGGCCAAGGACTTTTCATGTTCTGGCTCTCCTCGACACAGCGCGACCTCACCCCCAATACCGGGAGAGACGAACCCCTGCAGATCCGCTCACTGCCTCCATGTGGCTCGGGACTGTACCCAACTAAAACCTGTTTGCACGACTCCTTTGAGCCGTGGTAGGATAGTAATCAAAGCACAGTGGGAACTCACACGAGACAAATGACGATCTCAGGTCAATGAACTAACCTGTACACATGTCACCAGGGAACTGCTATCTGACGTCTGGTATAATCCCAACTAGCAGGTTCCCGGCGAGTCCTGTCCGGTGTACTCATAACCCAATGAGCACCTGTATACATCTTAGGTGAACCAACTGACACCAGTGGCTTGTGAGACCGGCCACCGCCCCTCGTCGGGGTCTCGACTGTATACACTAGTCTACTCTAGAGAATCGATGCCCTGTCTCGAAACTCCCACGACTAGGGACCTTTTAAGGATGTGCTTATAGACTCCAGCTCTCACTTATATGATCGCCCTCATACTGCTGGCAGTCAAGCAAGAATCCTAGGGGCTCTATCAACGTGCAATAGCGACTCGTAAGGTCACCTAAAGCAGTACACGATGATAAAGATAAACCAGATAGCATACTATCATCTCGAGTAAGACTGTCCTACTGGGATAGGTCCTCCCCTCAATCATTGCAATCACGTGCCTGTGATCCAATAATTGACTCTGAGGGCACTATCTCCAACAATCTCCCACTTGCACTCAAGGCTAATTATTGCGATGTCGCATACTCATAGTCCGTGTGATACCGAACACCCAACTCCTCTACTAGTCAGTCTCACAAAGCTCGTTTGCGAAACTATTGCGTTCGGGGAATAGCCTTAGTGACTGGATCCGCTCTGGTGATTCTTTCTATGTCTCTCTATATCTCAAGTTCGCGGAGAAAACTATCTCCCGAAATGAGCAATACCTGTCCTAGAATGTCTGGATGTCTGATGGGACCTAGCTCATAAATGAACTCCAAATCAAAACTTCTTAGACTGTATCGTCAACTGAACTTAATCAGTATCCTGCGCCATACCTTCCCTCAGTATCCACCTGGACCACCTGTCCAAAATACTGCCCCTCGTCAGAGGGAAAACTATAACTCTGACAACCTCTCTGTCATCCAGGTCACCTTGGAAGCCTGGAATGATAACTGTCTCCCGATGGAGAATGCTGTTATCATATCCCTAGAACATCTACTTATGTTCTAAAACCACTTCCGACTGTTTCTCCAGGATTGGATCAATATCAACTTATTGCACCTACTGCAAGAACAACATCTGGTGTGGTACTTGACATCTCATGATTGACTCAATTGCCTAAGCAAATGATCTGCCAATCATGCGCATCCCTCTCCCCTTTAGTCTGTAAGACACCTTTAGAGAGGGTGACTCCATCACCTGCAGGTACACCACCATACCAGGAGTCGTCCATTCTAAGTACTCATAGAATGCTGTCAAGTACCCTGATTGGGAAATCACCTAAATCTAGATCTAAAACCATAGATCTAATGACCAGAATGTCTGATATAATATCCAAGTCCTGTGTGGAGAAACCACTGTGTGACGACCAAAGTATAACCGATCGTAGTATAGGAATATCACTTCCTACTCTGTGTATGTCATCAAATACCAGGACATCACACCCTACTACCTTCTCAACAGATCCATCCCCTATTCTGATGAAGTCAAACCTATGACTGTCACATCAGAAACAGATGATCTATCTCCGCTATATCTGCTTTAGTCTATAAATAGACATAAGCTTGATGTCCACCAATGCTTCCGCTGCTCCCACTGACTACGACAACCCTCTGGCAGAGTCATATAGGCGTACACTTCTAAAACTAGTTTAGAACGACGCTATACTCATCCTCCTGCCGGATCTCACAGTCTGGAACAACAGCAATGGCAAGTCTGGGTAAACAAGAACCTCCCTGCCACCGTCCTTGAGCATACCGAAGTACCTCTCGAGTGCCTGAGGTTACCCACTTTATCTGCGGGGTGGCCAATGGAATGTCAAACCAGATTGAATCCTTAGTTTCTTATCAAATCTTCAGTAATCGTTTGCGGTTCTGGAATCACTTCCAGTTCTACCATACTCCAACTACTGCTTTCTGAAAAATCCATTTTTGATAAAACCGTGGCGAGTCAAGAACAATATCACTATTGATCTTCCAGATGGTAGAAAGTCAACCCTCGTCATAGCCTGGGTCAACCCACAAACAGCCATTACAGAAACGTGCCTTGAGTTATCCGGAGTCTGGTTTTAAGCATAAGCCGGACAACTCCCCGTACCTTAACAAAGTCAAGATATGAACTGTTCTATATCCAATATAGAAACAGAGGCACTGATTTAATTAGAACCAGATTCAAATCATGCAGCTGTCTCCAGTGCATGTCAACTAAATGGAAGGAGGCCGATCAGCGTTACTCAACTTAGGAGTACTTCCAATTATGAGTAACCTGAAAAAGAAGCAAGTTCTCTTAATCATTACTATCAACTGAATACCATATACAAGTATCTACATCTTCGATCACCTTGAAGAATCCCGATACTTGTAATATCTGGTTCTCTACTTTATTCTTATACCTATAACTTCTCAAAACTTAGACCCTGTGTTTCTACGAAACACATGTCTAAGAACTAGAGAAGTTATAAGTAAACAGAATATAGTACGAGGACCAACCCCTCTGTCCTAATGGATACTGGACAATATACAATACTCTGTATGAGTCCCTTGAGTCTAGCGACTCATTCACTGTGTGTCGTAGGTTGAAAACTGTACTATGGTTATGAAGAATTACACCGCCGTTCAATGCTCCTTACCTAACCATCCACTGATATAGGTAAATGTCATAAACATAATTTCAAAAAGAAATATCTCACTCTATAAAAATAGACGTACAGATATATCAATTTGAAATTGGTGCATAACAACGGATATTCAAAACCAAATATTTGCCGTTTGGCAAACTACCCAGGTGGCTTCCTCAAATATTACCAATTACAACGAATCCCGATATAATGAGGATGGTCACCTAATTCCCAATAACTTACTCCCACTCATCATTTGTAAAACCATACTGATGTGAGAATCATACCTGGTAAATACATACCCTGGAGCAAGTGTCTAATTAGGAAATCAGTTTTCTTTTAACAGTACACAGTGAAACTGAAACATTGAAATGTTTCGATGGGGTTTCCTGGTATTCCTAGTAATGCCACTTCCATTATCCAGATTAACAACTGTAACCGTATAATTCTTTGCCACTTCTCCAAATCCCTTCATATGTCTTTAGTCATTACCTTCTGCACACCCCTTTAGGCCAAATGGTTTTCTTCCTTCCCTACTGTTCGGCACCAGCCTATGGTTTGGAAGAAGACTATCCAATAAGCATAATGGGTGTACTGTCCTAATCCTAGGAGCACTCGCAATGCGAGAGAAGGTGAAGATAAAAGAAAACTGAATAAACCTTATTCCTATTTCTCCTGAACCAGAATCCATCCCCGAACTGGAACAAGTTCCTTTCGAGTTCGTATATAACCATACGATGGATTATCCAATAAACCGGGATCTTCGTAGTGATACGGAGTGTCCTGGAGAAATACAAAGATGATTTAGGATTGGCGAAGAATACTTGGTTTGGTCGTGAATAGCAGTCGCAATTTACTTTGCCCTCTTACTAATCCCTTTATTTGTCTTAACTTAATACCTTCTGTATACCGTTTAGGCTAATTGGTTTTCTTCATTCCTTACCGGTCGGCACCAGCCTAAGGTTTGGAAGAAGACTATCCAATTTGCATAATAGGTGTACTACTCCTAAACCAAGGATTACTCGCAACCTGAGAGAAGGTAAAAAGAAAAGACAACTGAATAGTCCTATTCGTTTTCTCCAGAACCAGAAACCATCCTCGAATTCCTTCGAGTTCGTATATAACCATACGATGGTTTTGTCCAATGGAAGTGGACGTTTATAGTAATACGGGGTGTCCTGGAGAAAAGGGTAAAAGTAGGAGTGGCAATGAGGTCTGCAACTCTGACAATCTAAAAGCTAGTGTTTAAGAAGGTTCAGTCAACTTGGTCACTGAGTCATAGTCTTAGGGTCGGGTCAATGGTCGCTGCCAAAGAGAGAAAGAAAAGAAACACTCAGCGTGCACTCTAACCTAGATCAGAATGGTTACCAATTTATCTAATCTGGAAACCTCCCACTGTACCGTCAAATTCTCCTCCAAACCTAAAAGAAGAATTAGTCGGGATCACCCGAGGAGTAAACCAACTCATCAGTGGGAATCGGGATCCAACTATCATCGCATGATAACGTGACGGAATCCGCTCACGTTATCACACTCCAGAAGGTATGCGCATATCTGGCAAGTTTCAGTTCTTTTGAAACTCCCGATGTGGATTTCTGCCCCATGCTCTTATGACCTTGACTTTGGCCAACATATCATAAGTCACATGTCAAGTTCTACCCGTCATTCTCCTGGTTAATTTGAACCCACCCGTACCTACCCTTGACTTTGGCCAAAATGGCAGTACGACTGTCCCAAACCAACGCATCTATCTATGCTGCATATGAATACCCAACAGCTACCAAACACTGTGCCTTGACTTTGGCCAACACACACAGCTTGAATATTATTGACTATCCATATGAAACGACGGAGGGCTACGAATGGTTTCTGGCGAAAACCTTTAACGTAATGAACTTGATATCGTTGAAGGAACTGATAGCTTTATAAAAATATAGTGACGAAAACCTTTGCTAAAGAGGTCACTCCCGGTGAAGGGATCTCGGCTCTTTCCCCGTAGAATGAGGTGCAGGATATTCCAAATGAATACCACGATGCAAAGCAAAAGTAATCGGCTATAGTGAAGTTAATGCCCTGACGCAAACTTCTGTCCAAGGGGTCACTCCCGGTGAAGGGATCTCGGCCCTTGCCTCGTCGTCTGAGGAGCAGGATATTCCAAATGAATACCACGATGCAAAACAAAAGTGAACGTCCTTGCAATAACAGCTTTTTGAAAAAGTGTTCCAACAACATCAGAATAGGTTTGTTTAACTTGCATTGATCCGAATCAACGCAGTCCCATCAATTGATCACACCACAAAAAGAACGAAAATAATGATGTACGTATATGCCATCCGCATTCGCCACTGGGTCCCGTCATCACCCGTTAGGTTACTTAACTAACGACAGAGCGGGGACTGGACTAGCGCGGATGTAAAACATATACAACATCTACTAGTATATATATCAATATATAATATTTCGCTCAAGGCGTGATAAAATGCAACATCACAGAATTGTATAGCAACACAGATTAATACAGATATCTGGGATCCCCGGGTTTCACAGAGCCGCTACTGAAACCCGACGTTCCCCTGGTCGTGTGGATAGCCTGTGCAATGAAATCCTAGACCCCTACGGGCGCGGCAAGTCACCCGCCAAAACCTGAAGCGAGCCAGCCCCCTACAACGACGTGAATGGACCACCCAGCACTTCACGAAATCCAGTAACTTGGGCACCCCTCCTGGGTCAACCTATACCCCCTACGAGTGCGGCGAATAGCCCGCCAATTCTAGAGTAAAGCCCCCTCTGTCTCAACGCTATGAGATGCGGGCTCGTTACCCTCTAGAACCCGGCTATCCATTCACCCCTCCGCGGGGTAATCCTAGTACAGAAAGTAAAATATACATACAACGGGTACATCGGCCGCAACCTGGTCGTGCCCCAAAATAATAATACAAACAGGCAGTGACGGCAGTCCACATGTCGGACGCTCGCCCCGCAATATCAAATGTACATATAAAACAAAACTGTACTAATATTGCATCCAGGCTATCCCCCACGACCGATCCTCAACAACACAGCACAATCACAGAACATCAACGTGAATGTCACGTTCGCAAATCCGTCTAACCGGGCTATAGCAGCTAGACAGGATTTACCGATCAAGTGACATTCACGGTCGCAGATATAATGTAAATACTGTGAACTAGCATGTTTAAAATATCCGATCGATCAAATTTTACCAAGTGGGCCCCAATCAATACTGTAGCACTCACAGAAATTCTGGGCCCAACCAAAGTATACCAAAACCCCTATTTTCAGCCCACAAGCCCACTGCAAAAAAATGATGACGTGAATCCACATTACTGCGGCGGAACCGCGGCCAAAGAGGGGTTATGGCCGCGGTTCCGCGGTCGTACGGAAGGATCAGGGCACCAAATTTTTCCAGTGTTCTTAGGACTTTCAGTACATCACTTTTCTACAACCTGAAAAATTTTTGGAGCAGAAAAAATTTCGACAGAAAACACATGCATGTGAAAATACGGTTTTTGGGGATTTTGTTCGATCGAGTACTAAACATACTAGAGCAAGCTATGCATGGTTAATGGCGTGGCTCTGATACCAATGTAAGTCCGCGGGGGCGCCCCGGCCGTCAATTCCGACGCCAAAATGCGGAAGCGAAAAACTTTAATTTGCAAACTAGCAAACCGGCACCACCGCGCACTAAACACCCGGATCGGGCCATTAAACTAGTCCTAGCTAACTACAAGACAGGTTAGAGATATACCGAGTGATCCGTGTCCTCCGGTCTTCTCGTCGTCGTCCCGATCTCCCGCGGAAACTCCGGTCTCCACCTCCTCGCCGGAAGGGCACCACGTCGCCTGCTTCTTTTACGGGCTCCCACCTCTATACCGAGGCAACTCGGGCGTGAAGTTGGCTAGCCGACGTGTCCAAGATTTGCTGTAGGCTAGTGTAGAATGGTTGTCTCATTGGGGTTTAGTTGCCATGGAGGATGGAGGAAGAGGTTAAGGAAAATTGGTGCTTTCAATTTTCTAGCAAGGAAAAATGATATGAAGAAATATGTGCCACCACAAAATGAAAATCTCTCTCTCCCTCTCAAAAATTGGCCGGCCTCTTTTCTCATGGAATGAATGGAAAGAATGGTGGAGGAATGAATAAGAAAGGGAGGTGAGTGTAGGAGATCAAGGGGGGTGACCACATCATAAAGCAAATGATAACCATCTCAAATCACACTCTAATCAAATCCTTTCCCATTTAATGCAAAAGGTTGATTTAAAAGGAATCTCATCATGAAGCTACACAGTTACAAAGAACCCCCTCCACAAATACTAATTTGCACAATTGCAAATTAGTCCCTCCAACGGAAAAGTCCGGCCGCGAAGGAACAAAGGAAAACCGGCTGGAACGGAAAGCAAACTGGTAACTTCAGAAAACTGATCCCGTAATAAATTACAGGAAAACCCCGATACTGTGCATACACACCCGCATCTGTATTCCGACCGGATACAAATGCAAAGAGACAAAACTACACTATCTAATACTAGGATCCGGCTTAAGCCAAACCCGGCTAGTAAAAAACCCGTCCGATCACGATCCGTGCAATACCGCATGTATCTTATCGAACCCTGCCATATCTCCATACGGCCTCTACAGCGTTTCGCCCGAAACTTGAGTAACTGTGTGTGGTGGACTCTAAAGACTCGTCAATACTATGGCTGTGGATTTAACCACTAGCACGTCAGAGGTATAAGCCAATACGTGACGGGCTACCAGGTATTGACCAAAAGGGACGTCGATGAGCGAACTCATCCTGACACCCTACTGAGCCTGTCAGTGACAATATCCGTACAGTCCGGTCCGTTCGTCTATGAGCATCGCATGGCGGGCCTAGGGGGTTGGTAAAAGTCAGACCCCCCAAAACCGTACAAGTCGTGTCGGAGTGCAGCGCAGAACACCCTGAGATACTACTGGAATACCTACCAGCAAATCTCCTGCCTTGGCCAAGGACTTTTCATGTTTTGGCTCTCCTCGACACAGCGCGACCTCACCCCCAATACCGGGAGAGACGAACCCCTGCAGATCCGCTCACTGCCTCCATGTGGCTCGGGACTGTACCAAACTAAAACCTGTTTGCACGACTCCTTTGAGCCGTGGTAGGGTAGTAATCAAAGCACAGTAGGAACTCACACGAGACAAATGACGATCTCAGGTCAATGAACTAACCTGTACACATGTCACCAGGGAACTGCTATCTGACGTCTGGTATAATCCCAACTAGCAGGTTCCCGGCGAGTCCTGTCCGGTGTACTCATAACCCAATGAGCACCTGTATACATCTTAGGTGAACCAACTGACACCAGTGGCTTGTGAGACCGGCCACCGCCCCTCGTCGGGGTCTCGACTGTATACACTAGTCTACTCTAGAGAATCGATGCCCTGTCTCGAAACTCCCACGACTAGGGACCTTTTAAGGATGTGCTTATAGACTCCAGCTCTCACTTATATGATCGCTCTCATACTGCTGGCAGTCAAGCAAGAATCCTAGGGGCTTTATCAACGTGCAATAGCGACTCGTAAGGTCACCTAAAGCAGTACACGATGATAAAGATAAACCAGATAGCATACTATCATCTCGAGTAAGACTGTCCTACTGGGATAGGTCCTCCCCTCAATCATTGCAATCACGTGCCTGTGATCCAATAATTGACTCTGAGGGCATTATCTCCAACAGAAGAAGCACTCGATCTTGTCTTCAGCGGCATCGAGCATCACTGGGGTCATCTCCGCCGGAGGAGGGGGAATATCAGCGAGCATGTACATGAGGATCATCCGAACCCAAATAGAGTTGGGAGGGAGAGGAGATCCTACACGAATCAAGAGCTCATGCAGCGCTGCGTCACATTGGTCATCCGTAAGAGCAAGATTCACCAAGCGCGCAGCGAAGCGAGGAACAATGTCCTGAATGGGCACTTCCTATGGTTGTCGACGAGCATGTGGGCGGTTACAAGCCATAGTTAAGATGGTTCTCTGGAAATGAGAAAAGAAAGAAGCATTTCTTTAGATTATAAAGACTAGGCACAGGAAATTTTGTGCATAATGGAGCTATTTCCAAGATCTGGGAAATGTAAGTTCTGGGGAATATAAGTTTGACTTAAAAGGAAAGCAACGCTTCATAGTGGCGTCAAGTGCGCTGCGCCCTGAGCAGCGCACCACGTGCAAAGTACGTGTGCGCTAGCGCTCAGTGCGCTGCGCTCTAAGCAGCGCACCACGTACAAAGCACGTGTGTGCTAGCGCTAGGTGCGCTGCGCTCTAAGCAGCGCACCACGGCTTATGTCACTCCTGACCCTGTGGGAAGCGTCCAAAGCGGATCCTGGTCCTTGTGGAACAGGGCTTATGTCAATCCTGACCCCGTAGGAAACATCCAGAGCAAATCCTGGTTTCGTGGAACACGGCTTATGTCAATCCTGACCCCGTGGGAAATGTCCAGAGCGGATCCCGGTCCTTGCGGAACACGACTTATGTCAATCCTGACCCCGTGGGAAGCGTCCAGAGCGGAACCTGGTCCTTGTGGAGCACGGCTTATGTCAATTCTGACCCCGTGGGAAACATCCAGAGCAAATCCTGGTTTCATGGAACACGGCTTATGTCAATCTTGACCCCGTGGGAAGCGTCCAGAGCCGAACCTGGTCCTTGCGGAACACGGCTAATGTCAATTCTGACCCCGTGGGAAGCATCCAGAGCAAATCCTGGTCTAGTGGAACACGGCTTATATCAATCCTTACCCCGTGGGAAGCTTCCAGAGCGGAACCTGGTCCTTGCGGAACACGGCTAATGTCAATCCTGACCCCGTGGAAAGCGTCCAGAGCGGATCCTGGTCCTTGCGGAATACGGCTAATGTCAATCCTGACCCCGTGGGAAGCGTCCAGAGCAAATCCTGGTCCCGTGGAACACGGCTAAAGTCAATCTTGACCCCGTAGGAAACGCCCAGAGCAACTCCTGACTCCGTGAAATGCATATAATGTCAATCTCATCAAACATTTACGGGTCCTCTCGACTCGTAAGGAAGAAAACTCTTTTGTGAGATCCTTACAGCTCCCAAGAGAAAAATACACTTAGGAATCCTCACGATTCCTAAGGAGAAAATACACCTACGAGATCCTCTCGACTCGTAGGGAGAAAAGTCTTTATGAGACCCTCACGGCTCATAAAGTTGAAAAGCCTTAGGCAGCAGATCTGAACCTGTTTCCTAAGCCATCACTACCTTTCAAAGAATCCAAGACGGAATGCTCTCTATCATCTACAGGCGGCACTTGCTAAAAACACATGGCAACAACACGGCAAAAAGAAGAGAGCGACAGTAAGGAGAACATTTGATTCGCATTCAGTTAGGCATTCAAAGCGCACCCATTCATGCATGAGCAAAAAGGTTTAATGCATAAGACAAACACATGGAAATGGAAAAGCTTGCTATTCATACTTTAGAAAATTCCTACATTGATGAAAACAGTGAACAAAAATGTTATTAAAATGATTACAATGGCAAGACATCAAATCCAGGACATGGAACGAGATATTCAAAAGTGAGGCCATCCAAAATTTTGCGGGCCTCTCGGACCATCTTCGTGTGCATCCTTTCACGATCACAAGAGTCAGGATCCCCACTGATGTCCTCCACCCTTTGATAGGCAGCGAGTATCGCCGCCTGCTGAAAAGCTTGATGCAGGATATCAACAGGTTGTCTCGCCTTTTCTTTGAGATTAAGCTCATCAGATATACCGAGTGCACCTTATCTTCAGCGTCGTCCAATGCCTTAAGCAGCATGCCAGCATAAAATAGCGGAAGTGCTCCCCAGATCGCTCCTACAATAAGCTTCAAGAGAGAGGAACGATGAGGAAGCAGTCGACCATTGTATGCATCAAAGCGACCCATAATTTCAGCACACTGGGCGTTTGTGAATTCTTGGTTTTGGGAACGGCCGAGTGCGCATATGTCCCCATAAGAAATAATCTCGTCGAGATCATACATATGAGCGTCCATAACGTCTGAACAGGAAAATCAGTGGGAGTTAGTGGACAGACTGATTAAGAAAAAGCTTACTGAAATAGACACAGGATTTAAACAACTCTTGATATCTCCAAGGAGGAAATAAGTGCTAATTAAAACACCCAACGAATTTAATTCTGCGCCGTTAAGAAAGAAATCCTAAAAAGGATTTCGCACTTAATGGAAGGATTCCTCGGGCCAAGGAGTTGAACTCCTCGAGAGCAATGCTCTGCAGATAGGAGTGACACTTGTCAAAGTCAATTATGAGGGGAATTAAAAAAAATTCCCCAAGAATTCTAAGAGCCATGCTCTGCAAGGAAGATGGAGTAACCCATCAGAAACCCTAAAGACAAAGCTTTTAATGCCATGATCTTTAATGATCCATGAACAAACTCTTAAGAATCCTTCACGACAGATCAACAAATCTACATGATTTGAAGGATCAAAGCTCTATTAATGGGTTAAGAAACCCTGAAAAGGATTTCTTAAGATCTAAGATCTAACAAGAGAAAAGCTCTGTTAAGAAACCCTAAAAAAGGTTTTCTTTAGATCTAAGATCTATGAAGAGCAAAGCTCTATTAATAAAGTTCAAATCTTACCAAAAATTTGGCAGAGTTTTGACTCTTGAAAGACTTTAAAATAAAGAGCTATGCTCTGAAAGAGAATAAAAAAATTCTCAGAGGACAAAAATGAAGATGAACAGAAATCAGCCTAAGGACCAAAGGTCCTATTTATAGGCTCTAAGAGCCGTTTCAACTTCCAAAGTTGATTTAATGGTGCAGTTGTTGCCACCGCTGCACTCACGTGTGGGCCACTTAAGCGCAACGGTGGGGGGAGGGAATTTGTTTCCCCAATCAGAGCAAGGCTCTGTTCAAATTCCGAGATTTGAAATGAAGCGACGCTTCGTGAAAAGCGCTAGCATTAAATGCGTCAGCACTAAGAGTCAAAGACTTTGAAACGGCGCTCATGTGCAAGGCACGAGAGCGCTAAGCGCTAGAAGCGCTTCACTCTCGCAAATATTACTTGCGCCTGTTTATAACAGTTTAAGTTCTATAGCGCATATGCGCCTGACACAGGAAGAACAAAAGAATTAAAATAAGAGGAACACTAGACATATAATAACAAAAAGGAAGAAAACACTTAATTAAACATTTTATTGCAATGGAAATAGATCGCCAAACATGGGATCAAAAGTACAGGGATTTACAAACTTATAGATAAAATTATCTAGTTCCCTCTCTGTCTTTTCCACCATGTCAAACCGACGATCTTCGCGAGGAGTAGCTACCCATCGGTTAGCACTGTATTCACCAGCGAAAGCAGAGATGATGACCCGATAAGCCCGTATTTGGCTCAGCAACCGAACAGAGCAATCCTTCAGGGCTTTGGTGATCAAGTGCGCCTTGAAGAAGCACTCGATCTTGTCTTCAGCGGCATCGAGCATCACTGGGGTCATCTCCGCCGGAGGAGGGGGAATATCAGCGAGCATGGACATGAGGATCATCCGAACCCAAATAAAGTTGGGAAGGAGAGGAGATCCTACACGAATCAAGAGCTCGTGCAGCGCTGCGTCGCATTGGTCATCCGTAAGAGCAAGATTCACCAAGAGCGCAGCGAAGCGAGGAACAATGTTCTGAATGGGCACTTCCCATGATTGTCGACGAGCATGTGGGCGGTTACAAGCCATAGTTAAGATGGTTCTCTGGAAATGAGAAAAGAAAGAAGCATTGCTTCAGATTATAAAGACTAGGCACAGGAAATTTTGTGCATAATGGAGCTATTTCCAAGATCTGGGAAATGTAAGTTCTGGGGAATATAAGTTTGACTTAAAAGGAAGGTGAAAAGACACCTCCAACAATAAAAGCAACGTTTCATAGCGGCGCCAAGTGCGCTTCGCCCTAAGCAGCGCACCACGTGCAAAGTACGTGTGCGCTAGCGCTCAGTGCGCTGCGCTCTAAGCAGCGCACCACGTGCAAAGCACGTGTGCGCTAGCGCTAGGTGCGCTGCGCTCTAAGCAGCGCACCACGTGCAAAGCACGGGTGCGCTAGCGCTGGAACTAAAAGCTCCCCACCGTCATATCAAAGATCCAATAATAATGATAAATCATTAATCAATCATAATTAAATTCTGTTAAGGAAAGATTTCTTGAATCTTTCCAAACAACAAGATTGTGCTCTCTAAATCAGAGTACCGTTGAATCAATGATCCAATGGTGATTAAAAAATCGCCAAAACACATAATAAAATCTGCATGGAAAGATTTACCAATCTTGTTAAAAACAAGAAGATTGTCTTCTGTAAATCAGAAGCCCTTGGATCAAAGATCCAACGATGGGAAATTCCCCAAATCAATTGGATAAAAGATCTCTTTAACTGATTGAACTGATCAGGTTGCCCTATATAAAGGCCTCAAGACTTCAAGTCTCAAGAGAAAAAGATATACAGAAATCGAGAGAGGAACCCCCCATAAGCTTCGAGAGATCTCAAGAGCCAAGTTCTCAGAAAAAGAAGAGTTTCCTCAAGGTAAAAAAAATGAACAGAGAGATGAAATCGTCTCATAATTGAAAAGAAGAATTCACTTCTTTAAAGATCATAAATCTACAAGACATAAGTCTTTCACAAAAAAGATCAAAAGATCCCATCATAAAAGAAGAATAACATAATTCTTTTCACAGATCATAGATCTATAAGACAAATTGTCTTTCAGGAGATCATGAACATCTCATTATAAAGGGGGGGGAAGAATATTTCAATTCTCTGAAGATCATAGATCCATAAAGGCAAAGCCTTTCAATCAATATAAGAGATTGAAACATCTCCTGTAAAACTGAGAACTTTGTTCTTAGATCCACGAGACAAAGTCTCTTAAAGGGGAATTTAATTCTCAGTGCATAGCGCTGCATAAAAAGAGCCTTAGTGCTTCATATTAAGAAGAAGTGCTTTGCGCTCTTGATCTGGCACTCAGCGCCAAGCGCACCACGTGTCCCTCACGTGTGCGCCACTTATCAGTTAGCGCAATGGGCTCATTAACTAGCGCTCTGCGCTCATTAACTGGCGCTAGCGCCAAGCACAACACGTGTCCCTCATGTGTGCGCTATTTGGCAGAAGTGCACCGCGCTCTTTGACTGGCACAAAGCGCCAAGCGCACTATGTGCTGCGCTGATAAAACATAAATTGTTCTTTAATAAAGCCTCAGAGCTCAGATGAATGCTCAACATTCAATAAAAGACAAAATATTGTCAAAATGCAAATCAATGCTCAGCATTATTAAAAGGGACAAGCCCAAACAAATGCTCAACAGCCCAAAATAAATGTTAAACATTTTAACTGGATTGGATTTAGCCCAAGATTGTCCATAAGTCCTCAATTCAGATTAACTGAGCCCATATGCTCATAAATCTTTTGATCTTAGTCTCAAATTGGACTACAGATCTCTCAACCAAAACTGGTTCGAGGGTACATCTCCTTACTCCTCTGATATTTGTCGTTGTAATCCTTCAACGTCTTCAGAGAGGTGACGGGTCTTGACAACCATACATTTCATGGATTATGATGTCCCTAACCTCTGACTGTGGGGTCCCTTTAAACCCACGGACTATGATGTCCTTAACCTTGGACCGTAATGTCCTTAAACTAATGTTGGACCGTAATGTCCTTAAACTAATAGACCATAATGTCCTTAAACTAATCGACCACAATGTTCCTAAACTAAATAACAGAGGCCAAATGCTCTCTTGTTCGATCTAAACGATCCCGTTGAGTGGATCTTAGTCTAAAAATTAGACTAACGTATCCTCAACGAACGTTTAAGTCGATCTTAGTCTCAAATGAGACTAACGTATCCTTAAACCCAACCCTAAACCCAAATCTAAGAAAATACGGATTTGGACTAATCCACGCCCTACGGGCGACAATATAAATTAGTCTCCGTATACAATCCACGGGAAACCAAAAACAAAACAAACACCCACGATACGAAGTGACCATCTGAAGAAGGAGAAAGTGATTACCGCGATGCGGTAGCGTAATTAACAGCAGGGGCTTGCGCCTGCAGGGAAGAGCGTCCCCATAATAAAAACCCCCTCAAATGAGGGGGAATCTGACGAAGTCTGCTACATCGGCCGCATCCGTTTAGACCTTCGATACATGGTGTCATAAATCAACTTGGCATCTTCGGAGAGATGGACGGATAGCACCCATTAGCATCTGCCCCGAATTCAGGCAAGACGGACCTACGCGGCCGCGTCTCCGTGTTCGGAAGGGAACAATGACCTTCCAAGAGCTAATGGATAAAATGACCCGATTGGATCAAATGGGTCTAGATGCATCCTCTTCTGATGAGGATATATGAAAAGCAAAAGCAAGACGGCGTTTGTCGCCAACACTTACCAAAAAAATGAGCGGCTCCGAAGTAGCCTTTTACCAAAATAGCTACAAGATGGGTTTTACCCTTTGAAAGATTAGGATGAAAATACTCGCTCCCCTGAAATATATGCATGGGGCATATTGCTCGCTGGTGGAGGAATCTCCATGTAAGATAGTCCTTTCTTCAAATAACAGAAAGGATATTAAAATACCTATAAGTGGGTCCTCCTATCAAATGGGATGCCCGCTTGAACAAAAATACCATGCAAGGGATGTGGAGTCCATGTCCCACTCCGAATCAGATGATGAGGGGAAAATCCCCCAAGTCAAGTTCATTCTTCCAAGGAAGGAAAAGACTCGGCAGAAGGAGTGATGCGATATCTTGTTCCTTCGTATATGAAGAAGATGTTCCATCAATGTTAGAAAGCAATATTGATGAACAAGGGGCAGGTGCCGTGTAATATGCCTGGTATTTCCCGCAAAACAACCCGATTGGTGCGATGGTAAAATAAACAGTTCAAGAAGGTGAAGATAGCTTAAGTTGTGAAGCGTCCATAATATAAAGGTCAGGCGGCAGCGCCTCAACAAACAAGCGTTGGAAGGAATGAGTTATGCAACTCTCCAACCAAATGATAAATAATAGACCAGAACATCCCTAAACTAGCATTTCGCACCAAACACGCCAATAATAGACCAAAACGTCCCTAAACTATCATTTCGCCACAAATATGGCGATAATGGACTGGAACGTCCCTGTTCCCCTCCGAACACAGAAACGCGACCGCGTAGGTTCGTCTCGCCTGAGATTCGGGGCAGATGCTATTTGGTTTTATCCGTCCACCTCTACGAAGATGCCAAGTTGATTTATGGAACCGTGTATCGGAGGTTTAGACGGATGCGGCCGATGTAGCAGACTTCGTCAGATTCCCCCTCGCTTGAGGGGTTTCTGATTGTGGGGACGCTCTTCCCTGCAGGCGCAAGCCCCTGCAGTTAATTACGCTACCGCACCGCGGTAGCAACTTTATCCTTCTCCAGAATTTCACTTCGTGTCGTGGATGTTTGTTTTGTTTGTGGTTGCCCGTGGATTGTATACGGAGACTAATTTATGTCGTCGCCCGTAGGACGTGGATTAGTCCAAATCTGTATTTTCTTAGATTTGGGTTTGGGGTTTTGGTTTAAGGATACGTTAGCCCTATTTAAGGCTAAGATCAACTTAAACTTTTGTTAAGGATACGTTAGCCTAATCTCCAGACTAAGATCAACTTAGCGGGATCATTTGGATCCGACTAGAGAGCAATTGGCTCTATTGTTTAGTTTAATGACATTGCGGTCGACTTCCAGTTTAGGGACATGGTGGTCCATCATTCCCATTTGGGGACGAACATTAGTTTAAGGACATTTCGGTCCAACGTTCCCATTTTGGGACGAATATTAGTTTAAGGACGTTTCGGTCCACGAGTTTAAGGACCCCGCAGTCCGTATCGATGTGTGGTTGTCGGGACCCGTCACCTCTCTGAAGACGTTGAAGGATTACAACGACAAATATCAGAGGAGTTCAGAGATGTACCCTTGAACCAGATGTAAATTGATTTAAGAGAGCAGTTGTGCTCAGCTCAATTTTAATTTGAGTACTTATGGCCATGATTGAGTTATGTCCAGTTGAAAATGTTCAACATTTTATTTATCATTAGCCTATTAGGCCTTTGCTTGGGCTCTGCCTTTTATTAATGCATAGCATTGGGCTTTTAATTAAATGCACAATATTTGTTTTGGTCTAACAGACCTTTGTTTGTGCTCTGCATTGCATTCATTCTGGCCTGTTAGGCCTTTTAAATTGGGCTCTGTTCCCTTTTTTTTTATAATGCAGAGCATTTGTTTTGGTCCATTGGGCCCTTTAATAATGCTGCATTAATTTGTCTACAGAGCGCCACGTGGCTTGTCAGGCGCTTTGCGCCAATTGAGGAGCGCAAGGCGCAAGTCCATGTGGAGGTGACACGTGTCACGCTCTGGTGAGCGCAAGTCTGCTAGCGCAGTGCGCTGCTGACACGTGGCGCGCTCTGGTGACTTGTGCCAAACCAAGAGAGCAGTTCTCTGTTTTAGAAGCGCATAGCGCAGTCTGTTCTGGGGCCGACACGTTGCGCTCTCTGGTGGCTTGCGCCAACCCAAGAGCGCAACAGTGCAATTTTTTCAAGTGCAGGGCACTGTTCGGTATCTTAATCCAATTTTGGATCAATGAAGAGAATCTTTTAAGATTCCAGAACCAATGGTTCATCAAAAAGCAATGCCTTTATGTAGATCAGAAAGATCTAAAGAAGAAGTAAATTACTTCTTCTTATTAATATTATCATTTTTTATTGAAGATCTTTGATCTTGTTCTTAGATCATTGATCTTTTCAGAAGAAAATTCTTCTTTTTCTAAAGGTTTTACCTTTTTCTTTCTTTCTTTCTTTCTGAATTCTTCTCAAAGTTCTTAGAAGAGCTTTGTGAATTCTCTGTGTGCTCAATCTGTTTTAGACTTGGAGTCTAGGGACCTTTTTATAGTGCCATTTGATTTGTTAAATCAGTTAAAGAGATCTTTTTCTGAGTGATTTAGGGATTTTTCCCCACCGTTGGATCTTTGATCCAAGGCCTTCTGTTTTACAGAAGAGAATTTTATTGTTTTAATAAGATTAGAAAGATTTTTCCAGAATTTTAATTCTGTTTTGGTGCTGGCACAGTTGGCGCAAGCGCTCCTGCGCTTGACACGTGTCGAGCAGCGCAGAGCGCAGCGCAACTGCGCTGCCACGTGTCGCGCAGCGCAGAGCGCAGGTCAGCTGAAGCGTTGCTTCTTTAAAATTTGAATTTTATTATCTTTTTAAAACAGAGCCTTGCTATGATTGGGGGAAACAGAAGCGTTGCTTCATTTCCCGCCTTGGCATTTGAACAGAGCTTTGCTCTGAAAGGGAGATTTTCTCCTTTATTATTATTATTATTTATTTATTTATTTTTTCTTTTTATTGTTATTATTTTATAAGGAGCGGATTTTGAGCCAAAATTTTGGCGGGAACAAATACCCCCCACTACTTTGCCCACATAAGTATGTACGTGGGTGAAGTAGTGCAAAGTTATGAGTAGCCATGGAACCGAGGGCTTAGGAGACAAGTTTAGGGTCCTTGTAGCCTAAGACTTTTCAACTTTTTGAGCCGTGAGGGTCTCACAAAGACTTTTCTCCCTACGGATTGAGAGGATCTCGTAGGTGTATTTTCTCCTTAAGGGTCGTGAGGACTTCTAAGTGTGTTTTCTCTTATAAGTCGTAAGGATCTTTATAAGAGAATTTTCCCTCTTACGAGTCGAGAGGACCCGTAAGCGGTTGTTTCCCTCCTTGTCGAGATTCGACTTTGGAGAGTGTGACCCATGGATAGTATGCAAGAGACCGTTTTGGATCGACTTGCAGGTCCCCAATGCTTAGGAAACAGGTTTTCTAATCCCCGCTGCCTAAGGCTTTTCCTCACGAGTCGAGACGAATCGAGCATTTCTCGCAAAGACATTAATTTCCTCACGAGTCGAGACGAATCGAGCATTTCTCGGAAGAATGTCCTAACGTCACAGTTAACCTTTGCTCTTTACGACAGAGGTCCGTTAGGGTCTGTGGTACTTAGGGTTTTGGCCATCGTACCATCGCGTTGGCTGATATATTCCTCGATAGGCAATCTTGCTGTTCGAGTAGCCTTGCGATTGTCATGTCTCTGATCCCTTCGGGGGCTGGACAAGACGTCTTCAAGTAATCTTCCAGGCAGTATTACCGTCGAAAGAGCAAGCGTAAGGATATTCCATGTCAC
This sequence comes from Agapanthus africanus, assembly GCA_030015575.1. Classification (NCBI taxonomy): domain Eukaryota; kingdom Viridiplantae; phylum Streptophyta; class Magnoliopsida; order Asparagales; family Amaryllidaceae; genus Agapanthus; species Agapanthus africanus. Next base: position 869,056,164 of record JASDDO010000019.1, on the reverse strand, counting down.
TTTTTACGTGAGGTTAGGCTCATTTTAGAGAGCTTCGATGAGTCATAACCACTCCGCGCTGGTGTGGGATGATCTCCGATAGTCTTTCAGGCTTTATATGACTTGCCGTCAAGAGCCTGAAGCTAGGAATTTGGCCTTTGCTTCGTTTGCTGACATTACGTCCTCTATATAGAGACGAATGTCGCGGTTGTCTCTAGGTTGCTGGTGAACCGTCGAGGTTTGGAACTAGGGACTTTGCCGTGGCTCCGTTGTTTGATTGTCGCGTCTGAATCCTGTTGGAGGAAGAACGCTGGGGTGACATCTCGTCTGCTGTCTCGAGATGAACATCGAGGTGGTGACCACTCCGCACTGGTGCAAGATGATCTCCGATTGTCTTTCAGGCTTTATATGACTTGCCGTTAAGACCCTGAAGCTGGGAATTTGACCTTCGCTTCGTTTGCTGGCATTACGTCCTCTATATCGAGATGAATGTCGCGGTTGTCTCTTGGTTGCTGGTGAACCGTCGAGGTTTGGAACTAGGGACTTTGTCGTGGCTCCGTTGTTTGATTGTCGCGTCTGAATCCTGTTGGAGGAAGAACGCTGGGGTGACATCTCGTCTGCTGTATCGAAATGAACATCGAGGTGGTGACCACTCCGCACTGGTGCAAGATGATCTTCGATTGTCTTTCAGGATTTATATGACTTGCCGTTAAGACCCTGAAGCTGGGAATTTGATCTTCGCTTCATTTGCTGGCATTACGTCCTCTATATCGAGACGAATGTCGAGGTGGTGACCACTCCGCACTGGTGCGAGATGATCTCCGATTGTCTTTCAGGCTTTATATGACTTGCCGTTAAGACCCTGAGGCTAGGAATTTGGCCTTTGCTTCGTTTGCTTTGGCGCGTCCGAATCCTGCTAGGGGGAGAACGCTGGGGTGACATCTCGTCTGCTGTATCGAGACGAACGTCAGGGTGGTGACCATTCCGCGCTGGTGTGGGATGATCTCCGATTGTCTTTCAGGCTTTATATAAGTTGCCGTCAAGACCCTGAAGCTAGGAATTTGGCCTTTGCTTCGTTTGCTTTGGCGCATCCGAATCCTGTTGGGGGAAGAACGCTGGGGTGACATCTCATCTGCTGTATCGAGACGATCGTCGAGGTGGTGACTACACCGCGCTGGTGCGAGATGATCTCCGATTGTCTTTCAGGCTTTATATTATGAGTTGCCATCAAGACCCTGAAGCTAGGAATTTGGCCTTTGCTTTGTTTGCTGGCATTGCGTCCTCTATATCGATACGAATGTCGTGGTTATCTCTAGGTTGTTGGTGAACCGTAGAGGTTTGGAACTAGGGACTTTTCCATGGCTCCATTTCATTGCGACTCTGAGGTCGGTTGTTGACGTCACGTCTGCATCTGGTTGGAATGAGGAGAAACGTCGTTGGTGATCTCTGAGTTGTCGATATTGACGTCGAGATCCTGAAGCTAGGGATCTTCCTTTGCTTCATTTGTTGACACTGTGTCTGCAATATTGCGACAAGTGTCGAGCTTGTCTCTAGGTTGTCCATGAACCATCGAGATTTGGCTTCACTTTCTGGTGGAGCCTGTTGGGAAGGTATGGTTCCCTCTTTGTTTGTGCCCCTGGATTGTATACAGGGATCGATGTGATCTCACCTGTAGGGCATTGGTTTCATTCATTTTTTATACTATTATTTTATTTTCACGATGCTCTATCATTTCAGCTTTTATATTCTGAAGGTCACGATTGCCCAATCATTTCGGCTATTTTTCGCGGTGCCCAATCATTTCGGCTATTTATTTTGTTTTTACTCGCTGCTTTTTATTGCGAGTTGCCCAATCATTTCGGCTATTTATTTTGTTTTTACTCGCTGCTTTTTATTGCGAGTTGCCCAATCATTTCGGCTATTTATTTTCTTTTTACTCGCTGCTTTTTATTGCGAGTTGCCCAATCATTTCGGCTATTTTGCATGCATACATTTTTACTTGCTTCTTTTTATTGCAAGTTGCCCTATCATTTCGGCTATTTCGTATGCATGTGTGGCTTGCTGGCTTTTCGCTGCAAACTTAGGATCAGACACCCATTTCGGCATCAGCACCGCTACAACTGGGATATTACCAGGAGCGAATCATCATTTTCCTCTGTCGATATCAAACAAAGGTGGCTTAGCAAACAGGGTTAGGGTCCTGTCGACTAAGGCTTTTGACTTTATGAGCCGTAATGGTCTCATAAAGGTATTTCTCCCTTCGAGTCGTGAGGATCTCGTAGGTGTGTTTTCTCTTTAGGGATCGTGAGGATTCCTAAGTGTATGTTCCCCTGTAAGTCATAAGGATCTTATAAAAGGGTTTTCTCCTTATAAATCAAGAGGACTTACAAGGGTTGTTCACCATATGGACATATCCCTAGCCACGGGTGAGACTTGGTTAGGGAAATGTTTATTCGCGCCCATGGATTGTATACAAGGGTCAGTATGAGCCGCTTGTAGGGCACTATCGAAGGTTGTGGGAGTTTCTTAAGAACAGGTTGAGGTCTTTGCAACTTAAGACTTTCAAATCTTATGAGCCGTGAGGGTCCCATAAGAGAGTTCTCCTTACGAGTCGTGAGGATCTCGCAAGTGTATTTTCTCCTTAGGAATCGGGGGGATCCCTAAGTGTGTTGCTCCCTTGTGAGTCGTAAGGATCTCACGCGGGTGGTTTCTCCTTACAAGGTCGAGAGGACCCTGTAACTGTCCTTTAACGAGGTTGCGCCCTTTCGGGTTTTCACAAATACTCGCCGGTAGCCCTGCTGTTTTTACTCACGGAGCCCTTTCGGGTTTTCATCCGTGCCCATTTTGCTTATGGACATACCATTTTTTTTATTTCTTATTTTTTTTATCTCGTCAGCCTGAGGATGCAGCAGTAGTAGTTTAAAGACGTTTCGGTCATCAGCTAGTTTTAGGACGTAGTGGTCCATCGTTAGTTTAAGGACGTTTCGATCCACCGTCGCTGTATTTGAGGTGAATCTCTAGTTTACTGACTTTTCGGTCTATATCCAGTTTAGGGACATGGTGGTCCGTTGGGCTTTCTTTATGAATGAGCATGATGCCCCCGGCATATTCATCTTTTTCGGAGCATGTAGTTGTGGCGGGCTCACCTTCCTGTTTTCGGACAGCGTGAGTTTGCCTTGTTGGTATTGGTCTTCAACCCAGTTTTTGAAGACGAAGCAATCTTCGATCGGATGACTTACTGCTTAATGGTAGGGGCAGTAATTAGGATCGTTGACATCTCCTGGCTGTAGCGAACATTTTGGACTCAACAGATTGATGAATCCGTTGCGCACTGCCAGCTCAAACAGTTTCCTCGTTTTATCCCGGGGAAACGAGTAAGGACGTCCCAGTCTTTCCTCGAGGGATGGGCATGGACGCACGTTGTTTTGGCGAACAATCGATTTTGAGTTGCTCGGCTGTTGTTGAGCATTGGCGACGAAGGTTGCTTTCCCTTTGCCCTTTTCATTCCAAGGCTCTGTCTTTGAAGGAGATGGTCTATGACCCATCTGGTCCATTTGGGCCAGCTTGTCAATCAAGACCTGAAAAGTGGTCGGCTTGAAGAACATCATGAATTGGGAGATGGTCGCTTGAGGGTCGAGAGTACCCATGAACATGCCCACGGCAGGAGCTTCTTCGATGCGCTGCTCGCACTTTGACCATAGATTACGCCACCGTATCGCATACTGGACCCAAGTTTCTCCAGGCTTCACCCTGGCATTGATCAATGCCGTGATTGGGGTGCGTTCGCTAGCACTCACGAATCTTTGTGTAAACAGTAGCTCTATCTCCGCAAATGTTTTGACAGAGTCGTTAGATAGCTCCGAATACCATTCAAAGGCTGTCTACGATAGGAGCAGCAGTTTGTCATCGCCTCCAGTATTGACGCAAAGAGCCCTGAACTGAGCGACATATTGATGGGGATTGCCTGTCCCCTTGTACACATGGAATTTGGGGATCGTATATCCCGGTGGATAACTGATTTGGTCATACCAGCCCGGGTAGGGTCGTCCGGTTCTAACAATTTGCCCAGCCGCTTCATTCGCCCGATGAACTCGTATCTGCTGAGCAATATAATCATCTAGTGCAGCTTTGGAAATGGTTTCCTCCTTGGCTGTTGAAAGAGCCGGAGGAGGATTAGATGTCTTCCCTCTATCGTCTTCAATAATGATCAGAGGGTCTTTGACTGGAGGATCTGGCTGTAACATCATCCCTACCATATCTTGGAAGAGAAGTGCCATTCGCTTTAAGTTAGCCGCTTGCTCTGCGGCTTCTTTGTCCTTCTTTTCGAGGACTTTGCGTAGGAAGTCAGCGTCAGTTTTTTGTTCGTGGCGCTGTTCTGATGATGCCTCCGAGCTTTCTTTTGTCCCGGTGAGTGCGGCCATTGTAGTCAGCATCTCTTGAAGCTTCTGCTGTTGCTGTTCTTGAGCTTTTGTCACAGATCGGGTGAGCGGTCGGTGACCCGTCGAAGCACGGCTTTCCTCCTTTCCGGAAGCCATATAAACGGTGTGCAGCACTATGCCCCCATACTTGGGGCGTTTGTGCTCTGCGCTTTTACGGTTCGCCATGTTCACAGGGGCCTTTTGCGGCCTCCTTTTCTTTTGAGTGATTGACGTTGAGGGAGCCATCGCAGTGGGCACCCGAGTAGCTGTTGCTTTTTTTGGTCTGACAGAGTAATCTTTATCCTGCCAAACTTTCATCTTTTTCTGTCGGCGGAGATAGTCTTGATCCATCGCGGAGTCTTGGACTTGATGCCAGACCTTGTAAATTTCAGAGGATAGCCGTTGAGGAGGTTGCTCCGGCTTCTTCTCTGTAGCATTCTTCACAGGTGAAGGAGTTCTATTCAGCACTGCAGTAGGAGAGTTTTTGCGCACCTTGTTGAGCAGTTCAAAGCTGTTCTCGGTTAGAACAGCAGGATTGATCCCCACCATTGGAGCTGGCGGAGTTATCCCAGAGGGGGAGTTGCCCCCAGCCCTCCTTACTCGGCGCCAGTGGCGACGTTGAGCGTGTCGTGCGGATGGAGTTGTTTCAGCCGTAGGGGTGACCTCCTCATGCCCCCTGCTTTGAAGAGAGACCGTTATTGGTGCTAGTCTGTCGAAGACTGACACCTGTTGAGAAGCAATGTCTAATCTGTCAAAGACAGACCTCTGGGCAGAGGAAGCGGCTTTGAGGACCTCGCCTGGAGCAGAAGCCGGAATGGCCATCCTTGTAAAAAATGACTTTTTGGAAGGAGAAGCCTTTCCAATGATTTCGTCCGCTTGAGCTGGGATGGCTATCCGCTTTGGGATGGAAACTTCGGGTATCGCGGGCTTGTAGACGCTCTGGCCCAGTCTGTTGAAAACTGAGGTATTGAAATTGGGCGACCCGTTGAGAGGGGCCGCGGCAGTGGTAAGTCGATCAAAGACCGACTTCTTTGGGGCTTCTTGCAACGTCATTGGGGCATTGAAGCTCATCGGTGGGAGCATGGTCCCGAAGAATAATCCAGTGTTGGCTTGAGTTACCTGCTCCACTGGCATCTTGAAAAGGGAGGCCGCTTGGAGCCTATAAGTCACTCCTCCAGCAGGGACGGAGCGAGAGTTGCAGGTAGTGCAGTTTGAAGCCATTGATCTTCTGTTTTCTGCACGGAGCAAGACACCAAATCTAAGTACCTCGAATCCACAGGCAACCACAGCAAACCGCGATTTGTTCGCGAACACGACACACGAAGTGTGGAGTGGAAAGAGGAAAAGGTCCCACCGGGCATGCCAGAATCTGTTCCCCTCCGAACACAGAAACATGACCGCGTTGGTTCGTTTCGCCTGAGATTCGGGGCAGGTGCTATTTGGTTTTATCCGTCCACCTCTCCGAAGACGCCAAGTTGATTTATGGCACCGTGTATAGGAGGTTTAGACGGATGCGGCCGATGTAGCAGACTTCGTCAGATTCCCCCTCGCTTGAGGGGTTTTTGATTGTGGGGACGCTCTTCCCTGCAGGCGCAAGCCCCTGCAGTTAATTACGCTACCGCACCGCGGTTGCAACTTTCTCCTTCTCCAGAATTTCACTTCGTGTCGTGGGTGTTTGTTTTGTTTGTGGTTGCCCGTGGATTGTATACGGAGACTAATTTATGTCGTCTCCCGTAGGACGTGGATTAGTCCAAATCCGTATTTTCTTAGATTTGGGTTTGGGGTTTTGGTTTAAGGATACGTTAGCCCTATTTAAGGCTAAGATCAACTTAAACTTTTGTTAAGGATACGTTAGCCTAATCTCCAGACTAAGATCAACTTAACGGGATCGTTTGGATCCGACAAGAGAGCAATTGGCTTTATTGTTTAGTTTAATGACATTGCGGTCGACTTCCAGTTTAGGGACATGGTGGTCCATCATTCCCATTTGGGGACTAACATTAGTTTAAGGACATTTCGGTCCAACGTTCCCATTTTGGGACGAATATTAGTTTAAGGACGTTTCGGTCCACGAGTTTAAGGACCCCGCAGTCCGTATCGATGTGTGGTTGTCGGGATCCGTCACCTCTCTGAAGACGTTGAAGGATTACAACGACAAATATCAGAGGAGTTCAGAGATGTACCCTTGAACCAGATGTAAATTGATTTAAGACAATAGTTGTACTCAGCTCAATTTTAATTTAAGGACTTATGGCCATGATTAGGTTAAGTCCAGTTGAAAATGTTCAACATTTTATTTATCATTAGCCTATTAGGTCTTT